>WEKX01006167.1:1074-13379 GCA_013390025.1 Pitta sordida
CTTAAGCTACACCAGGGGAGGTTTAGACTGGATGTTAGGAAGAGGTTTTTCCCAGAGAGAGTGATCTCTCATTGGAATGGTCTGCCCAGGGAGGTGGTTGAGTCGCCATCCCTGGATGTGTTTAAGGGGAGACTTGATGAGGAGCTCAGTGACATGGCCTAGTTGGTGGGAGGCTTGGATGGATGGAGCGTGTTGCCCATGGTTCCACGCTTATGGGCCTGATCCCTGGGTGGGCGTTCACTTGGGAGTTGGATTAGATGATCCTGTGGGTCCCTTCCAACTCGGAATAACAATGAACCTGTGAATATCTATCTTCAGTGGTCTTTAAAAATAAATGGACTGTGTTCCAAGCAACCTGACCAATCTTTGAAAATGTTTGTTTTAAGAGTAGATCTAAGAATCAGATGTCCCTCAGAGGGTCTCAGAGGTCCATTTCAGACTGGTTTATTCTATTACTCTCTGTTTTGTCTACACAGAAAATTTTATTATTAGTGTGGAAAATACACAGAAAAATCAATTCAATATTACCATACAACCCTTCACTCTGCATTGAAGAACTTTACAGGTTTTATTAGTCAAAATAGGCAGTCTTACATTCTTTTGTTTCTTTTGTTTCTTCTAAGTTTTAAATAGATTATGTAGATACCAAAAATAGGCTATCTGAAAGCGTTTCTCATTTAAATTGAAACTAATGAATATACACATAATTTGATAACCTTAGGAAAGGATAACCTTAGGAAAGGATTAATTAAGCATATCCAAAATAAAAGCATATATCCTAAATAAGCTTTAGGACCAAAGGTAACAATTGGATTTACAAGACTAATCTGCTATGTTATTAATAAGTGCAATGAAAAATGGACAAAATATATTGCATTTCATCAGTGACATTTGAATTAAAATTATGAGTTCAGAATTGAGAAAAAGCAGAAATTGACAAACTTTATCAGATAACTCTCACTATTGCTCCTCTTATTTTTTTCCATTCCACCTTTTCTGTTTACTAGCAGCAATTTTTCAGAAAGAACTATTATATATGATCAAAGAATATGAGAAAACTTGGATGGAAAGCTGACCAAAATATAAAGATACAACATGTAATTTAATCCAGTTTAGAATGAGATACTTATATTTAAATTTTACCTTTCTTGCTTAAACATTTAAATATGCCTAACAAAAACATCCTTAAACTCTTCTATAGTTGTCTTTTCATGCAGATTTTACTATAGACATTTTTAGAAAATAGTGAGTTGAAGGGAAAAAAAATGTGATTTTCAAGCTCTTTAGTGCTTACTATATTGAAAACTGATTATCATGTGAGTTTCTCTCAAAGAAGGATAAATATCACTGCGACATAAAAATTTTATTGGCTGCTCTTTGCTGAGAGTCAGAATCTGTTGCATTTTCTGAAATAACTTATATTTAACATGGTCCAAATGTTTTTCCTTTTGAAAGTAATGACAATTTATTTAGCCAACATGAAAAATTCATAACTAGAAGTTATAATAAAGAATTCTACTTTTCAGAATTCTAAAGGAAGACAGAAAATGACAACTTCAACATAACAAGATTTGAAAAATAATCATAAAAATACTAACTGCAGAAAGTTAAAATCTGTACTTCATATCCTTTTTCATTTTTTAGTGTTCCTTTGGGAATTGAGATAGTTCAGTGAAATTATGTCCTGGTTTTATTATCTTTACACATGTTATAATTGGAAATAAATCACAAACTCATCTATATTTAAAAAAAAAAAAAGCAGCAGATTTTTCTGCAGGTGTGAACTGGTAGGGCTTCTGTGAACTACAGCAACTTACGCCAACCCAAGACCTGATCAAAATAATAAAATTAGAAATTATTTCCAAACCACATATATGAAATGAAATTCAATACACTTTTGTTCTTAATTGGAAAAAAGTGGTGTAATGATTAGGCAGAGTAGTAGTCAAACTTATTGGTAAACATTTTACCTATTTCATGCAAGGAACTTTCAGTTAAACTCAAAGCAGAGAAAATATTTGCTAATTGAATCTGAACAATATTTTCCCTAATACTGGTACAAAAGATTAGAACGTGAGTAATGATATCATGAAACTGTACAGAAGTTTAGCGAGTCACTGCATTTTTGATGTTAACACTCTAAATTGGATAATAAATTGGCTTACTGGTGTTCCTGATGGCCTGAGTAAAGTGGTAAATGGATAGAGATGGAGCATGAGGGTGACAAGTGGATTGTCACTGCGATCTGTTCTATGCTTTTTCGTGTTCGTACAGGACAGTATATCACTAATCTTCAAAGAAATTTTTCATCACTTTAGTGATTGCCAGATATCTTGAATCCATTTTGTTATTTTCATAACTCTATAATAGTATCTACTAAAATCTGAAATTTGGACTATTTAGTAGGCCCTTTTTTAACATAATTTTTTTTCTGCTGCTGTGGGCCTACAAAAAATATCATGGAAATAAACTGAAAAGAGAATTATTGGTTTAAAAGTTTGTAATTCATATTAGATTATGTAATAATACCCAGAGTCTGTGATAACATATTACAAACATAATTTCACTACAGATTTTCTTTAATACAAAAACACTGACAACATGAAGCTAAATTTAGTATTTATACCACAGTTCATATCTAATGTTAGTGTTGAAATAAATTGGTATATTAGGCCATTCCTTATGATCTGTCATGCTCTTCTAAACTGAGAGGAAGACAAAGCCAGTACAAGCCAACACATTACCTGAACACTAAACTGTTTGAAGAAAAGGCAGTGTCTCTCTCTGCTCTATGTAAAACCTTTTCAGTGCACTTGACCTCAGACATTCAGGTTTTTGTACCTCGATTCCTTACTTGAATCAGATCTCTAGATGATGTTAAGTTGCTAGTTCAATGATTAGACCTTTGCTAATTATACCAGATAACAATCAATCAACCAGAACAGAGTTCTACAGCCTCCAAATTCAGGAAAAAGAGAGTCATATGTTAAGGTTACAGGGTCCAACCCTGGCAGATGATAAGTACAGTGGAGCATGGGTTGTTGGCTAGGAACTGATATTGAGGCAGACAGGATAATACCTTATAATGAGCAATCAGAAAGACTACAGGAAGTCCACCTATGGCAAAGGAAACCTATGGAGCAGCTGAAAGAACAAGATTTTGTGATGCAATTCTTATGCTAAACCTATTTGGATGGAGAGAGGCAATCTAGAAAATATGAAATTAAGATCTGATAGGATGATTTAATCCAAGTCTTCTACACCTGAACCTCCATGAACAATATGTTATTGAAAACGCATGGGTGATTTTTGGAGAGTCAATGCATCAAGAGTATGCAGCCTTCAGCAGTTAGATTATCTGAGTCATTTGCATTTGAATAATTGTTCATTTATTGCCAGCAGATACTACCTTGTTTTTACTGTCCTGAATCTAATAACAGAGCAGACAATTCTGTTTGGTCAGTCTTATGAAAGAATCACAGCTACTAGAGTGACATCAGGAAGAGAAAATTAAGACAGTAAAACACAGTACAGTGATCCCCCATTGCTCGTGGGCCGTTGGGTCTGGCCCTCTTCGCGTGAGTCCTGGAATCCACGAAGATAGCGAACTCGCTCAGTAGTCAAGTACATCACGCCCGTAGCCACGCCCCCTCCCCTAATAAGGTCTGGAGGACAGTCCTGAGAGCGGGGCTTGTCTCAGTTGCTTGAGTGCTCCCCTCCAGAGAGAAGGGCTGGCAGCTGGTGTGTTTGGCAGCAGGGCGAGCACCAGGGAGGGCGAATACCAGGGCGGGCAAGTGTTGGGGCGGATGAGCGCCGGCCATGGCAGGTGTGGCCCCTGGGCTCCACTGGGCCCTGGCCACCGGACATGCCTGACTGTGGGCGCACAAAGGGCACCGCAGGGGCGGGGGAGAGGAGTGCCTCCTGCTCCTACACAGACGCACACAATTCTCCTGCAGCCTTGCAGAGAACAACGCCAACCATGCAAACATCCTGAGGCCCACCATTCCCTCCGGCCGTAACCGCTCCAGTAGCTTCTCCACCTCCTTCCCCCCTGTCCCAGCTTGGCATGGTGCGGGTGCCTGCCCCCCCTGCCCTGGCTCGGCGCGGCCGGACACCAGCCCGCCAGCCCCCAAGGGATGGGGGAATGTGCCTCCTTCTCTCACGTGCAGACACAAAAAATGGCAGGCCTCTCACCCCATCTTGTAGCCTGGCAGAGGACAATTCCAGCCATGCAAAAAGACAAATTTGGGCTAAACACATCCCAGTCGCGCTGTGGTGGCTCCCGCCTGGGACCAATTTACATATTCATGAGCAGACTGGGTTCGTGGTAGGTTCTACACATTTTGCGCATGCACCAAGTCCCACAGCTCGCTGGGAAATCAACAGCGACATTCGGATCCTGCACATTATGGATCATGACTATGCAGAAGGTCACTGTAGTTAAGTTAAACTTTCAAAATATTAGAGATTCCTACCTTGGCAGATATAGCCCAAAAGTTTAAGGCACCCTGATCAATAAGACTTATATTAGTCTATAATTCCCTGTGATCAAAGAAAGTAAATTCTTTCTCTCCAGATGTTGTCTCATTCTTCATTTAAGGATTACGGCTTAATCTCTTCTTTAATAATAGCAGGTACTACAGCTAAACCAACCATAGTTCTGTGGGTTTTTTCTCTGTTTATTCAAAACAATAATAAAAAGGTATGTGTACAGAAACCCACAGAGTCTTTGTTCTAGCCGAACACAACTTACATTGCCTTCATGATTATCATTACCATGCAAACTAGAATCCATTTCAAGTATATTGCATTTTAGTTTGCATTTCTTGAGAGACCACTATGAACTCTTTCACTATCTGTCACAAGTTTAGTCTTATATGTGCTGTACAGAAGCAAAATTTTTTAAGCTTTATATATTACAGGAAAAATCTGGATGCATTTATAAAGTGAGTATTTTTACTCACTTAGAATAAAATATTTTCCTTCTCTGTAAACTGTGTTAATTCTGTATCTACAAGCTCTCTGATTGTAAATACATTTTTAATGATTACAGCCATCCCTCAGAACAGCTGTTTTCTGAGCAGTTATGTTGATGTTTTCCTGGTGTTAGACTTCTTAAATAAGTCGGCAACAATTTTTTCAGTTTTAAAAGAGAATTAGTCACTCGTGCCAATTTTGTACTGACATAAAACTTTAGTATTCTTGGCCCTAATTTTCTCCCATATGGAAGAAAATTCTCCTATCTTGAGTCTTTTATTGTTTCATTCATCCATAATTTATGTGCAGAAGGAAGATTCATTCCTTGACTTACTCACTCTATATTAATAACTAACTAATTCTAGTACACCCATAGAGTTGCATAGCCCTTCAGGATTAATTTCAGAGGCAAAATAACTCAGTTCCCCAGCAATTCCATGGGAAAGATAACTGCTGTGGATCATTTGTGTGGTTATAAAAGCAGATCACAGAAGAATCATTTGCACAGTTATTGCCACTGTGATTCTTGCTTACAACAAAGTTGCAGAAATCTGAGTAATAACTGTTCTTGTATAACTCTATAAGCAGAACAAAAATGGTAAAAAACAAGAAACACAGAAACAAAGCAGCAACTGCTTGAAGATCAAGCCCTTATAACAGAGTGTGAAAATTAATTCTCCTTACAGCAATCATGACTGAAATCTATGCTCTGATTAAAATATTTCTAGTCCTGACGACTATGTGTGTAACTTTGTAAGGCTGGTACTTTTTAACATTTTTTTTCTATAATGTAAAAGTGACAAAAATCTATAATTGCATTACAGGAGATTCTGGAAGCCATAGATAGCTTACTCTTACAATTAATTACAGAATCACAGAATCACAGAGTTTTATGAGTTGGAAGGGACCCACAAGGATCATCTAGTCCAACTCACCATCTAACACCCGTACAGAGACCAAGAGCACATCCCAGAGCGTAACACCAACCTAGATCCCTCACAGTCTAGCAGGCCACTCCGAGCCGGAAAGGGCCCAGGATCATCCAGCCCTACACCCCCCAGCTAGACCATGTCACTAAGCTCCTCGTCCAGTCTTCTCTTAAACACCTCCAGGGACAGCGACTCCACCACCTCCCTGGGCAGCCCATTCCAATATGCAATCACTCTCTCCGTGAAAAACCGCTTCCTACCTACAAATACCATTCTACCTCTCAAAGCCTAAAGAGCCAAAAAAACGCCAAGTAAGTAACACTTCATATTCTCTCAGAAGTAAATTTTATCCCATTCTGAAACTAGGGCACATGAGCACCACAATAAAGGATTTGTATTTAAATTGTAAAGAAAATCAAAGAAGAGTTGTCTGACTGTGTGCTTCGTTTTACATTTTCACATTATATCACCTCTGTTTTCAAACCGAAGGGCTGATAAAATCCAGGATCCTGTAGAATTTAGTATTTCCAACAAACTAAGACTAATTTATTATTAAATGTGTTACTTGGTAATACCTTTCTTACTCAACACCTCAAAATCATTAATTTATTTCTCTCATTTTCCTTTTGGAATTTCCCTGTGATGGGGCTTTTTTTTGGAGAGGAGAGAAAGGACTTGGTTTCTGTATCTGACTGGACAAGTCTGAAAATTATTGAAACAAAAATTGGAAAAATAACTACACTCTTTAACTATTTTCCTGCAACTTTGAAAAGTACAGTATCTGCTTTAAAATGATAATTAAAAATTATTGTATCTTAGAGAAGTGTAGAGGTAGAAGGAACTTCAGTAAGTCACCTAAAACATTAGCTGAAACTGCTTGGAAGCAAGTGCACAAGTACCACCCCAAGAGTAGTTTGCCTAATCTGCTCCTTAAAAACCTTAGAGAAGAGGATTGCATAATTTAATATACAAGGGCAGTCTGTTCCAGGCATTTAATGGGTTTTGTATTTATGGGTTTTTCTCTAACACCTAAGGTAGATCTGCTTTGCTGTAAATTAAGCCTATTTGTTCTTCTCCTTCTATAAGCAAAGCTGATGTACATTTCAGTTTTTATTAACATGTCCTTCTGCAGTCTTCCTTGCTTTTCTTTTTGTCTTTTTTTTTCCTTTTACTAACCACCCCCTATTTTTCCATACCCCCCCACCCCCGATTTTTCCAGTGTTTCCTTGTAGTCATATTTTCGAAATCTTCGTCTGGTTTTTAATTTCCTCTGCCCTGATGCTCTCAAATTTATCATAAAAGATATTTCTAGCTAGCCAGAGTATAGGAAAACTAAAATCTCAGTAAAGGTCACATGAATGGAATAATCACGTCCAGGCCTTTCACATGACTTTGCTGTTAATATATTCCAGAATCTTATTTGCGCTGTTTCAAAAACCAGTGTTAGAGTTAAGGGTCCTCAGATCTTTTTTCTGCACTCAGTCATTTTGCCTTATTCTAAAATGTGCTTTTGTGTTCTCCTTTGCATATGCTTTTACAGACTTGTTGATTTTTGATGGTTTCTTCAAATTACAAAGATGTCTTTAATTTTATTCTCTGACTTCAGCATCGTAGTTAGGTTTTATAAACATGCCCTACATTCCTTCAAGAAAGTCATTAATGAAAACAAAAAAAAATAATTATCTATTGATCTTTTCTTCTCACCTGAAGCTTTGTTACATGATCATCTCCACACCAACCAGTTCGGATGTCAGAAATAGAATTATGGTCTCATAGAAATACAGCTGGAACAAATGAGGTTTTAGGAGCCAGATTTCATGCATATGTGCATAGTTAAGCAGTGAAGTGTCAGGGATAAATATAGCATTTATACAATATATAAACAGAAGCCAATAATTTTTACTCATATAGAATTCCTGCTTAAGCAACAGCAGCATAATTAGCCTGTACAGTTAAAGAGTCTGTTTCAGAAAGACTTTTTAAAGAAACTTCTTCTCTATGTGTTAAAACTCACAGTAGATAAGAGTTGTTAATTTTACTATATGAAATCAAAAGCAAAAACATTAAATTAACACCAACGTGAAAGTGCATTTTATGCACCACTGACATTTCACTAAAACTCCATTTAAAGGTGTGGAATACACACACTAATCTCTTGGCACAACATTTAGTTTTAGAAGACAGGAAGCAGTAGGATAACCAATCACAGGTAGAAGGTTTCCTTACGTAGCTACAAAAATATTAAGTAGTGCACAGAGCCAAAGCAATTACCACTGACTATAAACATTCCAGTGAAACACTATTCTACAGAAAAACACAGATTTTACCGAATTTAAATATTACACTTGTAAACTAGAAGCAGAAAGGAAGAAAAGTTATGCAGACTCTGGAACTGAAGCTATGCCCCTGAGAAGCTGTCTGACCATGCTCCCCAAAATCTCCAGCACATCATCTGCTTGGTAAAGCAAGCTTCTTGAGAAATCAATCAGATTTCAATATTCCAATGTCAAAACCAAATCAAACCCAACAAATCAGAGCCCTACATATCTTTTCTTCACATACACATACACAGATGTTTGAGGCCCTTTTGTTCACATTAATAAAGTGACATTTCCTTAATGAGGTTAATTCCCTTTTTAGCCACAGCTCCTAAAGACCCCTAGCGTTTAACAGATCTGCTCTGAATACTGCCTTGTGGTATATCAGATCCTAAGGAATACACTTCTAAGAGCCATGTTGTTCTCTTCACTTCTTTCACACATAGTTGCTCTTATGGAGCACCATTATTCATCTCTTAACGTCCATGTTACAAAATTCTCTCAGAGGTCTTCCATGGAAATACTATAAATATTGTAAAAGAAATGAGTTTTCTGGACTACTACCTGGTCAAGAGTTGCTCTGTGTTGCTGATTTGTAGGCTTGATTTCATTTATGCAGCGACCTCTTTAACTGTGCTTTTCTATCTAAACTGGTGCCTGGATTATGACCCTTCTTTTGGCATCATGAAGCTACATGATCAAAAATTAGGCAGTGACCTGAACAGGTCAGCTGGTCTTCCCATTGAGCAAGTCACTGAGTTATAACACTGTTATAATCTGCATTTATGCATAACAGAATATTACCTAAAGATAAAGGAAGAAATTATTCATGATGATCCACACTTTCCTGTAACAGTATCTCTCTCGTGACTGAAGACTCATTAGTGTTTATCATTTTAGTGCTCTTATCCACTCTTCTAAAGTTTGTGGTATAACTGCTTTTACTATTGTGGCCATTTATTAAACGTCTCAATGCATGTGACAAATGATGTATTTACTACCCAAGAGCTACTTTAATAAAGCTTTGTGGAGCTAATAATTGAGTTAGCTCCTCAAGCCCTTTGGATGTTCTTGCAGTTCTTTGTATAATATTTCTTCTGTCCTTGCTTTTTCTTACCTGTCTTAAAAATTTTAGTAAATACTCTTAAGGTCATCTGTTGCCACGGATTTGCCTTCCTTGCTGAATAAAAACAACAATTGACAATTTTCTAAAGCCACTTCTGTATCTGTGTATCCTTTTGGAACTATGAGTAAGTAAATAAATTTCTTGGGATGAACTAGTGTAACTCCAGACAACCTCTTGTTAAATAACCTATTTCCTGGCAAATGAACAAATGAACTACTTCTGTGTTGTTTTTGCTGTTTTTCTTTCTTGCCCTCTAGCTAACTTTTTACTATAAATATCTGACTAATATGAAGCAAAGATGGCATTATGATCCTTAAAATTTGGACAACCCTCTGTTTCTAAAAATATACTCTTGTGTATAAATGCTGCAGATACTTCAGCTTAAGGATTTCTTCTCTAAATCAGGAATAGAAGTATATCACAAATATCTCAAACGTGACTAGGCCTATGAAATTTAGAAATCCTGGAAGATGTGCAAACATTACTGGAAAATCCAGGAAAAATCAATCCAGTAAATACTTACCATAAACATTTCCCTTTACACATAAAAGCAGCTCCACGGAAATGAAAAAAGATTGTTTAGCACTACAATGAATTTATCTGTTTTGAGGCATATACGTTCAAAAAATTTATTTACTTTTCTTTCTTTAAAACATTCACATTTATATCTGCAATGAACAGTCTTTTTAAAGAAAGACTTTTAGTGTTAGGAAAAAAATTTCATAAACTTCTCAAATAGATACCTACAAATTCAATTTGCATGTTCTAATTATTTAATTGAAGTTAAAACTGTACATGAAATCACGGTAAGCTTCAAGATAAACTCATAAAACATGGACTGGATAGAAGCATTTTATGTTGGGTTAGGAATTGGTTGGATGGACAATCTCAAAGACTGATGGTGAATGGTGTCACCTCCAGTTGCCATCCCTGGAGGTGTTTAAGAGGAGACTCGATGAGGAGCTCAGTGACATGGCCTAGCTGGTGGGAGGCTTGGATTCATAGAGCGTGTTGCCCATGGTTCCACGCTTATGGGCCTGATCCCTGGGTGGGCGTTCACTTGGGAGTTGGACTAGATGATCCTGTGGGTCCCTTCCAACTCAGAACAACCTGCAAACCTGTGAATAGCAAGTCTCTAGGGTTGATGCTCCTGGACTTAAGAAAAATCTACAAAATAACAAAACTATTTGAGGGGCTTCTTCTATCAAATTCACAGATTCACAGAATACTATGAGTTGGAAGGGACCCGCAAGGATCATCTAGTCCAACTCACCATCTAACACCCTTACAGAGACCGAAAGGACATCCCAGAGCGGTAAACACAGACCTAGTTCCCTCACAGTCTAACAGACCACTCCGAGCCAGAAGGAACCCACAGGATCGTCCAGCCCTACATCCCCAAGCTAGACCATGTCACTAAGCTCCTCATTGAGTCTTCTCTTAAACACCTCCAGGGACGGTGACCATTGATCATAAGACAAATGTTACAAAAACATATGGGGACATGACAGATTATTTTTTTCCATAGCGTAACTAAGCTGCAGTTTTTCTTTTACAATAATTCTAACTTCCTTCTAATTAGCTAATTTTATGAAACATTTATTATATATTTCTTAGAATGCAAGAGATTTCAAAATTTGGAATGTAGAAAAGTATGTAAGAAGCTACACTGATCATGGACTACTGGATTTAGAGGGCTCTCATATAAGGACAAGAATAGATTGGGATTTCTTTTTCAGCAGCACTAGGTTTGGCTACTTTTCCATTATTAATAGGTATTAGCTAACAGTTATTGTTAACTTTAAGTTCATTTTTTTTATTTCTATGATAACTGTTCCAGAAAAAAACAAACATGTAAATTACTAATGCAATGACTTCACTGTAAAAACCTAGGATCCAGATTTTTTGTGTGAAAATGTTTAATTGAGGTTTTATTTCTATTAATATTTAACTCTTAATATTTAAATCTTAGAGAATGCAGTATTTAAGATTAGTATCAAATTAAGATTTTGTTTGGCCTTAAGAGACTGTGTTTCTATAATATCTTTCTCTTTTGTCTATTTTCAGCTAAATCCTTCTAACTGCAAGTCAGTCACAGTTTGTACTTATGTTGTTGGCTTAGAACTAAGATATTAATAGGTCTATTTTAATTTTCACTGATGCAATGTACAAAAATCTCCCTTTCTCATATATGTAAAATTGAAGGTAAATTTAACCCTGGTCTCAGCTTTGAAACTCAGAAAATGTTGTATGTACCTCATAGTATGATGATATTCACTGAAGCACACTCCTTTTACTTAAGAAAACAACTAAAAATAAGAGCAAAATAAACATAATAAACTCCTCCTTGCCATGTTATGAAAAATGGAAGAACATTTTTTTACCTGGCAGTAAAAAAATTGGTTTAATATATCTTCCAGCTATGCACAATGGTTATTTTACTCTAAATCCACATTTTTAAAAACTACAGACTAATTGTTTTAACAGCAAGATTTTAAAAGATACTGTTTTCTGAAAATTAGTTGAGGAGTCCTTACATTTAACATATCTTCTTCTTGTCCTGCTGCATTTTTCAATAGCTCATTGGATAGGGTCCTCCAAAAACCCATTTAGAGGTGAGAGTCTTAGTTTTATTAAGTTGTATTTAGTTGTATTGAGATATTTGTTTCCTGAGATAACGTCACACTAACGGATCATACGTAATCAAGGATTTTTTAACCCTCCGTAGAATTTAGTTAAACTTCTCCTCACTGAGAAGTTTCCTGATCAGAGCAACACCCATACTTCATGAAGTAGTACTTCACAGGTTCACAGGTTATTCTGAGTTGGAAGGGACCCACAGGATCATCTAGTCCAACTCCCAAGCAAACGTCCACCCAGGGATCAGGCCCACAAGCATGGAAACACGGGCAACACGCTTCATCAATACAAACCTCCCACCAACTAGGCCATGTC
>WEKX01006178.1:0-10949 GCA_013390025.1 Pitta sordida
CCTGGCTGCCAGGACACTACTGACTCACATTCAACTTGTCCCCAACCAGGATTCCCAGGTCCCTTTCCACAGCACTGCTTTACAGCATCTCCATCCCCAGTCTGTACATTCATCCAGGGTTGTCCCATCCCAGGTGCTGAATCTGTTACTTTCCCTTGTTGAACTTCACGTGGTTGGTGATTGCCCAGTCCTCTAATTTGTCACGGTCTCTTTGCAGGGGCTCCCTGCCTTCGAGGGAGTCAACAGCTCCTCCTAGTTTTGTACTGTCTGCAAACTTGCTTATTATCCCTTCCAGTCCTGTGTCCAAGAAATTTATGAAGATGTTGAAGAGCACAGAGCCCTCTGAAGATGGAGACCTGTGGAACCCCACTAGTGACAGGTCACCAGTCTCATGTCACCCTATTCACTATTACTCTCTGTGCTTGACTCATGAGCCAATTGCTCACCCACCACATGATGTGTTTATCCAGCTGTGTGCAGTACATTTTGTCCAGAAGGATCCTGCGACAGAGTTGACTCATGTACCAGACACCACTATTCTGCAGCTCTCCCTGAGCTCACTTTGTCTGTCTGGGAAGCTAGCACAGCTGCATCACTCTGTTAGCTTGTGAAGACAAGCTGAAGCATCATTGCTCTATAGCCTTTTCTGCAGGGAGTTATCCTCATCAATTCTGTCTACTAAAACCCAAGCTGAGCATTCATCTCTGTCCCTATCCCTCTGCAGTGGTATCCGTGCATTGTGTAGGAATCTGGCAGGGTGAAAATTACATGTCAGAGTTCCACCTAACCCGACCATCCAGAATTAGCTGCAGCAGGACAACAGCATTAAAACCAGATATATTACTCCCCTGCACTTTCAGCTCTATCCTGAAACAAGCTTTCCTGTTCTTCTACTTGCTCTGTGTTTTCTGTTAGTTCTGTAGCAATTTCCATTTCAATACATTTTTTCTTCCCAGACTCCTGGCATACTAATTTTTTATGTAATACTTGTTTTTAAATATTAATTATAATTCAATGCTTTTTCACATAAATACCCAGGGCCTCTTCCCGGTAGGCATTTCATGTTACGACACTGAGGGTTTTCTCTTACCTTCAGATATTGTAATAAAGAAAAGATACCTATGATAAAGGAAAAGTATGCCCTGTGAGTAATCATAGCAAACTTAGGTTGGAAAAGGTCCAACTGCCAAAAGAAGCAAATATAAAGCAAAGGAAAGAGTTGACTTGTGCATTGCCTAGCAAAGGCCCTTGGGAACAGCTCTGTGATCACAACATTTTCTCAGTTGTTATGGTTTAGGGGTTTTTTCTGCTGCTCTGGTAGCGAGGGGGTTAACAGCTCAGCTCTTGCCTGAGCTGTCCGTGCTGCCATGGCCTTCAAAGTTAGAGATAAAGGTAGGCGTCTCTGCAGAATAACATACTTGGGAGAGAAGAAAAAAAAGTTCAGTAGTAAGATGTAGCGTGCCAGCTCAGAACCTGCGTCGGGAGGCTGANAAACAAGCTTTCCTGTTCTTCTACTTGCTCTGTGTTTTCTGTTAGTTCTGTAGCAATTTCCATTTCAATACATTTTTTCTTCTCAGACTCCTGGCATACTAATTTTTGATTTAATACTTATTTTTAAATATTAATTATAATTCAATGCTTTTTCACATAAATACCCAGGGCCTCTTCCCGATAGGCATTTCATGTTACGACACTGAGGGTTTTCTCTTACCTTCAGATATTGTAATAAAGAAAAGATACCTATGATAAAGGAAAAGTATGCCCTGTGAGTAATCATAGCAAACTTAGGTTGGAAAAGGTCCAACTGCCAAAAGAAGCAAATATAAAGCAAAGGAAAGAGTTGACTTGTGCATTGCCTAGCAAAGGCTCTTGGGAACAGCTCTGTGATCGCAACATTTTCTCAGTGTACTTGTAGGTGCTGTTGGTAGCCTGCAGACCTGAGTTCCTTCAAGTGGCAGATGAGATTGGTAAAGGCTTTCCAGGGATCAGAAGGCAAGAAAGTGCTTTTATTCACATTGACATGAAAATTAGCTGTGAAAGTTAAAGGGGATAGAACCCAGGGTGAGGTTTAAATAATCCTCAGTGCAACTCACAAGCAAATATAAAGGACATTTAAGGGTTACAAATGAAAGGAAGGAAGGAATAAAAATGAAGCGGGGATTGGTAAAAAAAGCAGACAGGAAAGAAACTCCTACAATGTAATGTCAGTTTGATATACATGTATTTGTTAAGTTTGCCTGAACTCAATAGCAAATAATAGAATAGTTTGAACCATACTTGTTTTATAAACAGGTTTTATTGCTCAAAACTTCAAAATCAAGATATGAAGATGGATCACTAACTCTTGTGTATCTTGCAAGATTTTTCTGCCCAGCTTAAGAATCCTTTGGCATTTCTTACCCAGCTTTCAGAATAACATTTCAAGTAGTTTTTCTTCTGTTTCCAAAAAGAAATAAGAATGTGCATGAAGCAAGCATAGCTCAACAGTGAACAGAGCTAAAGGACTTATCACAGTTTTCAGCAAAACATGGACTATTATCTAATTGGGGTTCAGTCCACAGAACACTTGAGTGTAAAACAGCTGCAGCCAAGGAAGGCAAGTCAACAGAGGGCTGGACAGTAACTGTTTCAAGTGGGAAATCCTTGCTGAAGAGTGTCTTTGTGAAATTCATTGCAGTGTCCCTTCCCTTTCTGTTTCTTAATGTATAGTGTGCCCAGAAGTACCATTACTTAATATATCATTGAACTGCGTATTTAGAGAGTAATTCTGAGGTGACACAGTTTGTATGCTGCCTTTCAGAACCTCCCATATGCATAGCTTGTATGTGGCCTCACCTTTTCTCTCTTCTGAATGAATGCTGTGATGACACTGAGGAATACCACTGAATATGAATATATTTTCTGTATATGAGTTCTCATTGTTGCTACAAGAGAGGCAGCTCTTTCAACACAGGCTAGAGGAGACATGTGACTTCTAAATAGAAATAGCAGAATAAATAGTCAGAAAAGTTCCTCTCCAAAATCTTTTTTAACAGGGATTTTACTCCAATGCTACAAGATCTTTCTAACTTGCCACTGAATGGATCAAAGAAATTGTGTGAAAGCATTAAGTACTCTGTGAATATGGCATCATTTCTTCTAAATTCTGTTTTTGTTGAGAGCAAGGAGCAAAGTTGTCCTCAAAGATTTGATGCTGGTTAGGCAGAATGAGTGCACCAGAATTTCTATTGGTAGTCCAGACAATGAAGATATCCAGTAGTATTCAACTTTCAGCAAATAGCTTGTCTTTGATTCTTTAAGTATAAATAAGGATGTACATGTTTGTATGACATCTGAAAATGAGAGGGATTTTTTGGTGTTTGTGTAATTTCCTTTTTTCTGTTTCTTGTGCAAGAATACATGCCGAGGTGCTAACTGGGTAAACTTTGGCCTTTTTGATCATTTGATTTTCTCTTCTCAACACCTCTCTTTGTTCAAACCCACAGCCTTGAGGCCTCCAGAATTTAACCAATTACATCCTTTATTTCAGAGAAAACTAGAGTGTCACACTTTCCTTTTAAAGTCGGTTATTTGGCATTCCTGTTAGTATTTTAGCTCCAAATGGAGAGCACAATGTGAGCCCTCAGTTGAACTCCTGGGCCTCTATTTTACTGTGCCTAATGCTTTGACGTTGGACTGCTTTGGGATCAAGGTGACACTTTCCCTTGTACTGTAATACTGTTGCTACATGATTGTATCCTTTCTAGAAGGTGATACGTGTAACCAGAAACCGTGAAATAACCCTAATGGAATATTTTAATTAGTAAACTAGGTCTGCTGTTATTTGTGACTCTTGCCTGAAGGAGGAAAATAAAACCTGCCTGAAATACAACAGGCTGTTTTCACTGCCATCCATGCCTGTGCTGCCTTACAGCTCTTGGCACAGACTGAGGAAAGAGTGTGTGCTTAAACATCCTGTCTGCTACTGGCCAGAGGACGCACAACAAAGAAAACCTAAGCCTCTCAAAGCTGCGTGGCTCAGATGTACAATTTCAGAAGAATGAGGTTAGCAGAGTGTGTTCCAGAGACCTGGGTTTTGTGGTGTAGGAATGTACGGTGAGAACATCTATTAGATGGAAACTTTCCATCTTGCTGTTGAAGTCCAGCCCAACTCAGGAATGACAATTTGCTGTATGTCTGGAAATTTAATTGCAGATGCCTGGAGAAATGTAAAGTCGAGTCTAGTCAAGAAAAGAAGGAGGTGTGAAGTTTAGTGTTCAAAATACTGGCTAACAGCAGTATGCCTGCAGGCGGAAAGAAGTGTGGGGGATGTATTAATTACAGCTTTAGGCATAAACACTTAAATTGCAGTATAATTCTTGTTCATGTTTAGCCTTTTTGTGACTCTAGCTTCATAAATACAGGAGCAATAGGAAGGAAATTCAGTCAGATTGTTTAGTATGGTATCGTGCTGACAACCAAGCCCAAGGAAAGATGCTGACACTTTGTAGTTCAGAGCAAAAAATTAGAGACAAGTACAGCTACAACAAAAGGTAGGTTTGTTTGTAGGTTCCTTTAAAATGCAGATTGGCTTATTTAGAATTAAAAAAAAAAAAAGCAGTTCAAATCCAATAATTCTGGGACTTTACAGGGAAGGAATAGTATCATTAATGTTCGGATTCAGCAGAAGAAATTGTTCAGTAACACTGACTGCAGTACTTTCATCACTGAATTTACTGCTCTTGTTGTTTGATGTGTAGTGGGATTTTTTTTAAATGAACTTTCTTTCCTATTCCTTTAATTATTTGAGGTTATTCACAACACCTATTTCTGCTACCTTTGAAACTGTTGTAAAGCTATATACAACAAAGCCAGAGCATTAAGACATATGGAGAAAACTTTGGGCAATATACACACAGGTAGCTGAAAAGATTAGGAAATACAGTGAATCCTCTCTGTATCGCGACTTCTCCTTCACGACCTCACGCATTNCCTCGCGATGGAGGAGGTATAACTGTATATCTGTGCTTGAAAAAGAAAGAAAATAAAGGCAGGATCACACATACACACACAAACACAAAGAGAGGACTAAAATGCAAAAGCTTGTTGTCAAGTATTTTTGTAAGCTTTAAAATTTATCTGTACTGAAAATAAAAAATACTGTTTATCACAGATGCGTAGAATAGTTTGGGTTGGAAGGGACCTTTAAAGGTCATCTGGTCAAACCCTCTTGCCATGTGCATCACTCTCTGTGAATCCCAGCTCAGGACTATATTCAAAACTCTCTTATTCTAAACAACTGTAAGTATCTTGTGAATGAACTTGGAGTCACTGAAGTTAACAGATATTTTTTCTTTCCAACTGTCTTCCATGGCCTTGCTATGAGTACTACTTTCCTCTTTGTTTAATATGCCTTATTTACTTGAACATTCTAAGAGAATTTTTTTCTTGTACAATATTTACTCAGTGCAGCAATAAAAAGTGTGGTTGTTTGGTTTGGATTTTGTGAAATAAATGATTTTTTTACTGCTTATAGGTCCTTTTTTTTTAGGATTATAGCAGTATCTTCATGTACTTTTTGGTAACATGTAAGATTAGAAGAACTCTTCTGTCTAAATGCAGCCACAGAAACTGTCTGTCACTGATAAGCTGCTTGTTATCTTCTAGCTACAACAACTACTGCCTTAATGGTTTTTTTCCTATAGTCTTTCCAGATGACTGATTCTAAATTTCTGTGCAATGACACTTCATGATCAACTACCAGACTACTGGTTTGAGACAAGATACTGCTAGCACAGATTTCTCAACAAAATTTTACTTCCTTTCCGACTGTCACCAATATCTATCTTAATAACTTCTATCCTTTCAGATATTTATATTCTTTTGCAAGCGTAGAACTGCTACTGTTGCAGATTAATGCCCCAAGCAATCCTTTGCAATGTAGCCTTTATCTAGGAGTCAGTCCCTGGATGGGGTTTTAACAACGCAAACAAAGAAAATTACTGCTTCAGAATAAGCTTCCTATAGGAAATGTTCCTCCTGCTCTCTTAAAGTTGATGCTAATTTAATGATTTTAAATGATAGCTGTCAAGCACTCACCAAAATCTTGACAATCTTTCATGATTTCTATTCAATTCCAGCCTGCCTTATTCTCTCCTTTTCAATAAGGCAGTTGTTCTATTGGTTTTTCAGAAAACTGGATTTGCAGAGAAGTATGAATATTGATCTACTTAGTTCTCTTTAAAAGCTATGTACGACTTTTTGCAATTTGTGCTATTTCGAGGGAAATATTGTGTAATTTGAAAATTTTTGTCCTGTATTTTCATCTTAAAACAAAAAACAAACAACAACAAAAAGCTATGGGTATAAAATCAAAATGCATTTAACATTTTCACTACTTTTGGAAATACTTTGTGAAATCACCACAGAAACATGAATATACAAATATGGATGTTAGTCAACAAGTTTCAAAGGTGATATATCTTTAACACATTTTTATAGGCTTCAATGCCTCTTTCCTGGTATTTAGAAAGAGAGTGTTTTATTTACTTGATTAGATCAGAACTGCCTCTCCCATTTTTTCATCATGATCTATGTAAATAGAATGTAACTAGGAAATGCATAATGGATTTACTTTCTTTCTTGACTAATAGCAGTCTCTGATTTTATTGCCTAACTAATAAGGAAAAGATTTCTTTAAAGTGTCTCTACTTAAGTTTGCACAAAGTAATCATTAATGTTAAATAGTCAATCTACAACAATTTGGTAGAAATACTGTGGAATATGCCTTGTCTTAGTTGTTTCCCTAGAAGTTTCTGTTTGGAAATCTCAGAGTAAAAGCTGGAAAGTTTACATGTGGGAGCAGTGCCTCCTCTTAGGTCAGCTGGTAAAAGGGTGGGACAAATTTCCAAGAACTTTTTTTTGAAGCAGAGGCAGCAGTCACAATCTAGCAGAACAGGTATTGAGAGTCAAACAGCTCTCCTGGGTTGCCAGAAGTAATTTATGAGAAGAGTGTACTTTGCACTTGCAGAGAACAGTGGGATAATAAAAAGGAGAAAAGGAACATAGTGTTAGGCCAGCATGTCTGAAACAACTGTAGTCTTACAACCTTTCTTGAGTAGGGCCTTCATCCTAAAGCACTTCCATTAGTTTCTCAGAAACAATAAGAAACAGCAATGGAAGAGAGGAACTATTGCACTAGAAATAACTTTAAAACACTGCTCTTACCATCAAGTTTCTTTTGTGCACCAAGAAGCTGTCCACTGTCTATCCTTAGTTTTTGTTGCATTGAGCCCGTGCTGGCCAGAAGCAGCTTTTCAGAAAAACTGTGTCACCAAAGTACCAAAAGTAAGAAAGTGTATGACACAGCAGCTCTGTGATGGTATATTACTTAGTCCTGCTGATGGATTTTCATGATTGCTTTAAGTTGGCCAAGATATGACAAAGCTGAACAATTGCAAGTGCAATTGTCTTGCAATCCAAGCTGGCAATGTTTCTGAGAATAGCTTTGGAATGACTAACACGATGTGACATGGTTCTGGCTATTTTCAGTCAGTCTTATCAAATGAACTAGAATCCTTTCGGAAGTTATTTCACTCTTTCACTATTTTACTGTTCACACGTCTTAAAGAAAGCTAATAGATAATTAGCCTTAGATGGCATTCCCTTGACAAGATTTGAGGAGATATGTGTTAAAATTCTGAGCTGGTGCAGCCCATATAGTGCTACTGATCACAAAGTCTGTGGCTCAGAACTTCAAGTTTTAACAATAACTCAGGTGTCAGGGAGAGGACAGATGGAAATGTTCTCCTAACTGATTTTCAGCCAATTTTCAGCAGCTTTATGCTGTATGTTTACTATGGGTTTTTTCAGCCCATCTCAATTAAGGTTGAATATTAAGGGTGAAAAACGCTGTTCACAGAATATTCTGAGATGGAAGGGACCCGCAAGAATCATTGAGTCCAACTCTTAAACTCCCAGGCGGGAATCACACCTGAGTCTCCTGCATGAGAGGCGGGAACGCTCACCACTGAACTAAAGTGGATCTCAAATGTCTTGGGGGAGAATGATTCTGCAGTATCATGGAAAGTGTACTGGGGTATAGGTGGCCTTGCCATTCTGTAACTGCTTACCCTGGAGAGCTGAAAAAATTAAATATTTGACAGTTTTAGCTGCATATATAAGTGGGCCATGCCATGAAAATATGATTAGAAGGACAATAAATACTGCTATATTGGGAAGAAAAAGCACTTTAATATGAGTACTGGAAATATATTGGGATACAATAAGCACTTATGTACCCAAGAGCAACTGCTAAGAAAATGCCCACAAGGAAAGGGTTAGCACAGAAGATCATCAAAGGTAAAATGTCTCTGCATTCAAAACAGGGCAGAAATATAATATATTGTATTTTTACTTTTTTGATGGAAAAGCTAATCCGATTTTCAGATACCTAAGATGTTCTGAGAGTGAATATTGTATCTCCAGCTGCTTCGAATTTACGTATTTTGCAAATTCTCAAAGCAGATAATAAGAACACTTCATTCTTTTTGCTTTTTCACTCCTGTGCCCTGACTCCAGAGTTCTCTGTTTCTACTCTTTCTGACAATCAATACTAGCAATTGCTGTTCCTGTTCTGGTACATTCGTGAGAGCAAATCAGTAGTTTGTTGCTACCTATATAAAGCTTGAAAAAAGTGTTAAAAAAACTGCACCAATAGTTTGGAAGTTTCAACATAAATAACCTGAAGGAAATCAACAAATAAATCTCAGAAACTCAGCTGACCTTGTCACCAGCAGCAAATGACCTAAAGGAAATTTGCTGCTGGTGATCAGGTCAGCCAAGATTCTGAATTTCATTTAAAGGCTAGGAGAGAGTTTTATGGGCAAACTTCTTTTACAATGTGCTGATTTTCTAGCATAGATTGCAGTTCTTAAAGAATAGTTCATTAAAATTTCAGTTTTGAGTAGGATATGACAATGAGATCTTCATATTTAGTGCCAGTTTATCCTTTTGCCTCATGGTTTCCCTATAGTACACACATGACTTGTTCAAAGGCTCTCACTGAGCTCTCTTCAAATGGATGAGGTGAGCTTTATGAGTGTTTTTCTCAATGTATATGAGAAAAATGGTAAAATTAGGTAGCTGGTTGATTTGGAGATTCAGAAAATTACAAATTTAGTGAGTTAGGTAAGGGCATAGAGATTCAGGGATTTTAGTGAATTAGCGAAAATGTAGTGCATTTCTAGTGAATTTTAGAAGGATTAGTAGACTTTAAAATCATTCAGAAGGCCTGAGAGTTAAGGTTGAATATTAAGGGTGAAAAACGCTGTTCTGCAGTCTCTGAAGGTAAACAAAAGTGAATGTTATGCACAAGGGGAAAAGAATGAGAAACATTGAAGTTAATTGGTTGGAGGACTCCTGGCAAATGACATAATGCTGAAGGGATGAATATTCATGGTGTGATTTGCATACGTATGAGACAAGGGGTTAAAGATGGGTGACAAATCTGGGCAGCTCTCTCTTTTGGCACCTGGCAGGGCAGAGGGCACTCTTTCCTTGGCTCTTAGGAGAAACATAAACTTTTTCTGTAGCATGCATACAACTACCTTGGGTCCTGACTGATTTTCCTTAAATCATGGTGGTACTTCCCTGATACGTACTTCTGTGTGCTTTTGATGTAAAATGGTGTTATGGAACTAGGTGAATTTCTCTGTAGATTTCCTCTTCAGGGGTAGCATCTATAATTTTTCTCTTTCCAGACATTTCAGGATGACAGTAGCACAGTTATTGTAGTGTTTTATTTGCTGCAATTGTCACTGTATTTTCCTGCATGCATTGGAATTCAGTCAGCATGCATTTTCGCTTCACTGAAGTCACTGCTATTAGCAGCTATTTTCCTAACAGTGTGTGTTATATCTCATGCTGATCAGGCTGAATATCAGGATGTCCCAAGATAGCAGGTAACGAACAAGTCTAATGGATTAAAGAAATGCCTGTTGTAGTATGAACAGCTTCAGCTAGAATTATCTCAGAAATTAACTGGACTCAAGATGTGAACAGAACTACCTATTATTATCCAGAGTAATAGTGATCTCTTCTCTTTTACTTCTATTATTAGAACTATAACGCAGTCTCTAGTCTTTGTGGGAGTGATCAAGGAGACATCTGTCCTCAATGAAATCAAAGTCAGATGTACTCTTAATGCTTACAACCAGATCCTTGGCTACTGTTGGGAGCCCAGCTGATTTCAATGCATCTGCAAAATCAAACACCATTCTTTAATGTCCTCCAAGAGGCTGGATATTACATACAGGCAGCTTGCACAATGCTCTTGTGCAAACTACTCCATTTAATGTGTAATCTCTTGGTTTATTTTGTGTAGGCCAGAATGGTGATTAAGCGTCCATCTTCCTTGCAGATGGTATAAGGCTGAGACCAGTCATGACAATATGACCCTGAAATCAGTAAAAGTAGCAAAATTGCTCGACAAATTGTTAATATGTAATTAGATGCATTCGCTCTGCCTGATTGATCAAATGCCTTTCATTCCACCCACCTCTCCTTTCTTTCTTCTTGTTGTTGATTTTAATGGATTTGAGGCGAATTCATTTCAGTAATGAGCAATAGTAATAGAAATATTATATAATAGTAATATTTCAGGCAGTCGGCTGCCACCGGGCTCTTAAAAAATTGAATTAAAAAAAAAAAAAACAACACAAAAAATAAACCACCAAACCAAACCCAAAAAGAAACCACTCCAAAGACTTTGTAGTAGTCTGCAGCAAATGGACTTGCCTCTGATTTTTCCTGAACTACCAATTGCTATCTTGCAATTGTTACTATTGTATTGCATTTTGCTGACAAACTCTGACAGAGGATGATGTTTTAGGAATTAAGTAAAGTAACAATAGGCTCTTTTGGCTTGTATTTTCCGTCAAGCCGCAAGAAATCACAGAATCACAGAATCA
>WEKX01006192.1:0-37659 GCA_013390025.1 Pitta sordida
ATAAGCACCACCCCCTCCACCACCACAGCCACCTTTAGTACCAGCAGTGTATTTTTCTCAACCAGATCTCCTTCCCCCATTTTTACTACGCCTTGTTTCTGCAAGATTGGTGATGCTATTTTTTCACCAGGTTAGTTTTCATTTTTGTTTAATGTGGTATATTTTATATTTTGTGGGGGGTTTTTTTGCTTCATTATTAATGTCAGTTTCATTCATTAGTTTTCTTTTTTTGTTGTTTTTTTTCCTATTGCCTTTTATTCTCCTTGCCTTTTTTTCCCCTCTTTTTTGTTCTCTCCCTCCCCCGTTTTAATCTCTATGTTTTTGTTATTTTACAGGTGAATTGATTTACAACAAAATGGATAGTGACGGATGTAGATTTTATGCCATTTGTAGCCCTACTTGCACTATTGAAAGACACATTGCAAATTGTAGCATCACTACTCCTGTCACCACTACTTCTTCTGGGTGGTCTACCACAACTACACCAGTTCCTCTGCCTACCACTACAAGTTTTCATTTTCATGGCTGTATTTCTTCTACTTATCCTCCACTACAAGTATGTAATTCATGTGTTGTTTTGTGACTGTTGAAATAATATTGTTTGCTTCATACCAAAATGGAACCACTTGTAGTTTTTAAACATTACACATGTAGACTGCCATCATAATTTTCTAATGATAGTCATAATATTATATAAAATTTGAATTTGTCCTTTTTCCAATTTCAAGTTTTTATACTGATAATGCAATCTACTTTCTTCTTTTCTACTTACTGTAGTGTTAGTGAAACTCTTTGATACATTGCATAAATACCAAAACTGCTCACTGATTTAAGAGTATGATAATACGTAGTATCTTCTTGCATTTCCTCTTTTTATCACTAAACAGAAATTTTATAGCTACTGTGGTGGCTGTTATTATCTTCTGTTCTCCTGTCTTGTTACCTGTATTTCTGTATGCTTTTTTTTTCTTATCATGGTGGTCTGTGCTGACAATTCAAGTACATTATCCACAGTTTGTAAAAAGGACATTAGTCCCTTTAAATTATTCCCCTAAATGCCTGAAGTGCTCCTCATGCAGAAGAAACAGCCGTAATTAAGGTTCCCACCTCCTTTTAGCATTAAAAAGATATATCATGTAGAATATTGACCATCTTTTACTATGAATGAAGATTTTCATTTTATTCTTTGCTTCAGGTTTTGAAAATAAAGGAGTTTCTATTCTCCATATCATAGTTATGAGTATCTCTGATCAACATTAAATATCCTTAGTACCACAAATTGAAGAGTAGTAACACATACTGATTTCCTTTCCAAAACCAACACTACTGGAAACAGTATACTATAAAACTGAAAGTAGGAGTAAAGATTACACCTGTTCGCCAACTTTTGTTTCAAGAATTTTTTGTTCTTTTTGCAGCCTGGAGAAAGATTCCAATTATCCAACTGTACAGAAATTATCTGTAATGGAGATAATGATGTAGAGGTAGTACCAACAAGATGTTCACCTGTAAAGGAAATTACCTGTGCAAACAAATATCCAGCCATCCTAGTACCTGATGACAAAGGCTGCTGTTACCATTATGAGTGTCAATGTAAGCACCAGTAGATAATAACACTTTTTGAAAAAACCCAAAACTTTGCAGGGATTATGTGGGCATTTTATTTTCTTAGGGTTGTTCTGTAAATTGCAGTATATTCCCTTCAGTTTCTAAATTCTTTCGTCTACATTAATTCTCATCTTAATCTTCTAAATATTTTCTCTTTACCAGGTGTGTGTAGTGGATGGGGTGATCCACATTACATTACATTTGATGGAATTTACTATACTTTCCTTGAAAATTGCACTTACGTCCTGGTGAAACAGATTGTCCCTAAGTATGATAATTTCCGAGTTTACATTGACAATTATTACTGCGATGCTGAAGATGGACTCTCGTGCCCTAAATCCATTATTATTTTCTACAAATCTGCAAAAGTGGTGTTGACTCGGAAACTCATGAATGGTGCCATGACCAATGTGGTAAAATATATGGTTTTTTCTTTAATTTTGCAAAAAATAAGTGATGTTCATAAGCCTTACTGATACTGATTTGAGATACAGTCTGTTAGAACATCATATCATGAAGCTGATGAGGCCAGATGTAGCATTGTGGGGGGAAAGATTGCATTGGATTCTAAGAACAAAATATCATAAACAGCTTAGCATCATGCAGATATAAATTTATGCTTACATTTAAATAATACTAGGAAATGCATTATTAGGGCTGATAGAGAAGAAACAAAGAATGCCCACACTGATGCTTGATTAATATTTCATGAAAACTGGTATATTGTGCCATTCACTTAGGTAAACAAACATAATGAAAAAATACAAATGTAAGTCACGAGTGTGATTTTTCTCTCAGTCTAAGTTTGATGACTAGGGACTGCTTTCTTTGCATGGACAACTTCGGAAGCCAAACAGGGCCCTGACATGATTCCTCCCCCAATTTCCTACTGGGAAGGGAGGTATAGCTGAAGAAAAGGGGTGACTTGGAGTCTTATCTTCATGATCCTAAACTGGTGGTGGCAAGCCAATGAAGATAAGAAGTCAATACCACTCTTACACTGAAGAATCTACTTCTAGTTGATTAGGAAATTAGGAAAAGTTTCTCTTAATAGGCACTCTCCCCTCAGAGACCCACGCCAAATTCTCAGTTAGAAAGCCATGCTGGTTCCAGTGATTGTGTGTGAAAGAAAAGAGTAACTGACAGTTCTAACTCTTAGGTTATCCAAATTTGGTGGGAAGAGAGTTGCAGGGAACTCTGGACAAAAAGTTATTAGGCAAATTTATTCCCCTTAATTAGTTCAAAAGATACTGTTTGCAAACTAAAAAGCTTACATTAACAAGTACATATGACTGTAAAACTGGCACTAGGGACATTTGATCTAATTTTGAATTATGATAACTCTCTCAATACCTATTACTGTGTAGTATAGGGACAGTGATTATCCAACAAAGTTATTAAATAATAATGGGAAAAATATTTCTGTACTTAAAGAAAACTACCACCCATTTTCATAGGAAAATTTGAGGGATAACACAAAATTGAGAGATACAAAGAAATTACTAGGATTTAGAGTACTGTGCATTAGCACATAATCTGTACAAACACAGTACATAGAGACCATTTAGATTATTATCACACTTCAGCAATATAGCAATACAAGCTGAGATATCAATGTAAATATATGATGCTACTGAGATGCCAATGGGTATTGGATGTGATGCACAAAATATAGAGTTATGTGATAATTAGGAAGATTAGAAAACATTATTTAAAACAATCAGGCAGAACCAGTGCTTATTCTGAAGTTGTTTTGTTGTTTGTTTTTTCTAACCCTGAATTCAGATGTACTTCAACCAAAATATTGTCAAACCAGGCTTCAAAAAAGATGGCATTTCTTTCTCCACTCTTGGCATCAATATGATTGTTGAAATACAAGAGATTGGTGCAACCATCACCTTTAGTGGTCTAATTTTCTCTGTGAAACTCCCATACAGCAAATTTGGCAACAACACCGAAGGACAGTGTGGTAAGATGACTGCCTTGATTGGAGGTGGTACTCTTTCCCTACCATGGTTACTCTCACTCACTCTGGCTATGCAGTCTCATGGTCGACAGAAATTTTTAAAGAGCAGTCAAATGCAAATTAAAACAGCTCTGCTCTTCAACTTCTGTAGGATATCAAAAGCTCAATATCTCAGCAACATGTTTTTTTCTTTGGGGCTGGGGTCTTAGATTTGGTAGTTTCTCCATAACCTAAATTAAAGTTCATATAAATGTGAAGAAAATATTCCCTAAGCAGCAAGGCACTGTCTGTGTCTCGTGAGCACATGACATCTAAACATATCAGCACAGTAATGTTTTGCACATTTCTGATGTGGTTTGTGAGACTTACACAGCTTGTCTCTTCCAGGAACATGTACAAATACTAAAGCAGATGAATGTCGCTTACCAAGTGGGAAGATCATTTCTTCCTGTCCCCAAATGGCTCATCACTGGATTGTTGATGACAACAAGACATGCCATGGAGTACCAATACCACCAGTTATAACTACACCTCCACCAAAGCCTATTTGTCAAACACCTCCTCTCTGCAAGCTTATCTTGAGCGAGTAAGAAAAATATTGAACAAATTCATTTTTTCCAGACAAAACTGGCCAGTATCTTAACAGAAGAATAACAACTATAGCCCTAGTACGTGATAATAGCTGAAAATATCAGCTTAATGACAGAATATGTACATAGTAAAAAGCCTTTGCAAAAGTAAGAGCTGCCTTAATGACTTGCATGCCAAAGATAACTGAATAAGGAGAGGTGAAGTCAGAAAATCAGGGATGTAGCGGGCACTAAAACCCATACTTTCTGTTTGCAGTCCTTCCAGAGTATGTTCATTAACTCTTAGGTACACTATTAAGCTAAGACTTAACTCTAAATTTGAAGTGGGTCTTCAGTACAAATCATAAAGAACTTGGTTATCAAACAGGTTAAGAAAACAGACACAAACAGCCAAGAAACATCATTTTTTGTACATTTTAAGTAAAACATGGAGCTTGTTTCAGAACCAAAGGCTTGTTTCTGAAGTATAGGAAATACTTGTTTTCGGTGAAAAAAAATTTCTACACTTGCATGGGATTTCAGCTGAATTACTTAGAAAGGCCCTCTTACATATGCTTTCTGTAGTGTCTAACAAGTTTAGAGGTATATGTGATTTTTCCATCTCTAGGCTACTTTTGCCATCCCTTTTTTCTCAGTCTAGTGCAGTTGCCTTTTACACTAAATTTATAGTCTCAGACTAATGAAGAGCTGTGTACAAATAAAGAAACATTATGACCATTAACCTCTTCAGACAAAAAAAAAAGCTTCAGATTTCCTGATCTTTCCTGAGCCTATCTCCCATCTCATTTGCCATTCCTAGGGGTTTGTTTCTTCATAATAAAGTTTTGTCTAGTAGGAATGGGCTTTATACAACGATTCATTAACACAGAAGGGCCTTCTTTACTGTCTACAGGATTTTTGCAGAATGTCATACTGTGATACCACCAGAACCATTTTACAAAGGCTGTGTTTTTGATGGATGTCGCATAGATGAGGAATTCATGCAGTGTTCCAGTTTGGAGATATATGCTACGGAGTGTGCTGCTAGAGGTGTCTGCATTGACTGGAGAGGAAAGACCAACAATACATGCCGTAAGTATTGCAGAACTCCAAATAGGTGTCATAAATAGTAGAAATTAGATATAAGACGTTTACTGAATAAAAATCTAACACTTAGCTTTTGTTGACAAAAATCCAGTGGGGTCTATTCTCACAGAAGCTCCAGATGAAGGAGGAAAAGCTGTAGTCGCTTTTGCTGCAAAAATGTATCTACTGTCAATTTTTAATCTTTTTTTCATCTTTTTTCATACAGCATTCAGCTGTCCAGCAAGCTTGGTATACAAGCCATGTGGGCCTATTAATCCTGCTACCTGTGACCAGAGGTATGGAAAGTCAAGAAAACTTCAACCAGAAATAATTGCATCTATTTTCTTTTTTTCCCTCAGATTATCTATCTACTTTCCTTAGAAATTTAAGTTATTTCATCATGAAATGTGTTGCAAATTTGGATAATTTATTCAAGATTATAAATATCAATTGGCTCTACCAATATGTGCTTCTCATTGCACTTCAGAAAGTGTATACTTTTTGTCTCTCTCGTATCTGACATGTTGATCTCCTATATATGCTGCTCTGTCTCCTGCTTCACTGGAAAAATGTTGTACTCAAGTACATATGCCTCCCATTCTAGCTCCGTTGAGCGTCCTGGCTATGGAATAACTGAAGGCTGTTTCTGCCCTGAAGGAATGACACTTCTGCGTGCAGAGAGCAACATCTGTGTCCCTGAATGTTGTAAGTAATCAGTAGCTAGTCTGAGGAATCAGGATTGTTCATCAGGAGGCTTGAGTTCTATTGATCTCTTCTACAGAGTCAAATTATTGGCAAATCAGCCTCCTTAAACTCCTTTAGTCTCCCCATCTAAAAACTCAATAATCATCAATATCACCTTTTTTTCTATCATCCTTCCTTATGTGAGACCTAACAAGATGATAGAACTCTATATTTTAGAAGAATTAATGTTTATTCATTTTCTTGTTAGCTTTATTGTCACAGTATTTTTATTTGAAACTGCACATATGTACTTCTTTATGTCAGTTTTTAGTGATGGAAATCTCCATTCATTTGGTTGTTCGGTTTTTTCTTTCCAGCTTGCAGGGAACCAAATGGAGAATCCAGATGGGTGAGTATCATAATCTGTGTGGCTTAAAGTGCACAGGCAAGTGAAACAAGACGATATTTAGTGTTTCGCTGAATCAAAGCTTTGCTTAGGTTGGGGAAGACTTATTTTTTTAAAAGTTTGTTCTCTTTTAGTCTAAAAATAATGAATGCTAGAGCAGGCCTAAGAAATTTAATAGTAAGTGGTGAAGTATTCTTTCAATAGCCTCACTTACAGGGAAAAAAAAGAAGAAAAAAGAGATGGAAAAGACAGATGGTAGTGGTGGAACTTTGGGATATATATTTCTTTTATTTCTAAAAGTTTTTCTTACTAGAGTGACTATAAATGAAGGGATAGGCAGATAACAAAGTTTACCTGCTGCTCATAATGTTCAGTCTGCATTCCTAGTTCTGTGTACAAATCTGCAACCTAACGTGCATATTAGTTTGACTTATGATCATTTTGTATTCAAAAATGCATGGAAAGCTCAATCACTTCTCTTTAGAACTTTTGTATCCATCATGTTAACACAAGTAACAAATAGAAAGTGATAGCTTTGCAAACACATTCAGAACTTTCAGTGGCCTCCAGTCTCTTATAAAATCCAGAAATATGAAAAGGCTGATACAATCAACTATCATAGTATCCATTAATATGTCAACTAGAAGCAAACAGGATTATTTTGGTTTGAATTTGATTATAATTTTTTCTTCCCTTTGTGTATGTTTTTCTTTTTTATGTAGCCAGGAGAAAAATGGACAAAAAATTGCCAGGAATGTGTATGTGACAAAAATACTCTCAAGGTGCACTGTACAAAACACGAATGTTCTCCGACACAGCAAGTATTTTGTGATGAACCAGGTTACATGCCTGTTCAGATACAGATACCAGAAGACCCATGCTGTACTAGGACTGAGTGCTGTAAGTAGTCTTAGTACCTTATAATGGGGAATATACTATATTCATTTTGGGAAGCAATAGATTTTAATTTTTAATGCTTTGCATTGATGTAATCATGCTTTTCTGCCTCACCCACTTTTTAGGGCCTTCTTGCACAGCATATACTACGTGCCTGAAGATAGCAAATGTAAAGATTAAAAGATTTGATATAGTTAGACAAAGTATAGTAACTGAAAATGTTCTATAATTTAACATTGAAAGTCTGTAATGCTGCCACCATCTGAAACAGCATTCAGAGCCTATTCAAGATGCAGTAATCCCTCAATACTTTGTGGCTTGAATGTTGAGGTTTACCCTCTTCATTGGTTTTTTTGTTTGTTCGTTTTTTCTGTGAAAAGTTTTCTAGGCGGGACCACTACCTGTTCCCCTGGGGCCAGGACCCATTTCCCTCGGGCCATGGCCAGGCTGCCTCTTCCTCTCTAGGGCTGGGCCCACTACTTCGAGGGTTTCGCTTATTATGGCATCTTTCTGGAACCAATCCCCCCTGCGAAATTTGAGGGATTACTGTATTTTGTGTTTCAAAGACTGGTATTAAATAAACGATCTCAACTTAAAAACCCATAATCTTGAACATTTAAAAATTGCTCAAGAAAGTTCCCGAACCACTGAGAGTCAGTTGTTCAGTCTGGAGAAGAGGAGGATCAGAGGTGACCTCATTGCTATTTACAACTACCTGAGGGGAGGTTGCAGACGGGTGGGTGTAAATCTCTTCTCTCAGGCTGTCAGCACCAGAACAAGAGGACATGGTCTTAAGCTGCACCCAGAAAGGTTTAGACTGGATATTAGGAAGAGCTTTTTCACAGAGAGAGTGATCTCACAGTGGAATGGTCTGCCCAGGGAGGTGGTGGAGTAGCCATCCCTGGAGGTGTTTAAGAAAGACTGGATGAGCAACTCAGTGACATGGTCTAGACAATGGGATGATGAGATGGGGAGTTAGAAAAAAAAAAAATAAGATGACCCCAAGATTAGCTCAGATGGTTAAAGCATGGTGCTCACAACACCAAGGCTATGGGTTCAATCCTTGTGTGGGCATTCACTTAAGAGTTGGACTCGATGATCCTTGTGGGTCCCTTCCAACTCAGAATATTCTGTGTTTCTGTGATTTCCCAATAGGCATAAATTTCTCTTTGGAAGGATTTCCTTCCAGCAATCATCACTCTGTTCTTCTCACACAATATTTTGTTTTACAAATACTACAGAAAAGCCCATTCACTTTGAAAACAACTGTGTATGTAGACTGAAGTATTAATTAAACTATCTTATGTAAACAACAACATATTTGCCCCATTGGAAAACTTCAGAAATTCATGTCAAACAAAATTGATTTAATTTTAAAATTTATGATTTCATTATTGTCTATATTCTTTACTATGAAACAGACTGCAATACCAGCCTCTGCCCTGAGGTCACACCACAGTGCTTAGAGGGACAGGAAATAATCACAATAATGCAGCCTGGAAAATGCTGCCCTACCTTTGAATGCAGTAAGTACTGTGCATCTTCTTCATGTGTTATTTACTGCTATATTTTTCTAAGATTATGAATACAAAAAGAGAAGGATGCAAATTATCTGCATTATCATGCTGGGATTTGTTGTGAATGAGTGTTTTAAGGTTGTCACCACAGGCCTACAAAGCAGAAGTATTTTCAATCACTTCTTCCCATTAAAACTTACACTTCTATGACATTTCTATGATACTTTCTTTCTTCTTTATAGGACATGGCTGTGTTGTCAATGAAACCTACTATGTAGTAAGTACACAGAGTGACTCACTATAAAAATACAATTTCACATAGCTCACAATGCAATGGTTTTGAGACACCTATCATGGTCTGTATTTTGCAGAAACGTCTGAGATAAAATATTATTATTTAATCTATGTTAGCATATAAACACCCTCTGTAAAAGCAAAAGCATTTTCTGCTCTCCTTTCTAAATTAGCAGAATTTAATTCCAAAATTGATATTACCAAGCCAGAAAGTCTGCTTAAATGAAACAACTAAAATCATATTTATGGGTAGCTTAGCCTATACATAGTTAATCTTTGTATTGTCTGTGTTGCGCATACATACAGCACCTTGCTTTTACTGACTAATACTGACTTTTTTTTTCTGCCTTCCCCTAGCCTGGAGCTGTCATTCCATCAGGGCCCTGTGAAGAATGCACATGCTCTGAATCCTCTTATTTCAGGCCTCACCATGCTACTGTCAAGTGTGAGCCTGTTATCTGTGACACACACTGCCCACTGGTGAGTGCTATTTTGCTGCCAGAAATTGCTTCTCCGCTCACCTCAAATAACCACCAACGGTTATTTGATGGTGACCTGACTCAATATAATTTCCTCTCTATTTATTTCTCTCAAAACAGGGTTTTAAGTATACAGAAGAACCTGGACAGTGCTGTGGCACATGCAAGGCAGTGGCTTGTGTAGTGACTGTGGGAGACAACATTACACACGTGCTCTATGTAATTATCACTTTTAATTTACTTTGGGGAAACTCTGCCAGCCTTTTCAGTTTTTGCTCTCCTTGTATTTGTCATATTTATTTCCTGCATCTTTTCTCATGTAAGACAAATGCTTATTCAGGCAGGCAGTGGACTGCCTCAACACAGTTTGAACAGTACTTTATGCCGCGAAGCTCCAGTTCTAAGACTTCTGGATGCATCTGTCATACTCAACGATGGCTTTCAGAAATCAAGATAGTAAAATATATAGGTGAAAGCAGTGGGCCAGTATTTGCCTTCAGCTCTGAAAATGTAGCAGCTATTTTGCTGAAAGGACAATTTTGTCTGTGGAGGCAATTTTTGGCCTTTAACAGCCAATCTTTAGTTAGCTTTAATAACTTTGACAGGATTAGTCAGTGAAGCCATCAGAAGTCCTTCCATGTATCTTAATAGACACAACTATAAATTCTGACATCAAAACCACTGAAAAACAAATTATTCTTTGCAAATGACTTATTCACATAAAAAGTTCTTCTATATCTAGATAAAAACAGAACCTCTTCACACACACAGAATCACACAGAATATTATGAGTTGGAAGGGACCCACAAGGATCATCTAGTCCAACTCACCACCTAACACCCGTACAGAGACCGAGAGCACATCCCAGAGCACAACACCAACCTAGATCCCTCACAGTCTAGCAGGCCACTCCGAGCCGGAAGGGGCCCAGGGTCATCCAGCCCTACTTGTGGCTCTATGATAATATGGCAAATAACTATCAGCTGAAATTCAAGGAAATTCTTCAGAATAATCAAACTGCTGTACACAGCAATGATAAGACACTGGGGATTTTTGTTTCATTTTTATGTAAGATTTTTATTCATTTAAATTTTGACTACTTTCAGGAAGGAGAATACTGGTACCCACCTGGTGATAACTGCACAGTTTATAAATGTGAAAAACAAGCTGACCAGTTTATTCCAGTCATCAGACAGACAAGCTGTCCTGCCTTTAACCCTGATGAGTGTGATCCAGTAAGTATTGTTCTACCATTTCTCATATTTGAAGGCTGCTAACACCTGTGATAGAAGGATCACGGTGTCCAAGGAAAACACCTAGCAGAAGCATCATAGAGGAAGTAGCTCTCCTTTGGTCCTCTCTGAATCTGGTCTCCATCAAATCTTATTTCAGAGAAGCAACTCAAAATTAAAATGGGTAATATATCGATCCTCACTGAGGACTGGGCAGCAGAGAAAAGGGTACAGCACAATGGTTTAGATTCCTAAAAGCGTCAATTGACATAGATGTAAAAATTTTACAGAAAAATAATTGGGGATTTATTTCTTAATTATTTAAGATTATAAATTCTGTTTTGTTTTGATTTTAGAATTCATTAATTGAAAGGAAAGGTGAAGGAAAATAAGCTACTTCAGTACATAATATAAGTCAAATTGATACTCAGGGTAGATTAGAACTAGCCCCACACCTCTGGCAATGCAGTGTTACCCTGTCTGACATAATCCTTCACCTCTACATTTGGTCATTCAGTATTTTGACCTACATGTGCTACAAGTTTATCGCTGAAATTTTACTACTGAACTTTGACAACAATGTAGTTCTGGTCCTCCATTTCAGCTTTCAAAGAACATTTATTAATATCGAAGTAGTTATGTGTCCTTACTAGCCTTACTTGAAATTAGATTCCATGTCAGTACAGGGAAAAAACATGTTTTTTCTGATGACAGAGAAACTTAGGAAGTAGGTAAAGTCTGCTTCAGTATGCAGATATGAAACCTGAGTCATCTTTTTTTGTTTTCTCACTAAAGAATGACATCAAGTTATCTGATGATGGTTGCTGTATGGAGTGCCAGAGAATACCAAAGCGTAAGTAATGATAATATGTGCCTTATCGGGTAGCCCGTCTTGCATAGACCAAGTTTGGGATTGCTGCTTCACACCAGGGTGAGAAAGGAAGCAGGTGGAAAAACAAAGGAACAGAATATTTACATCCCACATCATTAAACAGTAGTGCTTTTTGGTGAGAGGGCAGATTATGACTGAACTCCAATTTCCATAGATACATTCTCTTAAGGAAGGAAGTGAAGCCAGTACTGGGAGGTGGGTGTGCGTTGAGAAGCTGCCATAGCAGTGCTCTTTATTTCTGCATCCTGCACCAAAGTTGCATAACAAAGGGGAAATTTCATCAAACTGGTAATGCAAACAGCAAGAGTCTTCATTGGCCCTTAGTAATTAAACGAAAAATGCACTGTGACTTAATTTCCTATTTCAGTTCCATCAGTCTTAGTTTTTGATTACAAACTATCATACACAGCTATCTATTTATATGCATCTATATTTTAACCTATTTTTCTTTGTTTTGTGATGACCTCAGTTTGTATGAAGCACAATACTACCATTGTCATCAGACATAATGGATGTGTATCTGCTGCACCTGTTGAGATGACATACTGTGAAGGCAGCTGTGATGGTTATTCAAGGTGAGTGATATAAAAGATAATTTTGGTCTTGTCTTCTACTCTTTACATCAGTTGCATAAAGCAAATTGCAAGTGATTTTCTGATGTTTCCAACATCCACTCAGTCATGAACGGTTTGCACTATGCTAATTAAGTAGAGTTTTTCATAGATATTATGTTGTACTAACTAAATTACCTCAAGATTCACAATATTTATCAGCTTGTTCAGTTTCAATTTTGCCCATGTAAAAGTGTGGTTATTTGTTTCTTGTTATTCTCCCACTGAACTGGCTCACCATGTGATCTAGACTAATTCCTTTACTTTTTCTGTGTCTTAATGAAGAGTTAGATCCACCCACTTTTACAGTTAAAAGTAACTCATCTGTATTTCACCACAATACTATACAAGTGGTAATACTGAGCACTCGTCTCACATGCAGGCACACAACTTTTGTAATGGGTGGGAGGGGCAGTGGTATCTATCACATAAATTCTGAATCTTTCATTGATTTTTCAATCAGATACTCTCAAAAGACAAACACAATGGAACACAAATGCTCGTGCTGTCAGGAAACCAAGATCAGCCACAGGAAGGTGACTCTGACGTGCAGTGATGGAACCTACATTGATCACTCATACACTTATGTGGAGAAATGCAGCTGTGTGAGCGCTCAGTGCATTCCCCAAGGCAGCACCGAACAGGAGACAAACCAAATAAAGACCTCTCAGGAACAGGGAAATGTCAAAACTTAGAACTAGAGAGAAGTTGTCAAACAAGGGTTGCACATAAGATTAAATAAAAAAGACTTTGAAAAAATATGCAAGTGTCAAGAGCAGCTACATTTTTGGACAAACAAATGGTATTTTCTCCATAAAATCCCAGTATGTCTGTCTACATCCTTTGATACTGAAAACTGAAATTATCTCCCACTGTTTTTCATGTCTTTTCTTTTAAACCATGAGTGGCACAGCATAAGGTCACCTTGATATTTTCTGGTTTTGTATCTTCTGAGAAGTGCTGTATCATAAGACAGAACTGGATTTTTAGTAACATTTTCAATTCAGTTCATAAGATAAATCCAGAAAACAAACAAAACCCCAGGAAAGTTGTACCACTCTGCCTCTATATGTTTCTTTCTGCATTGAGGAAAACTTAGACTGCAGAAAGCCATAACTTTTCAAAACCATAAACTTCAACATTTTTAACAATTTATTAAGGACATATTTCCCTATATACTTTTGTGAGAAAAAGGAAGAAACCTCCCCTTATGAAAAGCTGCTGCACACTACTTTTTGTTTACATAATACCATCAGGAGAGTAACTATATGAAAATAAGGAATTATTTGTTTTGTTTGTGGTTAACTGTTTACAGAAGAAGTANTTCTTTCCTAGGAAGCTTTTGAAAGTTAAACAACTGCTATTTATTATTTTTTTAATTGATTTATTGGGTCAGTTCTTTCAGAATTAATGTTATCCCATTTCTTACTCTCAGTCATGTTGTCTGGGTATGGTTTATTTTCTTCTTTTATTTTATTTTTAAATATTGTTTTATTTTTGTTCCTTATGGGGGCATGGGAGGAAAACAATGGTGATTAATAAATTTTGTTTCAGCACATCTGCTTTGACTTTTCACTGATTCCGTCCCATGAGAGTCGCTGGCCCCATAAAGTCAATCTAGGCTGTGGCACCTAAACCCTTGTAGAGATTTGACGCTGCTATGAATGAAAAACACTCAAAAGCTGTTCCAAGTACATCACTTCAGATGCTATTAATAAGTGAACTTGCAGTAAGAAAGTAGATCTCTGAACATTCTTTACCTGACTGATATAAACTGTCCAATGTATTTCAGACCAGTTAGTCTCTTACTTTAGAGCCCATTGCAACATATAAATCTCAAACCTGAAATCACACGGCTGTAAATCTACAGGTTAGTCGGGTTACTTCGCAGCTTTAGTTGCAACAAACTTTGAACAAGCCACCACAGATGTGACAGTAGATTGTATAATACCATGCAACACATTTTACACAACTTACGAATAACTGCTCTAGGATTTCCAAGGGGAACTTCAGTGAAAAAGAAAAGGTGGTAACCCTTCTCCTACCTTAGTTCGGATAGATCAGTAGAGGCAGTAACAACATTGGGTTTCTACTGGTGTCCTGCACCAGCTTAGGCTGCTTTCATATCTCGTTTTCTTTCACAGAACAACAACCACCCATACAGTTCCCTGCTCTGAAGTGACCAATGAGTTTTCCATGAGAATTACTAGTAATATTATACTTCCTGCTGCCAAAAATCCCAATCTCCCTCCCAGCTTCCTGTTGACATTGTTACTTCACTCCTTATTTTTTCCAGTCTTTGAGCTCTTTTACTTCCTGGTGCAGCCTCAGGTAACTCACTGCTCTGTTCCCTCCTTTCCATCTAACCCACCAGGCTTCCTAATGCGGCGCTGCTACTGGATTCTTGACCAATTCTTTGGCACACCACAGATTCTCTGGCCTTGCCAGGAAAGGTAGAAAATTATTATTCTCCCACTCATTCTGCTGAAGGGAAAAGAGATTGTCTATAATATAAGGTCAGTTATTATGTACTTCATTGGCCCGTGACAGCTTCCTGCCTACAGTTAACCTATTGAAATAACACATTTCCTGCATGTTGCTTCAAGGACACTGAGGGTTTTTTTCATGCAAAGCCTGTGTCTCAGCAGCCCAGAAGCTATCCTCTTCCTAGGAAATCTCTGTCTGTAATAATAAGTATGCACCACTTCATGCAACTCACTGAAAGAGCAAAAATTAATACAGTGAGAAAAGAATGGGAGACACATGTGGCACATGGCAAGACAGAGGTGATAATGACAGGGACAGCAGAGGACAAAATCAGTCTAGAGCCTGGTGGCATAAGAAGAAAGAAAGAAAAAACAAAATAAAACAGAAAAAGAAGCAAGGGAACAGACAGGCTTTTGCCCTAGCATGGGGAAACAAGAAGAAAGTGACACATAATTCAAGGCAAATCACAGAGGCATACAGGACCTGTAGTTGAAGAAGTACTAGAAACACTGCCAGATCTCTCTCACAGATGCAGTCCTGGTGTTGGGAAAGAGCAAATGGGAACCTGCAGCTCAAGAGAAGGACAAGACATGGGGTAAATGAAAACCAGAGTGCTGCAATGGATGTACCAGAGCAGTCTTACGGGCTTCCTAATTTTTCCTTTACACAGGACATATTTTTGCTCTGAGTTGTTGCTGGCACAGACTCAGTAATAGCTCCAAAATAAACCTTTCTAAAACCTGGGGTGAGGCCAGGTATCTTTCTCAAAAATAAATTACTGGAGTTTTTTTAAATAGCTATATGTAAATGATAGAGTCAGTTAAGGATTAGTTGGGAGAAGGTGATCGGTTTAGTAGCTCTTGAATGACACAGGTCAGAATACTGTGCGAGTCACCCTGAACTGTATGGTGGGGATGGTTAATGTATGTTACACGGATGGTAACACCAGAGGGCTCCAGGCTCACAGTTTACAGGGCAGGAAGAACAGGTTTGTTGTCAAGAGTTTCTTTCAAGGCACTTAGAAGTGAGCCAGATAACTATTCCTTACTTTCAGATCAAGAAGATAAAGTATGTACTTAACTTAATCTTGAATCTGCAAGCATCCATTCTGTAGACAACTGCATGACTCTAGTCTAGTCCTGAAACTAAATCATTGTTTCTGCACTTTCATTAATCTAACTACAAGTAACTGCCCATGGCTGTTATTGGTACTCACTGGCATTAAACAGAAAAACACAAAAAACCAACTCCCCCTCCCTCAAAACACCCAACAAACAAACCCAAATGAGAAATATTTGAAAGGGGAGTGATTCCAAAGCATACTTGGAGCTGGTCTGAATTATGGAGAATATCAGTTGTGATACATGTCTAAACAGCTCTGCAGCTGTTCCCTCACTCAGCAAAGAGTCAGTCAAAGACTAATTCCACTTTAGCCAATCTCTAAAAAGGTTTGGGGTCAAAACTTAGCTTTATCTCACTACTCAATGTCACACTAATGAAGCACATGGCTGCCAACTGCAACGCAAGCACAATATGAGAGTCTGCAGAAAAGGCATCATAAACATCATCATAGAATGCCCTTCTGCCACAACAGAACTGAATTTCTTATTCACATTAGTTGGTGGTTGCTCTATATTCTCGAGAATGAGACTGTTCTACCCTATGTAATTCTTTTATTTGCTCTACTATCAATGCTTTTGTGCTTTATAACCTCATCCTAATGGAAATTCAGATCCATTATTCACATATCAGCTATTTTACAGGAAATGAGCCTTGTAATTGCACCAAATTTGGTTGACTGAAGATAATGCAAAACAATACTGAATCCCATATCTCATGACAAGGAGCGGTTTTACAGCATTCATAATCAAGGAGTTGTCAGGGTACACTTGATCTAAGCTCCATGTTTAGTGAGGAAGCTAGAGGATCAATATTATCCATTGCTTAATAATACTACAAAGGATTTTACGGTCAGTACTTCAATAAACAGCATTTCAATCCCAGTTGAGATTCCAACATAAATAAATTTTCAACCTAAGGAATTTGAAGATTTCCAGTGCCATCTTGGCTTTTGCAAAAGAATGGCCAGTATGAGCTATGTAACACAACTGCACTATAAAATAGATCTACATAATTGCTAACTTATTTGGCACAAGGAATACTACAGCTGATTAAAAGACTAAAAATCCCTGACCCTTCTCAGCTATCCAGACTCAGAGTACAACACAGAGACAGGGCAAAGAGTAGTTCAAGTCTGTTCAACTCCTGCAAACCTCACAAAGCTCGTGAGCTCCTCTGCCTCAGCACCAAAGAAAATATCTTTGCACTTCTGAAGGAAAGCAAACCTGCACTCCAAGACACACAGAAAAATTTATCAGCGCTGCATTTATGTAACTATGCTGGGCATGATACTAGCAGATACTAGCACAATTTACCTCACAGGAAAAAACAAATACATACTTGAATAGTCTCTGAGACTTTCAGGAAACTACAAAAATGGCTTAGAGACTCTTTTTTACAGTTCATCCACCCAACTCAAAAAAACTCACTGAACATTCAAAATGCCTCAGTAAGCATACCTCACTTACCCAAATGAGGAAGCACATTTTAAGAACTTACAAGGGTTAGAAATAAATAAATAGGCAAAAGTTACCAGAGAGACAGAGACTTTATCCTACCTTGGCCACTTGTTCTGATATGGTCATGCTGGTACTATTGGTGTGATTTTTCTAGCACATCTGACAGGATGATCAGGAGTTCATATCCTGGAAATTAAACACAAAATACAGCATAAAGCTTGTAATCTTTCCTGCATTTGTGATCGTGAAGATAAAGAGGGGGCTATTTATCTAAGGTCAGGTTTATTTTTTCAGTTGTCAATTCACATTAAGATAATTATGATTTACCTGATCTAGTGATGTGGCCAAGATAAACATTCAGAAATAATATGCTCATATAAAGTTTGTCAGTACCAAATTGCTTCAATTCTGGCAATTGTGGTTTTTAAAAGCTTATACTAAAGATATAACTAATGTGATACATTACAAATAATTTCTCACACACATTTTAGTCACAAATGCCACTAAATAATAAAGAATCCAACCACATTCTGTCCCACACTGCTCTTTTGAAAACTCCTTTTACAGACTCAGAGTAAACAATACGGGGTGAAACAAATTTATCTGAATGTGCCACAACCTGTTCATCCATTCTGTAAGAGCATTTGGGGAGGAAGGAAGAGAACAACCACCCTTCTGAGAGCTTTTCCCACTCAAAACTATCTCTCTGTAGCAGTCACAAACTGTTAAAGATACCACAAAAATTTGGCAGCACAGGAGTTGTCAGAAGTCAGGAAGGTGGAGGTTGTGTCCTTCCCAGGGACTAACCCAAAACTCTCCAAGCTACAGAAGTATCCTCCTGAGATGTGTTGAGAAATACAACAGAGGAAGAACCCCCGTCCCTAGGTGGCTTTCAAGTACCACCTATTTAACCAGCAAAGGGGATCTGCTGGATGGCTGAGCCACTAAAGTGGTGCAAAGGAGAGTAACACAGGTGCCCCCAAAACACCAGGCAGTGGAAGGACTTAGGAAAATTTATTTTCCAAGAGCAAAAAGGCTAAACTTAACAGTGTGTACACCAGGCATGAAAGAATGCAAAACTTTCTCCTTTCTGTGCCTTCTTAACAGCTGTGAAAAGTTATCTTCTCAAGGACTTAACTGCTCTGGAAGGCTGGAGTGGGAAAGAAATTCAGATTTAAGCCTCCCAGCTACCAAAGGTCTCTTGAAAAAAAAGACAAATCCTTAAATCGGCCTATCTCCTTGCCATCTCTTGTGCAACGTCCACTCAGTCCCCCTACAGGTGGCCAGCTGCAGTCCTCAGCTGTCACCAAGGCCCACTAAGGTCCGTGGGGATTAATGTCCACCCTAGTGCAAAGTATTGCCTGCCTCCCATAGAAAGTGAAGCCTGCAAAAACAGGGGCTGCCAAGTGTAATCAGATAATCACAGAATTAGTAATGTCGGAAAAGATCATAGAGATCATCGAGTTCAACCTATCATTTGTTACTTAACCTAACCTGTTACCTAACCTGTTGCCATCCTGCTACCAACACACCATCCTACCAATAACACACTACCCTAATATCTAGGTCATGCTAACAAGTCATTTCTCTCAGTGCACTCCCTTTTGCAGAGTGGGGACTGGCACCACGCCAACAATGCCCTGTGCCACATCATAGGGCACCCACCACTCCAGGGATGCCAATTCTTCAGGAAACCTATTCCTAGAGAACTGTGTAAGCTTGCTGCATTTCTGCTCCTGAGACAGCAACAATATTGTGCTTCAAAGGGCTGTGACTTTGATTTCCCCTTTCTTTCAATTGTTTCTTCCCTTTTTTTCTGACCGGAATTTGGGGTGGAACAACCCCATTCCCTTATGCAAGCAGGCACCACAAATGAAATCACAGGGTTTCCACCCCAAAACGACTTAGTGGAACACAACTTAATCCGCCTCAGCCAGGTAACCTGTCAACTCATGCCTGAGAGTACATGTAAAGGTTTGAAAAGTGCTGTGACTAACTGCTGCCTCAACCCTGGTAGGGGTGTCTTGGCCCTGACGCAGCCTCCAGGGTCAGCCCCTCTCAGCCCCTGCACACAGGGCACGGCAATGCTCTTCTTCTATCCTATATCCTCTGTGGCAAAGCACACACCATGTAGTATTTATACAGGTGGTATAAACACAGTATTTATACACAAGGGAACAAAGCGTACGGCTTCATCATTCTCTGTAAAGTCTAGTTTCTAACGTCACTGGGATTTGGTATCGGTTTATCTTCTTAAAAGGTTAAAAGAGAAGAAAGAGAAAAATCTAGGCAGCTGTTTTTTGAAAACAGCTTTTTTCCAACTTCTTTGTCTTTATCAACAAGTTTTTCTGGCTGAGCCTGGTTGCCTCATTACATAGGTACTGCGTTTTACAGCCACTTGGGCCTTAGCAGATGCTCCCTGGTCTCTGCTGGGAGCACATCTCTGCTCTGTTCATAGGGTCTTCAGGCAAACCTAAGGACTCTGTTAGTTTAGAGAATAAACTGAATAAGGACAATATAAGAAAGGCTCAAACCTCCTCTCCATAAAGTGTGCCCAACTGTTCTGGAACTGCTGAGAATCTGATGTGTCATACTGATGAACTCAGGTATACTCACTGCAAAAATAATGACTGCTAAGATCAAATATATTTCTTACAAGGAAACAACAAAACGTATGCAAGGACAGCCTGTTTTCCATCTAACTGAAAGAGCAATTCTATCCCTGCTTATATTTCTTAAGGCTATGTCTGTCATGTTATTTATTCATTGTTTCATTCTTAATATCCATTGTATCATGTATCTTAATGTATATTTGTACTTATGATTATATTCTTCTGTTACATGATATAGCCTCCTGATTTTCATTTGGATTACTGACATACAACTTCTTAAAGTTTAGAATGACGAATTTCAAACATATTATTTTTTAAAATTAGAATGTGTGTTTCTATTTTAAATTAAATTCATAAGCTTTCACTTTTCTGATGAAACTTCATTATTAGCCTCTAGGAAACACAGCAAGCTGCTTACAGAATCACATAGCAAGTTTCACTGCTGTGCATTTGATTTATTCACCTATCAGAAGTCTATCTTGTCAACCTTAAACTTCTATAAAATTCAATAGCAAACAGAGTGTTTTGCTTGAGGCAACAGGTTATTTAGTTCCTTCTCCCAAAAGGCTGTGTGTTGACTAGGATGTGACACAGATACTTCAGCTGCCTTGATACATATATGAACCCTCATACACACATAAAGAGTACTGTCTGCAGTTAGTACCCAAGGACACCCAAACCGAAAGGATCTACAGGCAAAGTGCTTACTTTTTGTCTACTGGTTTTTTGTTATTTCTAACAGTTTTTTTCTCTTATTATCAGTAATCAAACTGGATCTACTTGCAACTAAAGTCTATCCAGCTGTCTCTCAAATGAATGTCAGAGGTAATAATGTATAAAATTTGTAGATAGAGGAGATGTTTTATCGGCTCAGGTGGCATAACAAGAAAAATTGAGCAAACTTTTTAGCACAGCAGACCTACAGAGAGCTTAAAAAAAGGTGATTAAATATTTTGTCATTGGAGGTTTATTTCTTACGTACATCTACCTAAGGAAGTGGTGAAATGCAGCCAAATTCTGTGCTCCTAGTGCATTCAGGTGAAGCCAGGAGGCTGGATTGGCTCAGTCAGGACAAGATTTGGCCCACAGCCAGCTTCAGGAAAATATTAACATCAGCAGCACTTGAAGAAAAATCCTGCGTTATTTTATCATTACGTTTAAAGTCTTGCTTTCTCCATAGACTTCAGTTCCACTATAAACACTCTAAACAATTAGCACTACTACTGTGACATATATACACAAGTTGCTATATGTAAAAGGGACTCCCTGTACTCCTGCAACAGTGTTTCCTCACTTGTGTGTGACATGAAATGTAGTGTGACAGTTACATTTCACTACACTGCACATAAGACACATACGTATGCAACAAACACGTCAAATTCTAAACACGTCAGTATTGTACCTGTAAAAAGCACAGGTCCTGGGTCAAGAGATTGTTCCCAGCACAAAAGACTGGTCCCGCTGGTATCAAAATTACTGTGTTTGAGGCTGTGTTAGTTGCTTTTTTCACTGAATCAAGATTCATGGTAGGATTTTTTAGGGCCCTCCACTTCTATCCATGCATGTGACATCATCAGTTGCTGGTAGTGGGCAAAGTCCTTCTTCTAACTGGAAAAACTGCTATGCCCTTGACTATTGCAAAGATTGAGAGTAGTTGTCATTTTATCTCTGATAATAAATCTCCTATTCATTTTGACAAAGGCTTAGATATTTAACAGCGTCACACAAATTGAATCTATACAGAGCAAACAGTCAGACAGAGACTGCCATTGTGGATAGACTACCTTCAGCCTAGTGCCTAAAAATGTCCTTGACACATGGCCTTGGCTATACCCCAACACAATGCACATGCTGACATATCAGAGCCTTGTAAAATAATTGCTGATAGATAAAGTAAATCCTCATCAAAAATGTACACTTTGATGAAAAGATCAATATAAATAACCAAGACAGTCTATTTGGAAGCCATGTGAAGGATATAGAAACCTAGGACAAGGACTGGGAGTATTAGCTCAAGTATTTCTGCAACCATTCAGCAATACAAGTAACATTACTTCAGAGGAAGGACTGAGTAACAAGGAAAGGGCAATTCTACTCTGGCTACTCTCTCTCCCGCTTTTTTCCCCCTCCATTTTCTTTTGGATTTTTTGTTTGTTTGGATTGGGGTTTTTGGTTTTGTTTGTTTTTAATAGTTTTCTGATTGCATTTCATTAAGAACATTTCCATTTCAGGGCTGTGGGGTACCAGTTCTTAACTGTCAACTCAGCAACATTCTTGAGATTTTATGAAATTCTAAACTCATTAATATCTCTATTGGAACAATGGGATTACTGATGTCTATAGGGTCAGATTCCACTTAATACTCAATTCCATTCCACATGCTTGTTCAGAAACGTAGTTTAAGAGCACAGGCATTTCAGAATAAATTAAGTGCATGCTTTAGCATTAGTTTTACCCTAACAGCTAAGAACTCCACTCACATGGACAAGGATTTTCCTGTGCTAGGCACCATAATATGCCATGGTCTGAATCAATTCTTTGAAATACACTCATGCATGCTTTGCCAGACTAGATTAGAGTTTAATTTTGTTTACATCTCTCTGCATTGTCCTATTATTATTTACCCAGATATTTTTTAAACTGTGGTGGTGTTTGTAGTGGAAGAGCATAGAGTTACTCTGTTTTGCTGTACAAATATGAAACATGAGAATTCTTAGAGATAAAAGGTAACATAAAGACATGGAAGAGAGGGGAGAGAGAGAACAGTAATAAGGATCTAAGGTTACCTATGCTGTTTATGAAGCTTAAAGGAAACAGGTGTTTTCTTGAAACCAGGACTTAGTTATTTCTGTAGTGTTCCCCCCTGCACAGTAGCTGCAGTGTTCACAGAGTGAACAGTAGTCATCAAACAGAGGGAGGGACCAAAGCTGACTAGGGACAGAGACTTTTCCGAAATTCTAGCAAGCAATGTCATTTAAAGGAGACTCTGAGATACAAGGATGTCCGTGCACCACCTCAAAGGCAAATAAAATTCAGAAGCATGACGCCCTTTTCATGGCTTGCTGAGAACAGCACGGAAAGGAATTCTTTATATGAAGTTGTTTAACTCTTTTAGTCACTAAGGCCAGCCAGTATCTTCAGTTGTGTTTAATTTAGTTTGCCTCCAGGATCTGCACACAGAAATAGTTGCATATTTCATTCATTTTTTCGCTTGCACTCTCACACACAATCTAAGCGTTCTCACTCATCCATATGTACCCACTTTCCTCTGACATCCTTCTGCATTCTCTCTCCTCATTCATTCATACTAGCTATTCCCTTTATGTGCTCTGCAAGTGTCTCTTTCTTCCTCTCCCCCCTTTCCCAGTTTGTGCTTCACTTTTCACCTCCCTTTGGCTTCTGTAAGAGGAAGCCGTCACATTTGTAGTCCAGTAGCAGCAACAGCAAAGGCTGAAATGGAAAGGGGTGGTGAAAACTCATGTGATGGCAACAGTTGAGCTGCAACACATGAAGTTCATGAAATCGGTCAGTCCTAAAGATATTTTAAAGGAAGTTAAAGGTCTTTTAGCTTCCATTTTGTTTGCTTCTTCTTCATACTGACTGCAACCATAATCCATAGCCCTTTAACTTAATGGCAACAACAAAACAAAAAACAAAGCCACAGAGATAAGGAACCCAAAGGAATCATATCAAGGCCCCCTTAGTGTTTGTTGTGAAGCATTCAAGGGTATTTGTCAGAATTACCACTTTATGCTTGCTCAGTCCTTGACAGACTATGCTGGCCACTGCCACAGATAGGGAATTGGGTTGGATGGACATTTTTCCTCACTTACTTGTGGTCATTATTATACTAAATGAACAGAGTTCTCACCTAGGTAAAACTAACTTCAACTTATTTTTCTTTTCTTACATTAGTGTTGGGGGGGGGGGAAAGCCTCAAACTTATTAGCAAAGCAAACACGTTTATCAGAAAGGTTTGATTCTGTTTCCCAGTATCTAGTTTACTTTCCTGCTGAATTACAGAAAGGTTAAGAGTTTGATTTGGCATCCATTAAATGCTTTACCACACAATAGATATACCAGGATCTCTTTGAGCTAAATGTAACGCCCTAGGATGGTATCAGGGGTTGCATGATTTCTGGTAAATTCTAATGAACAGTGTTCTGTTTTTGAAGTGTAGTTGACAAGGCATGATTTTGAAGCAGAAGCAAGATCCCACCAAGTTCCATGATGCTGCAATATGTTGACTTGTTAAATGAGATATCAAACAATTTATACTCTTGCCACATTCTGAACAGATGGATCATGCTGATTAAAGTATTTCCACCTCCTCCTACCAAAAATAGTTCACACAAGTAGATCAAAAGTCTGCAAAGTATCAGCTTAAGACAGTAAATGACATGAAAATCTTCATAAAATCATAACAATTGGAAAGAGGTCTCTGCAAGGAAAATGTTATGCAATCACACCTGGTAGTGCTTAAAGTAAAGTTATAACAAAGATGCAGGAGCAAATTAAAATTGTAGTCAATTATGTTCAAGCTAATGTATAACTGATGGTTCAAGATAACAATTCATATCACTATGTATGCAGTCATTCAGCTTCTGTGATTCTCCATTATACATTGCTTTGGGATAGGCATTTTTCCCACTTAGTAAGCCCACAAGCCAAAGGATACAATCATTATCAAAGTATACATTATTAAAGGATTAATAAAATTTATATCAGCTTCCACAGAAGTCTTGTCATTGATTCCACTGGAAGGTGAATAATGTTCTACATATACATATTAAATTCTTACCCAGCTATGAAGTATAGAGGATAGAAGACAGCTGGAAGGCTAATCACTAAACTGTAAGTGCAAATTCTTATGTTTGAGCAGATTAGCATAAACAAAGAAAAATATGAATTTGCATAGAACTTTGTCATGACTTTCACTATCAGGATTTTTTTGGACCACAGAAAAAGATATTCAAAGACAATTCTTTTTCCAAGCCATTCATCACTAAAACAATTCAGATAATCTTCCAGCCTGTAAGCCCACAGGAATAACTCTCCTACTTCAACATTCAAAGGTCATTGAATAAAAAAATTCCTAAGGAAATTATTTTTAAGATAAGTTTTGGTGTAGAACTGACCAAATCACATGTATAAATATACTTACATTCTTTTCACTTTATGAGCAAATATTAGCTAGAATAGTGACTAATTAGAAGGTACGCCCCAAAGAACAACCATGAGAGTTTCCTCACATTCTCTTCTATTTTCTCTGGTTTCAAAATATAATATGCCAAAGGTTTTGCTCCATTCAGAACTTTTACACAGTTTTGATCCACAAATATCCTAGTAAACAATCCAGAGCCAGATGTCTTTTTAGGTACAGCTAATGTCTCCTATGTACAGAATGAGCTCATTCAGTTGTTTCATGACTGACCAAACTGGAAATTCTTTCCCAAAGTCTCACTTGGCTTTGATCTTGATATACATAAGATTTTGCTTCTATTAGGAAATAAGTAGCACAATATGGGAAAAAAAGCACTGGATGGTCCAGGTGTATGTACAACATGGTCTGTGGTCGAGACCACCTTACCCTTCACAATTAAGGTGTGTTTATCTTAATCCAACAGTATGTTTTATTACACACAAGACTCCCAAAAGGTTCCTTCACAGTTGGTATGATCATGTTCAAACAGAATACAAAGAAAAACTTATCAGCTTAAAAGGAAGCTGAAAAGAAGTCGATTTATCTCTTAAATATATAAAATGTGCATAGAAAGTCTTTGAGTTGATCAAGTTTGTGGCTTGAAACTTTAAACATTACGCTGAAATTGTAGTTTGAAATGTCATGGAACCACTGTACCCAGCTTAGGGCTGCAATAATATTGATGTGTGAACCACAAAGGACAGATGTAAGGCAATGCATAGGCCTCTGTGTATGGAAGGACATGGCAGAGTTTTTTACTCTAGGAGCAACTAGTCTTGATTTCCTGTCAGACTAGTATGTAAATGTAGAATTTTTTAGTTCCTTCTTGACATATTTATACAAAAATTACTTAGCCAGGGAATCACTTAGCCAGGCATAGACAGGAAAATCAGACACAAAGAAATTTTGCACATTGGCATTCTGCGAGGACAGTATAGAGTTAATAGTAAATCCAAGGACTCCTGACTCTCAGCAGACTGCCATAGCTACTTCTGTTAAAGACAATAGCCCTACCACATTCCTATTAATGATCATAGCACTATTTTGACCCTGAATTAGAGCAAATTTATTTTTATACTTTTTCTATGAAGATTTCTTGCATTATACATCAAGATTTTTCCTGTAGATTGTGCTATCCATGTCCATACTCAGAGATCAATGGAAATGCTCAGCTTTTGTTTCCTAAGTAGTTAGAATGTGCTGAAAGTGATTTGAAACAGTTCAACTGCTTTACCTACCCCATTAACAAATGGGTTTGGGGAGGCTAACCAGTTGCTTAAAACACTTCATATTATTCCTGAATACCTGGTCATTGTACAACTTTCTGGTTTTACTGAGTCACTTTAATACCACATTATCTGGTCTAAGAGTTTCACCTGAAGCTTATTATGGGAAACCGTGTCAAAGGCTTTGTTAAGGTCCAAGTACACAACATCCATGGCCTTTCTATCATCAACCAGGTGAGTCACCAGATCATAAAAGGAGATTAGGTTGGTCAGGCAAGACCTGTCTCTCCAAAATCCATGCTGACTAGTTCGAATGTCATGGTAGTTTTGCAGCTGCTGCATAATAGCACACAAGACTATCCGTTCCATGACTTTTCCCGGGACTGAGGCCAGGCTGACAGGTCTGTAATTACTCGGATCATCTTTCCTGCCCTTCTTGTGGATGGGTGTCACATTAGTCAATTTCCAGTCTTGTGGCACATCATCAGTAAGCCAAGACTTTGAAGCCTGATTAATTTCAAATTCTCCTTGGGCATTTTAAATTAGAAGTGAAGAAACTAACTGCCTTACAGCTATCAGGATCACCTCTTTTGACAGTTGCAAAATATTCATTATGGTAAACTATCAGAGCAGTATGCATTTATCTGCATACACCAAAGGTTATGATCAGCAAATAACAAATACAATGGGTGACTTGCAGCCTCTCCCAGAGCCAAGCCTGACTGCCTGAGATCCATCAACATTCTGCTTTGATTGGCCCTTAAATACCATATGCAGAATGGCAATTAATTTAAACCAAGTGCAAGTTTCTTTGCATGTTCTTTCTGTTCGTAAAGAACAATACTTAAAACTCATCTCAGCAGTAAAATACTAATAACAATCAATACAGATCTATTTTTCTGAAGCTTTTTGCTGCAACTGAAATTAGTCAAGCAGTGCAGTTAAAGAAACACCAAGATTCTTGCTGTTAATTGTGTGCTATCCATGTTCATACTCACACAAATAATCAGTTTTTGTTTCCTAAGTACTTTAAAGGAATTGTAAGTTGTATGAAACTCAGTTTGATTGCTTTACCTACTCCAGTAGTGGCAGACAGCACTTTGCTGAACAGAAATGCTTGCTTGTTCTTAAAATGAAGAATGATACTGTGATATGTGGGAAGCAGAAGCTCGATTACCCCTATTCCTATGTAGCTTCTTTGTCTCATCAGGCTGGGGCAAGTGAAATAACACCAAGTTCACATCCATTCTTTGCTTGTCTTATTCTATTTGCTGACTGCGGACCATACTTAGAGAGCAGGTGGTGTTCTCACCACTAGGCTGGACTGTGTTTTCAATGTCTAATTGTTAATAGTGTTTTGACAGATAACCTAAGAAGAGAATTTTAACACAGCAATGCAGTCACAGATACAAGGCTCAGGGCCTCTCTCCCTCATTGAAATGGCACCTCTTTGTGATGTCTTATCACAGAATCACAGAATCACAGAAAATTATGAGTTGGAAGGGACCCACAAGGATCATCTAGTCCAACTCACCATCTAATACCCATACAGCGACCGAGGGCACATCCCAAAGCATAATAACAACCTAGATGCCTCACACCCTAGCAGGCCACTCCGAGCCGGAGGGGGCCCAGGGTCATCCAGCCCTCACCCCCCAGCTAGACCAGCTAGACCATGTCACTAAGCTCCTCGTCCAGTCCTCTCTTAAACACTTCCAGGGATGGCGACTCCACCACCTCCCTGGGCAGCCCATTCCAATATGCAATTACTCTCTCTGTGAAAAACCGCTTCCTAACGTTAAGATTAAACCTCCCCTGGCGTAGCTTGAGGCTGTGCCCTCTCGTTCTGGTGTCGTCAGCCTGGAAGAAGAGGTCTACACCCATCTGGCTGCAACCTCCCCTTATGTACGGGACAATGCCTAGGGATTGAGAAAATTCTACTTTCAGGAAACACTTGGTGAAAGATGACTATATAATAAGGAAAGGAATTAAACTAGAACACTGGTTTCTTGCCCCTGAACAGACAGAAACACATTTAACAATATCATGGTTGTTTTTAACTATTAAAGAAGAGCTCTGAAATTCAAATAGGAATGAGTAAGGAAAAGAAAGACAGGAACAGAATTAGTGAGAAAGGGAAAAGATTTACAGGTGATCTTGTAGCATTTAGATGTGTTACAAGAAGACAAGGATGTCTTGTATGAAGACCTAGAAGCTCTCTCTAAAAAATTTCAAGTCACAAATACATTATCCATAAAAAGTATACATATTTTCAGTTTCTGTACCCAAGAATTTGGAGAAACAGTAAACCACAAACTACAAAAAAATGTATTGATTCCTAAGTTTTTCAAAACTATAGAAAATAGTTAAACTCATTATGAACATTGCACAAAAAAGCGATGAAATTCTGGAGTCAGGACATTAGAGCGCCAAGGCTGGAGCAAGCGAAGGAATGCACATATGTAGCCACTGCAGGAGAAAAGGAGACAACAACAACTCTGCTTCAGGTGGGTTTTAAATTCTGGGAAATCACATCCTAACTAATGGGGTAGAACAGAATGTCACAGAGAAGAGCAGCAGGAGGAGCCCCTGTAGTCATTTTCACTGAGAATTAGCATTAGCTATCCCAAAACAGTGGGACTGCTTCACACTTGGTAGCACACAACAAAATTGTCTATGTTGAGATTTTATTTGCAAATTGGGCTATTCCAGGAGTTAATTTGTGTTAAGACTTCTCAACTTGTAGCTGTGTGGCATACTCTGTCTTGATGATAGGGAGAGAATGGGGAAGCAGAAGAGCCATGAACTGGAAATTGAATTGTTCTGTTGTGCCTGCTTAGGGTGGATGCCAGGCAACTTCCACTGATCTGAGGAACAGGATACACAGGGAGATATGATATTTGAGAAGTTGTGGCAGTCTAGTAAAGTTCACACTGGCTGGAAAAAGGGAAGGGAAACATAACCCTCATATTTAAAGTGGGAAACAAGGAAGACCCAGGGAACTACAGGCTGGTCAGTCTCATCTCAGTGTCTGGAAAGATCATCAAACAGATGCTCCTGGAAACCATGCTAAGGCACATTGAAAATAAGCAGGTAATTGAAGATACACAACATGGCTTTACTAAGGGAAAATCACGTTTCACAAATCTAGTGACTTTCTATGTCAATGTTACAGTGTAGGTTGATGAGGGAAGAGCAATTGATGTCGCCTAGCTGGACTTGTGCAAAGTATTTGACACTACCCCACATGACATCTTTGTCTCTAAATTTAAGAGACACAGATTTGATGGGTGCACCACGCACTGGATAACCAACTGGCTGCATGGTTGCACTCAGTGTTGCGTTCAACAGCTCGATAACCAAGTGGAGACTAGTGAGGAGTCGCATTCCTTGAGGTTCAGTATTGGGACCAATGCTGTTTAACATGTTGGTGGCATGGACAGTGGGACTGAGCAAGTGATCAGAGATTCTGTGAGGACAGGCTCAGACAGTTGGGGCTGTTCAGCCTGAAGAAGAGAAGGCTTCAGAGAGACCTTATAGCAGCCTTCCAGTACCTAAAATAGGCCTATAAGAAAGCTGGAGAGGGACTTTTGACAAGGACGTATAGTGATACAAGGGGAATGGCTTCAAACTGAAAGAGGGCAGGTTTAGACTAGACAAAAGGAATAAATTCTTTACTGTGAGGGTGATGACACACTGGAACAGCTTGCTCAGAAAATTTGTGGATGCCCCATCTCTGGAAAGTGTTCAAAGCCAAGTTGGGTGGGGCTTTGAGAAAACTGGTCTAATGGAAGGTGTCCCTGTCCCATGACACAGGGGGTTGGTACTGGGTGATCTTTGAAGTTACTTCCAACCCAAACCTATGATTCTATGGAAGTTATTAGAAGTTTTTTGCTATATTTTTGAAGTATGACAATTAGATTAGAAAGTGATTCAGGCAGTTTAGCTGAGTACTCACACAGCAAAAGACCAGGAGCAAGAACCACAATAAGAAAGGAGGTGTTAAACTCACCTGAGCAATATACAGGTCATTCAGAAGTCAAGCAAGCTATGTGCTTAAAAGCTCTTACATTTGAAAACCATGAACAACCACATTTCATTAATTCACTTTGAAACGCTTAAAAGTCATTGCTGCCAAGTTATTAGACATGAATTTCACTTTTTTTCTTGCATTTCATTCCCCTTAGTTAAGGTGAACGGAGCAAGAGCTCTGCTCTTACTTGCCTGTCAACAGTTCAAGATACCAGTTACAGGTCCATCTTCCCCATCCTTTAAAACAGAATCAAGGAAAGTGGAGACAGCACAACTGCACACTTAAGGCGTCAGTCTGTAATTAAGGAACTTGGACTAATATTACTGAAAAAGGAGGCAATTTACTTCATTTCTTCTAACCTTTACTACTCTTACCTCTCTCGTTTTTTCATATTTAGACAATCTAATCTCCATAGACAGTTTTTCTCCACATTCCACAGCACCTTGCATAACCAGTTCTAAAGTTACTGTAACAAAGTAAAAAGCGATAACAACCATATATAACACATAGCTCATATGCCATGCACTGTTAGAGTTTAACACTCTCCACATGATTTGTCCCAAGAGGCTGTGTGCAGCTTTGATTCCTGTGAGATTTCTTAAGTGACGTGATATGTTATACTAAACAGAAAACAGACTGCATCATCAAGTTTAAGAAAGAAGCATAGAGCCGGAGAGCATCCACCATTTTCTTCCACAGTGGCAGTGCACGTATTTATTGCGGGGAAGTTAACAGTCCATTCAAAGAAAGAGAGGAAAGAGAGGAAAGAGTGTGAATCCCTGGGTAGGGCTGGAAAGCAAAACCACGGTGAGTCACCTATGGACTGACAGAAGGAAAGAATGATTGAGGCTATCGGAGAAAGGTGAGAAAAGCTTGAGCAGGACAAGCCAAGAAGAGCAACTAAACCTTTGCAGTACTAGGTGGAAAGGGTGTGCCGGATCCTCTGCTTAAGTTAATACCAACTTAGTTTACGTTAATTGTACGCTGTCATTACTTTACGTTACTTTCCACATCACAATAGTCTCTGACATATTCAATTATTTCATTTTGCCAGCTGACACAGAAAGCAAGGACTTCACAGATCTGAGGCACAATGCATGGGCACAAACATAGCCTAGGCACAAAACCCTGGTCTGAACTCTCTCTGGTTTATCACACTTGTGAGGAGGTAGAAGTTCTTAACACTAGTGGTGTGGCGATTTGAACACAGAAGGACAATGAATCTGATTTTCATTAAGAGCCTTAACACTAACACTACCTAAATTCTGAATGATTATCTTTGCCACCCTCAAGTTATATGATCTGCTTTCAGGTTGTAATTGTAGTATTTATAGGATATATGATATTTAAATATGATATTTATTGCCATTTGAAATTTTACATTAAACAAGTATAATGAATGTCTCAAGTTTTGTCTCTACTTCCGTGCAAGAAATCAAGAGGAAAAGATAAAATTGGAGATATTATATGCATACTCAGAATTACTTTATTTACTGTCATGAGTGGTACTTCTAGTGATCAATCCATTGGTATAGATTTTTGATAAAAGATCAAAATAAGAGAGGAATATTTGTCAGCCATAACCTTGGTTGTTGCAATTAACTTCCAGTAACTTTCTAATAACTGGTGTCTGTCAACTCTACAGATCTATCCCAAATTAATTTCCATGTTAGTTTGTGCTGAGATGTTAAAATAAGCTTCAGAGTTTCACACATATTAAAACTGAGCAAAAAAAAAAGCCATAAATGCAGGAAAGAATCAATAATGGTTTCGACATCTCCCTGAACATTCCCTCTTGGAAACAAAAGTGCTTTGTTTTAGTGCCAGGCAATATGAAAATCTGTGGTCCCTTAGTTTATCCCTGGTGCACATTAACAGGAAACAGCCGCTTAAGTTTCTGTTACTAAAATACTTCAAAACTTGCTTCTGGGATTTCTCTCCCCACATACAATTGGAAAGGAGAGCTCGCTCCTCCCCACCTATGTAGGTAAGCTTTTTTCACTGTACTATCTGAGAAACTCAAAAGTGTTTGAATTACTTTCTTTTAATCTAGGAGAACCACTTGGAGCAACCATCCATGCAGCCACTGAACATGTTTACTTAAACCTTTCTGGGATTTGTGATAGTTTCATCAGTAGATACGATTCCTCTATCAATCAGTAAAATGTCATAGCTTTCAAAATTTCATAAGCCACCTAACTTTAGCGACCTGAATTTCTTCTGCACCTGTTAGGTTATTAAAAATTTCACACAGTTCTTGTGATAGGCTGAGTACTAGGACCTAATTTGACTGCCACTGTTCCCTGGAGTAGCGATTTGAGTCCAAGCAGTAGCAATCATAACAACTCTAGAACACATAAAGGTTTGAGAAAAATATCTGGACAACGTCAGTTAAAGAACATCTTTTAATACAACTAGGACAGTCCTCACAACAACCATTGTGCACTGGTAAATGCATAGTGAAATATCATATTCAAATAGGACATGTTCTATCACAAAGAGTTATAATGAGTGAAAATGAAAAACTGTCTTAGAAGAAAAAGGAAATATTTGATATTAACACTCAACTTAGCAATAACTCCGGTAGAAGACACTGGACAAAGGAAAAAACAGCCTTGACCTCAGTGACACACCTACTCATCCAGATATAGACACCTTCCTCCCCTTTACCAAATGAGTAGAAAAAGCACTAACTTCCCTCTCAGAAAGCTCCTCACTTTATCAATATTCCTTTGCTCTAATACACCTAATGAAAAATAAGAAATCCTCCGAATATTTCAAACAAGACAAAAAGATCCTGACTTTCTGTTATGCCTGTCATGCAGAGGTGGGTGTAGTTGAGAAGGAAAGCAAGCTCTGTTACTTCTAACCATCACAAGTAACCTACTGCTAGAGGTATATGCACATTAGCTGCTGAAAGCCAAGTCTGTTGGGTGGCTTATTTAATTGTTTAAGTGACACTAGAGCATATTTATTTAATACAGCTAACTGGTCACATAAACAAGAAATCATTTATTTTTTCTATGTACAGATGAATTTATATTCATTGTAAGTACTGGCACAGAATAAAACAATGTTCAATGGGCAGGAAATTGAGTATTTTCTTTTCTCCTGGTTTGTTGAAGCATAAAGATATAGATCTAGGGTGTGCAAACAGCTTACTACTGATTATGAAGATGTAACCTCATTAAACATCCTGGACGTTTTGACAGAGAACGTTTCATGCTATAGAAGGACATAATGTTGACTTAAGTACCTTAACATTGCCAGAGCAAGCTACCACTGATTTCTGTCCAGCAATCAAACTCAATAACACTTCATAGAGAAACTACTTTTTCTTATTTTGTAATACTAAATGGGTGAGGATCTGATATAGTTAGGCCTAAACAAAAGTGGAAATAGGGGCTGAACTGAAATAAATTGAAAGAGAATTATACCAATCTGTTCAGTAACACCTGAATGGAATATTGTATTATACTCTTCTATTCTTTTATGGGAATATTTTAAAACGTATAATTACAGGAGAAGATTTTGATAACACCCCAAAGGCTGTGATCACATTTCACAATTATAACACCTTCCTGACTTTGTCTCTTTCCTTTGCTCAGTAGAAACTACAATCAGCAGAGACTGCTGAACTGAACCTTACCAGACATGTAGAAGGTAAAAATGTCCTATTTTACCCAACGTCCTTTCTATACATCCTCTCTACACATCCTAGTATAATTTTTTTTAAAAAATTTTGGTTCCTTCCTTGTGTGGCTCCCACACCAAAATTATGTGTCTCAGGCCTCTCTTGCTAAATCCTCCACTGAGCAGCACCTTCTTTCCATTTCTCATGATGAAGACTTTTAAACCATCAGCTACCTTCATTCTTGTAAATTGGCAGGAGGTTGAAGCTGAACTGACAGAAGAGGTTATGTATAAATCAAGTGCTGGACTTTAGATTGTTTTTCCAAGCCTAGCATTTCTAAAATAATATTTTTCTCCATATTTTACTATATTTAAGGAATGTCTATTGACCTTAGAAAGAGATCGGTAGAATGAGGGGCTCTGGGTAGATTTCTATCTCTAGTGCCAAGCTAAAAAGGATAAAAAGGCATGAAGTAGCAATACTGTCCGTATTTATCGTAGTATGCATTCACTCCTGCTTTTGAAACGATAATCCAATAAAATTGCAAAAAGCCAGTGTTCAGTAAAAAAAGTCAGTTAAACTTTTACTGGCAAGCCTTAAAGGCATGATTCATTGCCTGTTTCTCTAATTTGTAGTCCCCATAACTCTATGGATGTGAATGGAATCAAGCAGGAATGATACTGAAACAATGCATGATCACAGGCCATGATCCATCTTTTTAGACTTACAAAGCTTGTGTAAGGCTGTCTGTCTGAAATTACTCCTGATATTTTCTATGCGAAGGCAAAATTAGATTGCACAGAGAACTGAGAAGTAGATTTCAAGGCTTAAGCCCATCCCTAACAAATGTAGGATACAGTCTTGGTGATGCTGACTCAGTCTTACTCGGACATCTAATGACCATCAGTGCCACACAGAGGGGTTTCCACAGCATACACTCAGAGTGACCATGTGAGAGCGCAGGACCCTCCAAGGTTATTATTCTGTTCTTTTTACAAGAAGATTAGCTGCCCCAAGAAGCATGGAGTGACTTCTTAATGCTGGGTCCCCACATACAAAATATTCCACACTTCCTCAGACTTCAGAAATCAGCAGGGTTTTTTGCCAATTATCTGCCTGACATCAACTATAGCACTGAAAAACCTAGAACATTGCTTGCATCCATCTGCGTAACTGTAAAGCAACGCCAAATAAACTTGTTCCAGGACCTGTTATTTGTGGAGGAGGAGTTGTGTTCTACTTGCAATCATGTTATGTTTCTTTATTAGACTGAACCTTAGCAAAATCTAAGTACGTAAACGTATTTACTCCTCCCAAAATGCAAATAACATTGGCCAGGTTCTGAGGAAGGAAGAGCATCCTCTGTTTACCTGTTCATTTGCTAAAATCCCCCAAACTCCACCTTTCTACACTCTCTGAATCAATCTGGGACTGAAGCCAAAGTCACCTACTATATAAGAGGGACAAAGCAGAGCTGAACTACTGGTCCTGATCAACTTAAGACCCAACATCCTTGTGCCAAACTCCACTCATGATGGGGTTTGGCAGGGGGATACGGTTATCACAATCGGCTTTTCTGTTAGCATTTTGCTTTATCCATCAGACAGGTAAGAAATTGTCTTTTTTACTGGGAAAAGTTAAAATACTTTTTTTAGGCCTGCTGGTATATTTTACTCAACTATACACATTGATTCATTCAACAAATGGTTGCATTTAAACAAAATTTCTTTATATATTTCCTTTGACCATTGAATGTCTATTAACTGGATTGATTTGATTTAATTTAATTGCCTCAAACTTCTGTATATAATTACTTTTGGAAGGGAACCTTGAAGATCAAATCCAAAATAACTATTATTTCTGTCTTAAAATGTCAGGGTTTCAGTATCACTTATGCCTTACAAAAACTTGTTATTCCTGTTGCATTTTGTATTAGGAATCATTATTTTTATGAAATCTAAAACACTACATTTTCCAGTTGCTAGATCAGACCACCGGTCAATCTTGTCCAGCATTTTCTCACCTATTAGGCACTAATACCAGATTCCTTAAGATTTCTAGCAAGTTCTTTTGCAAAAGGAACTAGGAGAGAATATTCATATGGCAAGGATTTTCAGTAACTAATTCTGCATTTTTAATACCCTATGGAAAATATTTATATAAAATACATATAGTAAGTATGAGCAGGATGGGGAGATTTATCCGACACATAGCATCCATCATTTTGTGTAGGTTTTGGCTTGTCTGGGCTGTTTTTATTGACATGAGTAATCCTGTTAAGTCAATGCACCACTCAAACCGAAACTACTTGCATGAGCCTGATAAGCCAGTACTATTCATGTACAGTAATTTCTGCCCTGTCAGCTAACAGTTAAATCTGCAGATTACCTATATATATATTTATCTTGAATATAATTTTCAAAACATTGAGAGGTGCGAACATAATTTTAGGCTGCCTAAAATTAGTTTGTGGGATATAAAATTTTAGTTTGTGGGATATACACTAAAATACTAGCAAGCTTATTTATATAGTACTTTAAAATATAACAGTCATGTATTGTATAAACTTACATTTAGAGTTATGCAGTATCAGTCAAAAGCCATCTTCAGCCATGCATTGAACAAGAAAGCTATTTCTTCTGTGCATTGCTAATCTGCTAAACTGCTTTGAAAAATCAGTGGTGGCCAGACAATGCCTAGCAAACACACCTTAATTTGAATCACACCCTGTGGAAAATATTTTCCAGTGTCCTGACTGGAGAATACTGGTCCTATCCCATGCCATCTCCACAAACATTCTGTCCCCACTTTTATATTTTGTGTCAAATATTAACTTTTATAAATTGATGGTAACAATAATCCCATGTGCAGATTGGCAGCTGGATAGAGACCTAGCAAGATGCATTAAATATTCTAAATAATTACATTAGTTTCCAAATGATCAAATAGTAAATTATCTTAACTCTTCTTACAACGGAGAGACACTTATTTTTTTAGTAGTCAACAACGTGGCATTGTGTAATTGCTAAACAAACCAATGCAGCTAGAATTTCCTTGGGAATTATGTATTTGCTAAGTAAACAAAAGCCCCTGCTGTTTCCTTGAGAAAAATTAACAGACCAAAATACATGTATATACCATGCTGTTCTGTTACAAAGGTTCCCACGCTAGAATAAATACCTTCAATGAATCTATGCCTGCTGAGATTCCCATAGATATGTTGTGTGAGAGCAAACTTTGGCTGATTACTGAGACTTAAAGAGGTATTTCTCTCACCTGATCAGTATCAATCTTCCCACCTGATTAGTATCAATGATAATGATATGAATGCATGTACTTAATGTTACTATCTATGCTACTCAAAGATGAGCAAGAAATGTTGTATGTTACTTCTTTGTAAATCACTAGTGGTCACACATAAAGTTAAATGAGAGAAGAATTAAAAGCCTAGAGCTGAAAGAAACTGCAGACACTGAAACAACTTCACACTATGGTGGGGCTGCCCAGAACCCTCTCCTCCAAAGCCAGCAGTCCCTCTTTTGGAGTAGAGGTTTGCATTCCTTCAGACAGGCACTCTTCAGCTCTGTGATAAAGTACTAAATCTGCTTACATCGTTGACACAGCCAGAAGTCATATTAGAAAAC
>WEKX01006194.1:0-37028 GCA_013390025.1 Pitta sordida
GCCCTGCTGCTCTATTTTATTGCTTCAAAGGAATAAAAAGACAGAATTTGTTAATACAAGGAGACAGCTGCAGAGCCCTGCAGTGTGGACAGAGCATCTGCTGGAAACTGCCCACACTAGAGACAACTGTATAGCAGCCTTTCAAAAACCATCTGAGGGGATTTTTTCTGGGCAGGGGTTTTAATGTGAGTCAGTAGTGTGTGGATCAGCAAGGTCACCACAAAGCCAAGCCTGAGTGACTCTATGCCCTACTTGGCAGCTGTGAGGCCATACCTGGAACCTCTGCCTAATTTTGAGCTTCCACACAACAAAAAGCACAAATAATTGGCCCTCAGTGGTAACAAAACCAGAGTGTCCCTTTAACTTGCCAATGAGGCAGAGACTTGAGTTCATGAAGGGCAGAAAAAGAGACTAAGGAACAGGGTTTTGTTCACCCTGGGAAGAGGAGCCTTGTAAGAGATGGATGTTGCTGCCTAAAGCAAGGCTATGGGGAGGACACAGCTCCTACTCCTCCCCAAGATGGTCAGTGAAAGGACAAACAGCAACCTTTGCCTTCAGCAAAGGAAAACCCAATTGCATACAAAACCAGGGGAATTTTACAGTGGCAGTGGATAGACCCTGACACCACCTGCCAAGAGAGGAACCACCACGGCTGGAGATTTCCAAGACTCAGTAATGTAGCTTTTGCTGAGCAGCAGTGAGGCTTTTGGTTTGACACTGTTTCAGCAGTGGAGAGTGTGCAGTAGGCTGAGAGGGGCCACACAGCCTATCTAGTATATGCATTAAATATCTTGCTTTATTTTCCTCTATTTTTCCACTTATGGCAGTCACAGAAGCATTTGTGTGAGAGATGCAAAAGAAATACAGGTGATCAGCCTGGCCAGAGTGCTGTGCTGTCCCTCGGGAATATGCTGGCACACACCAAACCGCATCACTTGTGTAGGAACACCCACACAAGCACTGATGACCTGCGACTGTAATTGCATAATTTCACAAAACAAATACACAGTAACACTGCCTTGTAGCACAGCTGTGTCATTTTAGTGCAGCCTGCTGCAGGAAAAAGAAAACAGCAAAATTGTTATAAAAGTTTTCAAGTGAAGTCTTAGGGAGTAAACAACCCGAGTGTTCTCCTGAACTCCTCTGTGACGAGGTGTAATTAAATCTGCATTTGTTTCTATGTGATTAGTCCATCAAAATCCTGAACGCAAAACATTTTATTCAGAATCTAAAGCCCACCATTTTTAAAAAGCCATGTATTTTTAAGTATTATTCGGAATGCCTCAAAGCCGTGCCCTGTAAGGCACACCCCGAGCCCTCAGCCAGGCAGGCACAGTCACCACAGCAGCGGCCCCCGGGGCAAAACAGACGCCGCCGAGCTCTTTGAGGCACACACAAATGGGGGTTTCTATTTTACGATGGTTTATTGTTGTTTCTGGTTTGTTTTGGGTTTTGATATTTGGGTTTATATATTCGGAGTTTTATTCCGCCCAGCTGCAGCTCTCAGTCAGTGGTTGCCTGGCAACCGCGATCTGCCCAGCAACCAGGGCCCATCGTGGCAGCCAATGGCCATGGAGAAGTGGGATCACGGCCTCCAGTGGGCACTGGCCTCATGGGTGCTGCCCAGGTGTCTGTTGAATCAGCACCAACACACACAGTTTGATGCATCAATGGCCGTAACCCTGCGCCTCCAAAGCTACCCCATTACCCTTTGCACTATCATCAGTGTGAGAAATGCAGCCCACAAAATGTAAAATGTAAAACAAGGTTTATTAGAGAGAAACAATAACAGTCAAATAAAAGCCAAAGACCAAAAAAAAGAACAGCGCTGGGTGCGCCGGGTTAAACCAGACACACAGCTGAAAAATGAAATGCTGAGAATTATGAATTTACAACTGAAAGCAGAATTAATAAAATTATGACGATGTAGCCTAGTGTGAAATGAATTGTTCCAAATAAAGGTGAGGTTTAGCTTTTCGGGGGGGGGAAGGGGATGTAAGCTTGTCTGTCTCTCCAGACTTGTGGGAATGGGTATAGAGATTGTAGATAACATAGCCATTGACTCAAATGCTGAAAAGCGATTAGGCCTGCCTTTTTGTCTTTTGAGTAGGGTTTCCAACTACCAGATTCCTGGACCAAGAGAGAAATCAGTTTATTTTATTAGAGAGAGGCATGTTTCTCTGTCTAGGACAGTGGCGTGAACCTTGAATAAACATAGCATAAACCATTGTATTAAGGAGTATTCTACATCTGAAAACCATCAGCTTGGCTTTTTTGTAGAATCACCAAGGCTGCCAATCTCTTCTAGGGCTACTTGAAACCACTAAATCCAGGATGAGCCATTTCTCTGTAACAGCTTGAAATTAACATATGAAGAAGTAGTAGCTTGCTACTGAGTTCCCAACATAAACTGACTTTTGTGTTTCTCTGTAGAAAATGTATTATTTTGTAAAAGTTTTAAAATGCAAGTGTTTGTGTTTTTGTCTGTAAAATGCATTTTTTAGTGAGTTAAGGTTGCATTTTATGTTCCTTTTCTGGGGTTAAGTTAGATTTTATTTCTTTAGAAGTTCCAATTGCATTTTTTTATCTTTAAATGTTTGTATTTTGAGTTTGAAGATCTTTTTCCTGACATTGTATTTTTCTTTTACGTGCATCCTTATAAGTTTAAATTGGATATGCTATATTTCCAATTGTCTTGCCTTGTTTTATTATGAAACAGGTAAATACAACTTATTTCTCTATGTTCCTTTTTCCTTTTCTTTCCTTTTTTGTAACAAATTTGTGTGTCTCAGATTCTCTGTCAATCTCACTATTCAAGAATACATAGATGCATTTAAAGAAATTTTAAGACTGAGGGGCACAGCGTGGGCAGAGCAGTGCACCCATGGTCTGTACGGCATGGCATGGGGGTTGATTTGCATATTCATGGCTGCCTAATTTGAATATTCATGTATGTCAGGTCACAAAGGTGCAGCTGCAAAATGGGCCTCCTTAATTGCTGAAAAATCATGCCATGAAGATGTGAAGCCGCTATCTGGGGGGCGCGAAGTGGAAGAGGGCTCACTATAGTTTTAATATTTTCAATAAATCAATCCTAATTAAAGCTAGTTAGCTCATATTATTTATAATGCATACTAATTAAAAAGGGCCAGGGGTTTTTATAAACTCACATTCACAACAATGTTTCGAGTTATTAAGGATAGGTCCAATGTTTCCCACCATGTCACCACTGTCCAGTGATATTAAATATTCCTCCTATTGTTAGGCTGTTCCTCCCTCAGTTCCACTCAATTAACTCCTGTCTTTGGCTTGGTCCAGTCACTTCCATCTTGCTCTCCCCCAGTCGCTGGCCTCAAGCTGCCGGTATCCTATGGACGCCTGCAGCTCCACCGACTCCCAGCCAGTTTAATAGAGGTCCTTGAAACTTATTCTAAATTAGAACTAGATTTCTATTAACTTAATTAACTTTTACAAACACAAAACCTTGACTTACTATTCTTAGATCGGTATAGACTCCACAGTCTATACAGTTCAAAGACAGGCATTTATAGTCCCATCAAATCCCTTTTATGAACAGAGCAACCACAGACCCAGAGCAATTCTCCCAGAGGTTCTGACCACATCGAACAAAAAAAACATTTGCACAGATGCCAGAACATTTAATTTGCATCCAAACAAACTTCATTACCTCTTTATAATGAAGTTTGTTACCTTTTTGGCAAAATGAAAAAATTCATCCGCCCCCCTTTCTTTCTAACAATTAGCAACACCACAGTGTTGGAAGAAGTTTAACTTTCCTAATAGTTTTTCTAATAAATTGTAAGCACTGTAGTTCCCACCATAGCCAGAATTTAGCAAGGTATTTCAGAAGGTGCTATTGTTAAAACACAGTTTGCGAAAAATCACTGAAACTTTAAATTTTGCTAAGCAAACCTTGGTGTGCCTCAATACATAATGCCTGAGGTAGAGAGAGATTGCCGAGAACTGCACACCAGGAATGCAAAATTTATAGACTACACGGACATTTTGGAGAAACCAGAGATAAAGAATAAACTAAGAAGGACAATTCAACTATTGTACTGAAACCCTCTCTATTGGGAAAAACTAAAAGACTGAAAATGTGGACTAATTAGCATGAGAAGTGAGACATCAACAATCAACAAATAGAAGATAGAATACTAATTAATGAAGAGCCAATAAACATAAATTTCTTTGTTTGCCAGAAATGTATAAATAGCAAAGTTTTGAAAGTTACCCCGTGCACACCCATTACTGTGAGCAAAGTAATGCCTTCTTTATTATATGCACTAAAAATCGTGTTGGAGAGTTTGATTTCCAGCCCAACAGGGCACCACCACAAATCAAGAGTCAGAGCAAAGCCCTGACATTCTTCCAGGTTGAGCCACTGGTCCTCTCTCAAGAAGATATGGATATTCCTGCCTTCTCCATGCCCTCTCCTGCCAGTTGGGACTGAAGACAGAGCAGACCCAGAACCCCGACGTGCAGGATGAAACCTGCCCTTGTTTGCTGTTAATTGGAGCCAGCTGTGGTGCTGCTGCAGCAGCACCCGGACATTAGCAAAGTTAATTATGTGCAATCAATCCAGGGCATGTGTTGGGAGAACCTTCTGGAAGGGCCAGAAGGACCTGGGGGACTTCAGCATCAACCTGAGGTGTCCCCAGGACTTTGTCTTCATCAATCGGGGCCCAGCAGCATTGGAAAGTATATCAAATGCTGAGGCTTCAGCGGTGGTTCTGGATCAGTGTGATATGAGGAAAAGTCACCACTTCCCCTATGCCTTTCTTGTCCTTCACAGAAATTGTATCTTCCTGAGAGTGCCAGGAGTCTTACAAGGACTTCATTATTCACCACAAACCAAAATTCTCCCCACTTCTACACATAAGATGTAGAAAACACTCCTCTGTCACTTGTGGTAACTGACATCTGCCTGAAGATAGACCTGTACAAGAGAAGAATGGCCAACAAAGATACATCCTTCAATAACCAGTTGTGACTGAGCACATGCTCTTCAAAATGAACCTCACTATTCACATAGTAGTTATTTTTAATGGTAGAGCTCTGTCAGTGTTGGTATTAGTGCAAGTGTAACATAAAGTCTACTTGAAAGTGGGCATGTAAAAATACTGTATTTGTAATGTTTTACTGCCTCATAAAAGACATCTAATTTGGACACAGCACATTTTTGCTGTGAGTAAGCATTTCTATGAATTTCAATGCACAGTCTCCCACAGAGGGAAATTTTTTACGGAAAGTTGCACATTTCTGAGCTGCAAATACTGTCTGTGCTTAGTTAGCAGTTTTATGAGCAGCCACGTTGTGGTTGCTGTCACGGTGTCTTTTTCTGCTGTGTGCTCTTCTTTAACTTCACAGCAAGTATAAAGGTTGTTCTTAGGAGAAAATCACCTTTCCACTGGGAATTAATCTTTTTGGGTATGCTCTCTATTTCTGGCTTCCACTATTCTGCCCCTGTCAACATCCAGGTTCTGTACAAGGTGACTGACAAATTTTATGCCTTTTCCTTCTCTCACTCTTAATCAAAAGGGATCTACAAAAATAATTATTCGTTTATGCTTTTGTGCGCTTTCTGGTGAAGACATTTTTTCCTTTTATATGACTACTCTTTTCCAATTTAAGGCTGAAATAAAGCCACAGTGCTAAAACTATGCAATTCGGACCAAAGAAGTTCAATACTTGTCCAGTCCTTATAGTCCATTTCCTACCATTTTCAGGGTCCTTAAGATTTAAAAGGTTTCTCAATTAACTGTAGCAACTCTGAAATTGGACTAAATTGTCATGGGTAAATTGTCAATGAAAACTGAAAAAAAGAGGAATGAGGCTAACATTGATAGTATTCTAATGCACTTAGGTACAGTGCTAAAGCTGTCTTCAACATTGATCAGTATAGGAAAAGCTATGAAACAAAAGGGGATTATGGCAGAAAAGACTGTAATTTAAAAAAGAAACTAGGGTTTACATTCAACACAATATACAGAGGGCAGTATTTTAAAAATATGTCAAATATTTCCCTGCATCTTATAATTCTACATATTTTCCCTACATAGTTACAAAAAAAAGCTACATTATAATGTGAATTACCCAAATAAAAGAAATCATAATGGGAGGGTGGAGGTGGAACAAACAGCAATAATAATGGATTTTTTTGCATGGAGGGCTGGTAACTATGTTACTGAGTGATGTAAAAGATCAGAATTTATCCCAAGATTCTATTCTCCATTTCTAAACTGATTTCCTCCCACTGTGGCAGATGTGAATACATATGGGAGAGAGAACAGAACAGATCATATCCATCTAGTGGGAGGACAGGAACTATGTCCATATTTTTCCCTTATATGTGACCACAAAGCAACGTTAGAATTTTCACATGAAACAGGAATATATTAATATGTTTCATTTGTGATATACTTGCATTTTTAATGAGCATTACATTTAAAATCAGATAAAGTCATATCACATGAAGATATGATAAAGGAACACCAGAAGTTATGACACCAGTTATTCTTTAAGTCAACATGGTCTACCAAGTCAGCTTTAGAGCTGATCTTAGCTTGAGTGTTTTCCCATGCTTGAGCTTGGAGCTCTTTAAATATGCCTAATATATATATATATATTACATATATAAGTATTTCTAGAATGAAATAGAGCAGAGTGGAACTTTTTTATGTTTAGTTCTTCACCCTTGCACTGTCTGGAATCTCACTCTTAATAATACTTTTTATTCTTTACAGTGATTGATTTCTTGGAATTCATTTTCCAAAATGAGTCTGTGGTAACCATTCATTGTGATGGGATTTTGTGGATGTTTCCATCAAATGGTAAAAAGTTACCTTTACAACGAAAGAGCTGGAGTCAAGATGGAGCATCATCCAGAAATGTTCTGAATTGTAAAAATATGCAAATTATGGAAAACTAAATCTTGCCTGAAGGGTGAGAGACGAGAAGCCTTAAAGTAAGTTGACACAGCTTGTGAAGTGACAGACAGACCTTGTGCAGTTTTTAAAATGATAGGAAATTATGAAGAGAAAAGCTTAGTTAAGCTGAAAATCACACAGCTCCACAAATCTGAAGCAGATGTTTCCTGGGATGATTCATCTGTTGATGTGAATGTCCAGCAGCTTGGCATATGAGAGTCATCCATGTCTGGTCAAAAGTCCAAAGTGACATGGGCTTCATGAACAGTTTGACCAAGTTTTCCGGGATTTTTATGTATCTACACCAAGCAGAAAGAGTAAGTGAGCTGCGGAATTGTTTTCTCTCTCTGTGTTCTATTCTACTGCAGAAGATCTTGTCAGAAAGGATTTGCTGCTGCCATAGAAAACTGGTTTTGATGATGAAAAATCCATTAGATTAAAGTATTCCTTTAAAACGGGCACTGGTTTGCTGGAAATGGATGCTGTGTTGATAGTGGAGAGTGTAATTCTTCATGCCAAAAATGATGGAGACACACACATTCTCCTGCCAGTTTTGTGGTGCACCAGTTTTGTTCGTGCTGTGCTAGCACATGTAACTGACTGGAAGTAAGTGAGGAATGGCAGAGCTTTCCAAAGATGATGGAAGTTTTCATCACCATGACAGGAAAACAGGAAACAAAGGGAAGGTTAAAGCCCTCTTACATCTATCCTCTCTCCTGAAAATCTCTTTTTAGGTTAATGTGCTGTTTCACACAATCACCAAGAACTGGAATGTAATTAGTGCAGCAAACTGTTTAACATTCTCCTGGAAACTGTTATTTGCATGCAGGTTCATCTAGGAGATTTAGATCTTTGACCATCATGTTCAGGAGTATAAAGAAACACTAAAAACTTGATTTACTGTCAACTATAGGGGGAAAAATACCCTAAAACAATTAAACCTAATAAACTATTCTATTTTGCATTAGAAATGTACCTAGAATATAGAAAACTGATTCAAAAGGAAGTACACTAAACCAGGCAAAAGACTGTTGAAAAAAAAATCAAAAGGACAAGCATTCAGATTTCTGCAAAAAGCTCAAAAATAGTATAAACCTACAAGCAGAGAGGAAACAAAAAATGAAAAAAAAATGTAACTAAATCTATGAGTATCTAAATTATGAGACTTTTTTTGAGATTACTCCAGTCCCTCCCTCATGCACATTGTAAATTATTATTAAAACCTGGTCTAAAAATTATGTTAAAAAAAAAGTCCATGATAACCAATCATCAACTCTTAATTACCTAGATTTTCAGTGGAATTTTAGTTGTTTATAGTATTAAATGCCTAAAAATGTTGGGGTTAGATCTTATCCACTTAGGACTAATTTATTTGTCAAGACTCAACATAATAAATTCTTAGCAGTCTTGGATTAACTGTCCATATGTCATATTGCTGTCCATATGTCATACTGTTGGTATCAGCTGATTTGTATTTATTTCTTCAGAATGTGTCAATATTCTTCAGGGCAGTTCATACCACCTAAATTTAAATTCTTACCTTAACCTCTGTACATTAATTATTTATGCTGTACATGAGAAAAGTAGGACCTCCAAAAGACTATTTACAGCAAGAACTTGTGGATCTTCCTCTCTCATATGCTCAGTCATATGCTAAACTGAGGGGAAATATTCTTCTAATTTAGATATTTTAGTTAGTTGCCAAATGGCGAGAAGGAAAAATATCCTCATTTATCTTCTTTTTAAATACTTTCCTCAGGATCTCATCTCACCACTTCTTTAGAGCTAATTAAATCAGGATATTGGTTGTATTTTCTGATAAGATATTGATTTTTTTAATCTGCTCTCACTGAAATTATCAATTTGGAACAATTTTTTTAGACTGTAACGAAACCTGTTTATGTCATCCTGAAATCATCCTCAAGTTAAAATAGAAATCAGTGAGGGTAGGTACAATATAAAACAACCCACTCTGAGGGTACCAGTTTGTGTCTTTTTAGTTCACTTGGTCAAAAAAATAGAAACATTTGAACTTACTTGTTTCAGATTAAAAGTGCTGGTTTGGTTCTTGACATTTTCAAGATTCAGAAATATTTAAATCTCACCTCAGGCCTCTTCCAGTCCATTTCTTCATTATTTCTTGTTGCTTTTACAGTTCCTAATTTTCCACATAAAATTGTATGTTCATTACTAGATACAACATAAAGTGAAGGTTTAAATACAGCACGTGTAGATAGAAAGCAAAAATTTATAACAACAAGGTTAATGTGACCATTCAAACAAGCTCAAATTAACTCAAATAATGTGTGAGTGTTCATATCTTTCTCTTCAAAGCAGTACAGGAATATATGTGTTATAATAGTGACTATTAAAAAACTCCATAAATTAGGTAGTCCAACCCCAATTAAGGTGTTTGATACTTCTGACACAGAGGTATCAGGGCAAAAATGGAAGCCTGTGCTTTGCTCAAAAGTAGCCAAGATGATCTATATGTCTTGTCCATCTCTACAGGTACTTGATTTTTTAAAGTCATCAAAGCAAATACTTAGGTCACAAGAAACTGCTGAAAATTAGAGTTTGCAATGCAAGATCTACCACTGCCTTCTACATCAGTAAAATGCATATATTATTTAAATGTAGGTATGTTATGTACATTAGTTATGCATATTAGCGTATTATGTAAATTAGTGTAGGTATATCATATGTGTTACCCATGCTAGTGCTCTGTAGATTTAGTCTCATGTTTGCAAATCCCATGACTGGTGGATTTCATAATCCCAAACCCACCAAGGACTGTGAAGCCTTGCAGTAAACTAACAGGACAAGACAACAATACAAATAAATACAGTCATGCCTCCGGATTCACGGATTTGGGGCCTTGTGGAGGTCCTGCAGAACATTAAATCTCCGAATACTGGCCGGACATTAATATGGCGAATTATTGCCAGAAATATGGCAATTTGGGACACCATGGCATTCCATGCTTCTTCCAGGCAGCCAGGAGCATGGGAGTTAAAGGGGGTTTTCCCTTGAACTCCAGCAGGTAGCAGAGGAAGGGGTGCTTTGCCTGAGGCTGTTCATATGCACATATGCAGGAATGCAGCTTGGCTTGGCTTTGCGCTGCTATTGGTATGGCCTTCCCTGTCTGCTGCCATGGAAACAGTAACACAGACACACACTGACAGCGCTGAGGGACTATAAACACCATATAACCTCTCCTTCCCTCTCCTACCCACCCTCCGTGCCTCCTCTGCCCTGCACATCCTAGAAGGCCTGTCCAGTATGGACTGTTTCTGTGTTTATGACATGGCAATAAACATCTATGTACAAAAAAACCACTCTCCTGCTGCCTGGAAGGAACTTTTTATTTTGGGCAGCGAGGAGGGGGTTCTGTGCCAGCACAGGGATTGGACTCTGACGTCAGGAGCCCGCACCGCTGGCTTCGGAATGCACCAGGCAATGTCACCCATGTCATGCCAGTGTGGGCAGAGCTGAGGTGGGGTGCCGAGTCAGTAGTTCTGCTCCTGGCCACCTGGGGATTAAACCTCCCATCCGCCACCACACTGTGGTCATCATTGGCAATGGTAACTGTCTCCCGCCATCCCCTGGTTCCAGCAGCGTCACACAGCCATGCGCAGAAGCACTGGCACGGCCCCGGTGCATCTGTGCTGGCCGTGTAACAGCACTCCCAGCTTCACAGAGATGTCAGCGGTTCCCCTTCCTCCTAAATGGTGAGAATGAAGGATGTATGGCAAGTCTGGTGGGCAGTGATGGCGGGCGAGAGCAATTATATATTCATTAGCTAATTATATATTCATGAGTTGCTGGGTTCACGGTACACTCCATGCACGTGCCGAAATACGACTCTGACCAATCAAACTCTACTCTACCTTCCAAGAAATTACTCCAACCAACCTAGATAAACTCCTCCCAGGTACTAGAGGATAAAAAGTCGAGTCAACCACAACCAGGTTGAGCCCCTGGTATTGAATGCCAAGCTCCTGGTGCTATTAACCTTGCTCTGCTGTCTCATATAATTTTGTTAAATAAAATAATTATTTACTATTAAATAGAGTGAGATTCCCTTGTTTTGAACAAAAAGCATGTCCTAAATTATATTTTCCTGTTGTGTACTACAGAGGAAGGTCATTAGTGCAACAAAACTACACTGATCTGACTGGACTTCTCAGGGATCTTCCTTAAAACTGTGGAACCAGAACAGAGAGAACAACAAAACTGCTAAATAAAAACACATAATTGAAATTATGTTAGTTTCTAAACTATTAAATAATCATTAACTTAGAACTGCTACTAATTTTAAGTAGGAATGAACCAAACAAGTTTTATTAGTTCACTAACATAAATAATTGCTTAAGGGAAATAAGAAGAAAATAAGTGATACCAGCACTTATCTACAGATTCATTGGTTTTGTACCAGAAACTGAAAAAGGTTGGCTGCCTGTCTTAAGCTATAAAAATTGTTTGTTTTATACAGACATTCACTAATCAGCAAAATCAGGATCTTGGGGGGTCTTCAGGAAAAGAAATTAGTACAATTGTAAATGCAGTTTTTAAAAAGTAAATGTATATTGCAAGGGCTGGCAGGCTGATTGATGTTACCCTGGGGTTTATGGCTTGATTAGCTGTAAGTTCTGCAGTGCTACTGCAAAACCAGCAGGAAAAGATTCCATCTATTTTTTACATCATGGCATTAATTTCTGTGTTTGATTCTCTCCTTTTTCTCACACTGGAAGTTTGTTAACTTGTTCATTTTCACACTGCTGGCTGTCCAAGCTGTGCCCAGCTCCACCAAACGAGCCAGATATCTTGTCTTCATTGAACCCGGTGGCACACTGGCTGCAGAGAGAAGAATTTCATGTGTTCACAGATGTTGTAAGTTGCCTCGAGGGCATTCTCACCGCAGAAACAGGAGAACAAGACAGTCTACTGTGCTAACATGCATAGCAATCAGCTGGAAGCTTCTCAGAGTTTCAATGTGCTGTGGAGGTATTTCACAACATATCAATGTCAGAGGTTGCTACTCCAACAGTTTCCATAATGATTTCCAAGCAAAGAGCTCTAGAAGGCAGGAAAATGTATGGATTAGGTGTTGTGTGAATTGTATGTCATTTGACATCAGGGCACTATGTGCTGAAGTATTAATTTGGAGAATTTGTCTCCTTACTCCAGTAGCGATAGATTTTGGAGATAATTGATAACAATGTTAAAACAGAATAGTCCTTTTCTTCTTTAATTTTGAGCGTAGCATAAACTTCTTTTTATGAATCCTTAAAAATTCATTTTCTTATGAGGAAATAAAAAAAAAAGGCAGACAAATTAATGGTTATTCTGGGCAAAATACTTTGCCTTTGTCTCCATCGAAACCGTGGATGAAATTGAAGGGGGAAAGCAGGCAGGAGAGGGGAGGGGGAAACAGAAATGAGGGGACAGCACATTTCCACATCTCTAACAATACCATATATTTTATTTTCGAATTTCTTCCTGACCTCAGTTTTGTCTCCTCAAGGCGTGAAGTTACTTAAATTGCTCCTCCATGTGCTTTTTCTATTAATACCTCTTGCAAGCAGCTTTCCTGTAGAGTTTGATTCTGTGTCTTTCCTCAGTCACATCTGCCGACTGTGCGAAAGCAGATGTGCGAGATGACATTGAGGAAAGGGCAAAACACTGACGCCACATCAGTTCTCCATGGCCAGACTCCACAGATGGGGTACAGTGGAGCAGTGACCCTTCTCCCACCAGTGGTCCCTTAGAAGAGCAGGGAGAGCTTGTCATGGCACCTGTACAGTCTAAAAGCATCCTTTGGGTCTGCAGTAATAGACTGAGACTAGGACTACACATAAGAGCTGCAATTTCTGCTTTACAGGGAGTTTATTTTGTTGAAAGCACTAATCAATGTGATTACCAAATTAGTCACAGAAATTACAAAATTCTGATCCTCATGAAGTCCATATTCAGGGCATTACCCCATAGGATATTGAACAGTGATATTGCTACAGTGATAGCAAATTTCTACTAAGTTCACAAGTTCCTCCAAGTTCAAAGGGACCCAGAGGATCATCTAGTCCAACTCCCGACCAACTAGACCATGTCACTGAGCTCCTCATCCAGTCTGACCTTAAACACCTCCAGGGATGGCGACTCCACCCCCTCCCCTGGGCAGACCATTCCCCTGAGGGATCACTCTCTCTGGGAAAAACCACTTCCTAACATCCAGTCTAAACCTCCCCTGGTGTAGATTAAGGCCGTGTTTCCCTCATTCTGGTGTCGTCAGCCTGAGAGAAGAGAATCACACCTACCCGACTGTAACCCTCCATCAGGTAGTTGTACACAGCAATGAGGTCACCTCTGAGTCTCCTCTTCTCCAGGCTGGAGAGATTGCTTTCATGAGTTCTGTTTAAAAAATCAAAAATCTGCCCTTTATTTCCTGGGTATTTTCTGGATAATGATAAATAATTAATAAACAAGAGATTCAGTATTAACTCATTATGAATAGGGTTTTTTCCAAAAGTTCAGATTTTCATTAACCTTTGGCACTGTGGCAAGGGACATAAAAATTCACGAAACAATGTAGCTTAAAATCACTAATCCAACATCTGAAAGAGTTGCAGGGGTTGTTTTATGGTTTGAGATGTGCTGGTATTGATGGGTAACCACTTCAGGCACCAGGCCTTCACGAGTGAATTATCACTCTCTCAGAGAAGTCAAGAAGGTGATCACGGAAAAGTCAAGCCCCTGTAAATGAGTTCAGCCCTCCTTGGTGGACACACAGCCTCCTGTAGGGATGTGGGAAGTCCTGTCCTGTCTGCTGGAACTTTTCTTCAAGGAAGAGCATCTTGCCTTCCATGACCTGGCACTGATCTGTTACTTCGACATCCAAACAGGCTGATATTTTTAGGCCAATACAGTCAATCCCAGCAGCAATGTGCACCTAGGGCAAAGAACCTGAGTTTTCTCTGTGTTGAAAGGATGTGACACCAAACACGTTTGCCTGTAATTAGGGAGAAATAAAGACTGAGAGTTGTGGGTTTTTAGTTTAACACATCATTAACAAGAAACAAGCTTTGACTTGAAAGAAAAAGAGAGAAGGCAAACATTAAAATTGTTTTCAATCATTTAAGTTACATAGTTCTCACTCCAGAAGCTTTGATCATGTATAATCCTGTTGAAAGGCTGACTTGTAATCAGCCTCACATACATTATCTTGCAATGCTGTGGCACTAGTGCATGACAGAACTTTATTTTCCATTAATTCATTCTTTGCTGGAACTATAAACACCCTATATGCTTAATAGCCCAAAAAATGAATGTTATTGCTTTTTAAAATTGCCTGTTAATGAGAATTTTGCTTGCTATTAAAAAAAATCTGTGTGCTTGAGGACCATCTTTCAAATGCTGACACACCTATTTTCAACACCAGCAGCACTGAACAATCAAAACAAAATCATCCCAGACACGATTTTAGTAAAAGCAACCATGTTTTTTAACTGATTAAAAAAGATGTTTCCAGCATCTGTGAACCAAGACTGATTTTAAAGTAGCTTTTCAGTGAATTTACAAACAACTTGATATCGGGTTCAGTGCAGGAGTGATGGCTGTGCAAAAACATCTGTGGAGAAGTTATTTTCTAAGGAAAAGGTCTGTTGTTCGAAGAAGGCTGGTTTTAAGGTGACAATAAAAAAAAAAATGATGGTAGGTAAATCTGCATTGATCTGCTTCATAGAATCCATGCAAATATCCATGGAGTGAAAGGCACAAATAGACACCCTTTTGCTTTCTCTCCTGAGCTTGCACAGGGTCTGATGTCCTGTAGCATCCACAGACTCAACCGGAATTAAAGAGGGTTTTCCATTGCAAAGATCAGAGCTGGTTCTTCTCGTCACAGACCTGATGAACCAACATCATCTCATTGCCCTACAGCCCATACAGTCAGAAGAGAGATTGTCAGTGGAAGCATAACAAAGCGAAGAGAAGGATTACAGTCGGGTCTCCTATATCGCGGACCTGAGGTCTTAATCGGGGTCTGCGCCACCGCCGCCCGCACTGCCACCGCTGCTGCCCGCACCACCACCTCCATGGCGGCAGGTCACGCATGCACAGTTCACAGGTTCACAGGTTATTCTGAGTTGGAAGGGACCCACAGGATCATCGAGTCCAACTCTCAAGCAAACACCCACCCAGGGATCAGACCCACAACCCTGGAACCACGGGCACCACGCTCCATCCATCCAAGCCTCCCACCATCCAGACCATGTCACTGAGCTCCTCATCCAGTCTGACCTCCAGGGATGGCGACTCCACCACCTCCCTGGGCAGACCATTCCAATGAGGGATCACTCTCTCTGGGAAAAACCTCTTCCTAACATCCAGTCTAAAACCTGCCCTGGTGTAGTTTAAGGCCATGTCCTCTTGTTCTGGTGTCGTCAGCCTGAGAGAAGAGATTCACACCCACCCGACTGCAACCTCCCCTCAGATAGTTGTAACCAGCAATGAGGTCACCTCTGAGCCTCCTCTTCTCCAGACTGAACAACCCCAGCTTCTGTAGCCACTTCCTATAGGGCTTGTCCTCCAGTCCTTTCACCATCCTTGTCACCCTTCGCTGGACCCTCTCAAGCAGCTCAACACCCTTCTTAAACTGGGGAGTTTAAGATGTGGTCTGACCAGCTCCGAGTACAGGGGAAGGATAACTTCCCTAGTCCGACTGACCACACTGTTCCTGATACAGGCAAAAACGGGCCTCCTTAATCGCTAAAAAATCATGCCACTAAGATCTGAAGCCGCAATATGGGGAGCATGAAGTGCAAGAGGGCCGACCGTATTGGAAAAAGTCCAGCAGATTGCATGGGCTGTTAGCTTGGTGGTCCGTGTGTGTGGAACAGACAGGGCCAGGCAGAGCTGTTGGCACCTGCAGGAAGAATTATCTCTTCACACAGGGGCACTGACTGCAGGAGGGGCTGAGCACGCAAATCCCAGTCGCAGCTAGTGTACCTGGCTCTGCCAGCAAAGAGGATATATTTGTAAGAACTCCCGTGTACTAACAAACCAGCTAATCAATAATAACTAAAAGCACAACTGTGCACTTCAAAGAAAGAATGGAATTTGCACTGTTATCAGTTTTACAGAATATTAACTAAATCTGGATTATCCTACCTGCACTTTGTTATGTAGACTTGTAAGGGCAAGGGCTTCATGCAGTCAAAATCTGAAAGGAAATAGTTACCCACAATTGTTGATACAAATCTCGTGTTTCAGGATTAAAAGCCCTTCTTCCCAGTTTTTTAAATTTAAAGTGTTACAGGAGAATCAGAACAAATCCTTATCTTACTTTTACACATAAGTAAGGACTTCTCATATCTTCTCATGACTGATAAATCTGTGGAAGATGGATTTAAAGCTTACTGCACTTCGAATATTTTATATTTTTCTTCCCATCTTCTACTTTCTTCTTCATCCTTTGCTGGGAGACATAAGAGGGGAATTCCATCAGTTCATTATATCTGTAAGTGTTAAACTGCAAATTATTCTGGAAAGCTCTAAATATACAGAATGTGGCATAGATGCTGATGTAGGAAGTACCTGAAAAACCTGATGAAAGTTGTCAGGATTTTGTGCATGTAGCACCAGTGCAAAAGAAAGCTTTTCCCCGGACTTCTGGTTTAGTGTCTGCTTTTTCATAGCTGCTTATAACTCTGTGAGTTTACAATGAAATGTTAGTCTTGTCTGTACTTAAGTGAGTAATTTTACATTATTAAAGAAAAAAACATTTTCTTCTTTAGTTCCTACTAGTGAAGTAGAAACCAGGTGATCTTTAAGATCCCTTCCAACCCAAACTTTTCTATGATTTTATGCAAAAAAAAAAAGTTTATTAGATTAATTTTTCTGGATTTTTTCATCATGTTGAGGAAAGAGATCATATGGACATGTGCATACTCAAATGTAAAATATGAAAAATCTTCATTCTGGAGCCAAACTCCCATGATATGTGAGGGATTGCTGTATTTTAATGGGATACAGAAATACCACACCTGAAAATATATAATTTTATCCTTCTGATGTCCTGTGTTGGCGTTCTGAGAGAGAGCGGGAGAGCCATAGGCAGTCATGGATGTTTTTGTAATTGTTCCGTTCTAATTCTGTGTTAGAATGAAAATATGAAAGTAGGACAGAAATTAAGTTTAGAAAAAACTAGTTGTAAGTGCTGTAAGTGAAAATATGTTCACATCACAAAACCTCCTTTGCTGTAATTAATTGTGATGAGGGGGGAGGGAAAGATAAATAAATCTCTGTATTTATCACTTGATAATGCATTTTAGCCATTTGGCAGCATATTAGGATACCTTTTTTTTTTAATCTCCCAAGCCATTATCATTTGTTTTGTAACAAAGCTTTCTTTTCTTAAATCAATACTGGACAAAAGAATAGAATTANCATAGCACATAGAGGCTCCAGACCTTAACTATACATAAATAAGTATTCCCATAAGGAAATGCTAATGGGACTGTGTTTTCTGATATTCAAAAACACATTTTCTTTTTCTTAGATCTCTAATTTCTTCCTACACCTAAAAACACAGGACAAGGAACAGAGAGAGTGATCCCTCAGTGGAATGGTCTGCCCAGGGAGGTGGTGGAGTCGCCATCCCTGGAGGTGTTTAAGGTCAGACTGGATGAGGAGCTCAGTGACATGGTCTGGATGGTGGGAGGCTTGGATGGATGGAGAGTGGTGCCCGTGGTTCCAGGGTTGTGAGTCTGATCCCTGGGTGGGCGTTCGCTTGGGAGTTGGACTCGATGATCCTGTGGGTCCCTTCCAACTTGGAATAATCTGTGAACCAAGCCAGATCCTCACACATTAGGAAACCCATACATGCCCAGGGAACATGGAATTAATGCATCAGAAAGTCACTAAGAGTGTCCAGTCAGGATTTCATACCAATCCATGTCTATCAGGCATGAACAGTAATGTCAGAGCAACCTTTTTTAATTGCCTGCTTAGTACTTGGTCCTCACAAAAGGTTAGTTCAAAAACTAAACCAAATCTATATACCATCCATTTTCCTTTTTTAATCAAAAAAGTTATTTGTACACAAATATTTGGGCTGATCCGCAAGAAAACCGGGTGCTCTCAAGGAGTAATGATTAGACAAGATTACATTGCACAGAATAGAACATTGGGAGTGCCTATAGCTTCACTCTCAACCAAGAAAAGATTTGTATTCTATTTCAGTGGAAAACTGTCGTTTTGCATATTGTCCAATTACGATCACAAATTGGTGACAGACATCAAGGAGAGAAAACAAGCCCTACATGAAAAGAATTTACAATCACTTTCCTCATCTGCTATACTGGTACCTGTAACAAAGATGAAATATAATTTATAAAAGACTTAAAAGTCTGAAAGAATGAGAAGGAATAGGTCTCCTCGGTACCTTTCTAAGGATAAGGAAATAGAAATTTGTCTGCCGAGTTGTGTCCTTGTAACCTGGTTGTCTAATAGCATCCTGCAGCACTGTGAAGTGGTACAGATGGTAATAAGCTGGAACCTCAGATTAAAAATATGTACCACATGAGGAGAGACTACAAATTGAAATTCCATCATTTTAAAATGATCTGAGGAGGAAGGCAGTTGTATAATTAAAGTACTTACATTTTTTGAATAGGATAAATGAGGTCAAACCAAGCTGCTATCAGTGCTGGGAAAAAAAATAATTTCATTGTTAGTTAAATATAAAATAAACTCCGAGCAGATGTTTCAAACTACCATTTCATGTAGAGAATTATGGTGAAACAGTAGCTGTATCAAACACAGAAAAAATACCTAAATCATTTAAGAAAGAACTAAAAAGAAAACACAGAAGCAATAGGCCATAGAAAGAACCTGCGAGTAATATTTTTAGATGCCTGAATTAGAGCCATTCAAAAAATGCTTTTTCCAGCTCTCACTCTGCCTTTAGTATCCATAAATTAAGAACACACATTCTGGTGGAAATAAAACTCACGTTTACCTCTGAAAACAGGTGAAATGTATCTGCTCAGACCCACAAATAAATCCAAGCTCTCGGTATCCCAGCTCTAATAACAGTCTGTGAAAGCAGGTGTTTGTTTAAAGCATTGCTCTTTATTTTACACTAAAGTCATTTAATGCCATTAGTGCCCACTTATAAAGATGTAGAAGGCCAGATACAGCCTTCTCCAGAAGTGATGGTAATTTTCATGGTGCAGTGTAATTTTCAGTGCAGAAGAAATGGCAAATCAGTTCTTTAATGACAGAGTAGATATTGAGATTACACACACTAGGTCAGCAAAACCATCCTGGATTTCAAAAGAACAGTGCATGGACTCAGATTTTAAGAGTAGAATGAACTTTCCTTGACTCCTACCCTGTCTTGTTCCCTTTGGCTCACTTACCCCACTTTGTACATCTAGTAGCAACAGAAACTCTAAACAACAAATTCAGCAAATACTAAAAGCATCAAACACTGCTTGTTAGATATAAATCAGCCTTTTCCATGGAATTAGGTCCTGTAAGAATGGAAGCAATGCCAACTGCATCTGCTTTATGTAACTCACTTCAGAACTTTCCAAAGGTCAAGAATTTTGCCAGTCATACTTCCCAGAATGGATGGTCGTACTTCCTCCGAAGGTTTGAGCCCTGTTGTCCAGGCACTCATGCTGTAGCATTGCCTCTGTCTTCACTGGCCTTCCATAGCACACCCAGCACCACTGAAATAGAGAGAACTTTCAAACAAAACTGAGTCCCCGGAGTCCTTCTCTGGAAGGGTCTCCTCTTTCCCAAGATTAGTGATGATATTCTGAAACGCAGAACACTTGGTATATATTTAGTGCATATATTATTATCCATGTCAACAGAAAAATTCAAAGTATTCATTTGAAAACTTAGTTCTTAAAATTTCCAGTTTTCCCTAAGAGATGCAAGTCAACATGCTCTGTTGCCGGAAGGAGATCAAGAGCATCACTGTGATTTCTTTATTTTATTCCTCTGAACAATTCCTATCTGACACATCTTAAAAGTCATTTCAAACAGAAACTGAATATCCAAAGGTAAAGCTGAATTTCTGAGCCAGGGAGCTCTGCTCAGGCCATGCCCTCACACACCACTGACTCCCCAGGCAGCTCCTGTGTCAGCAAACAATGAGGATTTCTTCAGTGTATGATTGATTCCTGGCTCTGAATGTTTCACCATAGTGCTGTTGAGTCTTCATCCTTGGAGATACTCGAAAGCCATCTGGAGATGGACAGCTTGAGCAGGGGATTAGAGACAGTGACCTCCACACCAGACTGTGCCATTCTGCCATTCAGTAAGGAGCCACAGTACAACTATTAGAAACTACATGAAGCACTTTTTACTGGATTTCAACACATAGATAGTATGTTTCTTCATTTATCAGGCCTTAATTTCTGTCTTTCTTCTTCATTTGAATTGTCATGATTGCTCCCAGGCTGTCTGCAAGGCATATCTGGCTTATATCAATGAAATTATCAAGCACATAGAGACCATTTCAAGTTTAAGATTCCCCATGTGGAGCTTGGTATCTTGACTCCTTGAGTGGTGATTCTCAAGTTATTATTCTGATAGATACTATTCTTCAGGTTTTCTTGTGATATTTTTTATATGTGATTTCCCCTTTATTTACTATACCAATTTTAATGTAAGCTGCTAAGAATAGCAAGAAGCCAAATTTAATACAGGTCCAATAGCACATTTTCCTATAACTGGAGATGTTGATTATATGCCATCTGACCCTCAAATGGGATTTTTCCTAGCTATCCAGAAGAATCAAAAAATCTTCCCTTGCCCTACTAAAGCAACTTGGTGAACAAGGACTTCCAAAACAATTAAGATTTACTAAGAGAATAAATCTAAATTAAAAAATAAATCTAACTCTGCAAGGTCTATATCCTGATTCCCTATACTACCCTGCTAGTTAAACATGAAAGGCTCATACTAGAGCTTTCAGGTAGACATGAGAAACATAATTTGCTTTCTCAGCAATCCATCAAGAAAACAGAATGTCCATATTTGCTGTTGCTCCTGTCAGATCATAGAATCATAGAGCGGCCTGGATTGGAAGGGACCTTAAAGATCATCTCAACACCACTGTCATCAGCAGGGAGACTTTCCACTAGATAACTTTGCTCAGAGCTCTATCCAAGCAGGCCTTGGACACTCCCAGGGATGAGGCATCCACAAGGTGCCACCCATGTGAGCCCCTCACTTTTGACTACTAAAGTGAGAAATCCACTTTAGTACAGTGCTGAGTGTCCCCACCTGTCGTATAGGAGACCTGGGTTTGATTCCCGCCAGGGAGACAGTGTTAAGAGTTGGACTCGATGATCCTTGTGGGTCCCTTCCAACTCAGAATATTCTGTGATTCTGTGACTACTCGCCCTGTGGTGTGTTTCAGGGATGCAGTGCTGTGTCACCTTGCACAGCACATCAACCAGCAGCTCAGCACAATTTGAGCAGGCAGCTTTGGAAAACTAAAGAGGACAAAGAAAACAAAGAGGAGCCATGAGGGCCAAAGGAGAGACATGGGCTAATGGATTCTTTTGCAGGCTCCAAAATGTTCCTGTTCAGATGAGAACTGAAACACTGGCACTGCTTTCTTGCCCTGAAGTAGCTGATTTCATCTAAACATTACACAGTCTTATGGGAATTTGGAAGTTCCAACTTCAAAAAATAAAATATTACAGATTTTCAGGGTAAGGTTTATTGGTTTGTTCCACACTATTTCTTATACATACTATGCATCTGTTCTGGCAGTATTCTAGCGCTTTGTATCTTAGGTGAATCTTTTGTCTGGAATAGAGGAAAGAGAAATATAAAATTTATCTGGGTTAAAACTCAGGAGGAGAACTCCCATGTCATGGTATTACTATTTTTTCTTAAAACCTATGCAGTTGTTGACCACAATTTTCAAAGCAAAAATTTGTGTCTAAAACTTGGATTCTTAAATTCACACTTCAAAAACTTAAATAAGAAGGTTGATGTAATTCCAAGCAGCCAATAATCCCAGACATGCCAGCAAGCTGCTAAATGCTGTGCAGGCTGAAAAAACAAGCCTTTAAACTGCAGAAACTACATTTTCAGGTTTTCATGAAGAGACAGTTGTTGAAAATTCTCTGATTAGTTGGAGACTAGAGCTGTGGTTATCCTACAGGAGGTAAAGGAAAATGGATAATCTATTTTTAGAAATTGTGGCCTAAGAAAACTTGTTTGCCACCTAACTCTCAATCCAGGCTTTGAAATTTCACCTGTAATATTATAGTAATATTTTTTCCTACCATTTCTGCTAAGGTCAGAAAGTCTCCAAAGGGCCAATTCCTTTACTGTGTTTATGAACTTTATGTGCCCAGATACTGCCTCAGCACACATCAGACTGGGGAACACAGAGTAGTGTTAAATACCTGCTTCTTAAAAATCGGATGTAATTATTAGAAGAAAATTCCACCTCAGTTGACACCTCCTTAGCCTTCACTTGCCCTCCCTGCAGCCTGCCTTTGTTGGGTGCCCATCCCTCAGAACCAGACCTGTTGGTGCCCCAGGCAGGCCCTATATTACACTACCTTCTTCTCCCCTCTCAACCAACCAGCGGAATAATGTGGCTCCATGATTCTGGTGACAGGGTGGCTGTGCCCTTTGGATCCCTTGTTTGGTTTAGGACCTTAAAACCGAGGAAAATTTACTGTTAGGACCTGGCTGAGCACCTCGTGGAATGGTCTTGTCTCAGCCAGCTTCGAGTTTATTGATTTATGGGAAGGGTTTTAGGCTTCCCAAATGTACCATTTATTAATAGGCAGCTTGATGATCAGCAGGCTCCTGCCCTGTAACTATTATTTAAGTGCATCTATGCCAGGGGAGGTTTAGACTGAATGTTAGGAAGAGGTTTTTCACAGCGAGAGTGATCTCTCATTGGAATGGTCTGCCCAGGGAGATGGTGGAGTCGCCATCCCTGGAGGTGTTTAAGAGAAGACTGGATGAGGAGCTCAGTGACATGGTCTAGATGGTGGGGAGTTGGACTAGATGATCCTGAGGGACCCTTTCAACTCGGAGTAACCGGTGTGAACCTGTGAATCTCCCTCACCTGTGCTCTGCTCCAGTTGAAGAACAGCCTGGGATCTGCCGAGCCCCTTGTCCAAACTCTCGGTTTCCCAAGCCCACAGGTTCACACAGGCAGCAGTCACTCTTCATAAGAGTTTACGCTTCTTCCCCGCACCCTGAAGCCTTGCTGTTGGAACATCTAACGCCAGCCTTCTGTCTCTGACCCTCGCTGTATTTAACAAGTATCTTTTGTTTCAGCAGCTTCTCTGCTCATCTCACACTCTGGTGCGATCGCTGTTGACGAGGTGAGCCCCTTTGTGGAGCTGCTACTGCACAGGACCTTCAGCTTAAATGAAAGTGACAACACTTCAGCAAGGCCTAACATACATTCTTTGACAGAATATAGATTCACAAAGAGGAGTAATTCTTGCTGCTGTCATAAAACACTGCTTTTTTCAAACGTCGGTACCATACGGCAGCGCCGTCAATAGAGCAAGTGCTACCACCATCTACTGGCAAGTGCACAGACGTGAAAGAAAAGAGGGAGTTAATTGCCTTGGAGTGGGTCTCAGCTGGGAAAAAAAATGCAGTACAGTCTATATGATCATCTTTCAGATGTGCACTAGGTAGTGCCACTGTAATGACAGCTCTCCAGTTGTATTTGTAGGGAAGAGCCTGAAGAATGGTACTTCACTGTCGAAACTCTGGCTATTCTGCTCTTCAGTCTGCTTTTACTGAGGAAACAGCACCAGGATGCAGTGCCAGAGGAGAGCAGCAAGGACATCACATCCGAGTGCTAGAAACACAAGGTCCTGACAAAAGACTTGTGTATCTTACAGAAATTCAGGATAGATGGAGCTGTGTCAGCATTAGAGTAACTGGGAATTATAAAGGAATTTAAAAAAAAAAAAAAAGAATGTGCTATTTTACTATGATTCATTGTGAGTTTGATCTAAATATTATCAAATAAGAACACCTTCTTTTTCTCTGCTGGGAATTAAAGCAAGCACTAGGCAAAGTGTATTGAAAGAGACATTTGCTACTTCATAAAATCTCTTCTGATTTACCAGTAAAACTCTCTTTCCTCGGAGGGGTGACAGTGTAGCTGACTTAGAGGTACTAAAAACAGATTCCTGGGGGTGAAGGGGTAAGCTTGGACATTTTTTGAGTCTTAGAGAACACGAAGACAAATAGTATCTTAGTTTAAGAAACCACAGCATATGTCCCCATTTCACACTGCCACTGATGGAAAGATAATTGAGGGTCTTGGATTAGGTTCTAGTATCAGGTGAATAAATTAATGATGTCATAGTCAATCACTTTCGGTTGTGTTCTCTGCATAAATGAGGTCCAGAAGTCATCTTAGCTAAGACATTTAATTCTGATCCTGGCAGTAAAAACAGAGCCAGATCAAAATGGTTTTTTGCTCATTTATAGATTATCAAAAGGGATCCTAGAGAAATGCACCAATACCTATGTCAGAATAAGATATTCAGACTCACAACCAGATAAACCAGGACATGCTGAAGTAACAAAGCCCTCACCTCCCTTTTCTTCCTGAGCAGTGCATAGCTCATCTCTGCTCTAACCTACAGGACAAATGACAGTCCAGACACGGTCTTGCACATAAATGTGAAGACATTTGACAATCAGTCACTCTTTTGAAGAGACTATCCCATTCGAGGCAGTGGTCTGCAACTTTCAAACTTCCAGACAGTGATGCTGATTCATTATCACTTAAACCTTCACAACCTCCCACTATCCTTTACCAGAGAGAGGGCAGAAACTACAGCTGAATGCCAAGGAGTAGGAACTGGCACGAACATGATGTAACACAGTGAAGTCCTGAGCCAGGATCTGTTGAACCAGACAAATTGCATGCCAGTGAACTATTTGAAACCATAAAGCCAACAGTTCTGATAAGTTGTACTCTGCATTAGTGCCCAACACCAAGTACTGCCAAGAAGTCTTGCTATATTTCACGTTAAGTAACCCAGGCATTTGGAAGCTTCCTTAGACACCACATTTCCATCAGCTGAGAACACACCTGTGTTCCCACAATTCACCACATTCCTCAAGGGATTGTGATACTTCATAAAAATTTTACTCAAAATTGGTGACGCAATCCAAATTTGCACAATCTCAAGAAACAACCCGAGAAACAGCTTCACTCAGGAGACAATTCTTTCCATCCCTGGAGTGAGGTCTTTGCTGAAGAAACCCACCCTCAGGTGGCCACAGCCACCAGGGTTTATGGATGATCTTTCATTTTAAAGAAAATCTTTAAACTTCATTTGGTGAACACATAAAATTGACATGTTTCTTACCATGGCAAAGGGCAAAATACCACCTCATGACAGCTTGGACAGTTCTCCAAGTCCTTCAGAAAGTATCTGCAAAAAAAAAGAAAATAAAATAGTTTGTCAGAGCCCCTCTGCACTAAAATAATGCATTTTCTGTTATGTTTTGCAATTTATTAATTTTGGAGTTAAGGTTAGAAACCAAAGGAAATAATTCTCCTTTTTTCTCCTTTTTACAATTCCTTCTACAATACCATTGCAAACAGTATTATTTCTTGAGAATACCTGTTACTCTTGTTTCATGATTTTTGGTTTTTCACATAGTCAGGTATTCCAAGAAATATCATTTGTCTGCATGAAGAAGCCCAGATAGCCCAAATGCTATGTTTGGGTTCTTCACCTATCCTTAAAAGCTAATTGGTTTTGGTTTTTTCTCCACCCCTACTCTGGATTTGAATAATCCCTGACTGCAGGAAGGTCGTTCAGTGGTAAAAGCACAGGCAGGGTTGTAGTCTTGACTCTCTGTCACAGTGACATGACTTCCCATATGTCCAATTTCTGGGCTTAGTTCTGACCATATAAATCCTGTTCAGATGCTGCAGGTACTCAGTGTCTCCATTTCCTACTCATTATTTTATGAAGACATTCAGGATACCACAGATTTACACTTTGTTGGTGCCAACAGCTCCCAGCTGGGTGAGAGAACAGAACTGGGCTCCCCGGGCTCATATCTCCTTTAACAAAGAAAATGGAGAGACATTGAAAAACTTAAAAATTCATCAAAATTCAGGTGTTGAAGTCTTCTTTTCTAAGGTGGCTTGGTCGTTACTAGTGTAAGTCAGGAGGACTTAGCCCTGAAAATTTCACGCAGCAACTGTTTCTTCTGTTGCAGCAGTGAAGCAATATTTATTAATTACTCCAAGTGCTTTAGATGAAAGGACTTATAAATGTAGAATACATTATTAACTCTCATTAATTCATTTCATAAACTACCTCAGTGACCCCCTCCTGATGTCCTTCTTAAATTGCTGCTGCATCTGGAGCTGTTTCCAGGTGCAGCTGGGATTAGCGTTAGACAAAATGCAAATTTGAATAACCTGGCTATGAAAGGAAAAGAACAGGCTGTTCCCAGCATTTCTGTTAGCATTATTATGTATTTTTATATATCCTGTAAACATGAATGAACAAGCAAATATTGACTGTTGGGCCTGCCTTGTTTCCGATTAATGAATTCCCTCATATTAAGCCATGATCTTCCATATTTCCCTTCAAACCTTGTTACCTGAACTATTCATTACTATTCCAACTAAAAAGATTCTTCATTTAAACTCTTCTGCATCTTTGTAGCTTCTTTAAGCATTCAAGGAATGCTGGACATGTACAAGAGAAACAACTCCCCTTGCAGAAATAGGATATTCCTATTCATTTGCTGTGACATTTTAAGATGAACTGATGAAGTAAACCCAACAAAAATAGTGCTGTGTAATTCAAGTGTGATTGACCAGTTCCAGTTGCCTTAAAAACAACATCTTCTTTAAAACATAAAGAAAAAAAAATCCAAGTCTTTCTTCCTTGAAGAAAAAAACCCCAATCTTGAGGGTAAGATTATACCTTATTTCATGTTCACTGTAATCAGCTTTCTTCATCTCACTAATGAACAAGTCAAATTCATTTCAAGAATAGATTAGGCTTCCTCATGATGTGACATTCTCTGGAATGCTGTTAATGCTTTGTGCTGTGCATATGGTGCTAGTTTTAAACTACCTATACAGTGTTCACAGCACTCTAAGTGATTACATAGTAGGTGTGTGTTTATATATAGTATGTAATCAGCTCAAATGCTGCGATTGCAATGCGAATAGGTAACAAGAAATAAACTCTACTTTTGATTACATAGGCCTGTGATTAATTGTTTGAATTTTGGTAAATGAAAAAGACTTAATTAATTTTTTAAAAAAACCCGACCAAACCCAGCAACTCATGAAAATGGCCAGTTATTTAAGGTTGATATATATTTTATGGGGTTTGCGTGCAGAATGTAGCACTTTTTTGTGTTTTGTTTCATTTTTTTATTCAATTTGGTTTATTACTTTATTCATTGATTTCCCATAATAATGCTTGTGCTTATATACTGCCTTTCAGTTTGGCCTCATAAAGTACTTTACAAACATTAATATATTTTTCGGACCCCTTTTATTTACATTCCCTTTCTAATGAAACTATCATATACTAGCTGTATATAAATTACACTGATGGAGCAAGAGAAGTAAAAGGCAGAACAAGTACCAGAGGAAAAAATAAAACTACTGGAATAAAATTACAAAAGCCCAGAACGCCCCATCCCAGGTGGCTGCTCTGACTCCTGGTCTGCCCTCCCCAAGGAGAAGTAGATTTGTGGACAGGATGGCTGTTTTGGGGATGAGCCAACTACACAGTGAACACTCAGACATTGGGTTAACCAGTTCTGAAAAATGTCCAGTTATAGAGATTGGCTGTGGAGAGCACAGACTCTGTTCTCACACTGAAATATCTGTGCTGTTAGAAACTTTCTCTTAATGTCTAATCTAAATCAGTTGCTTCAGGTTTAGCTCATTTCTTCATGTCTCATTTACTTGGACATGGAGAAAAATTGTTCCTTTTCTTTCCAGCAGTCTCTTCTGAGTTTGGAGGCAATCACAGAATCACAGAATTAACTATATTGGAAAAGACCTTTGAGATCATCAAGTCCAACCTATTACCTAACTTTTCAATTCACCCAACACCAACCCATCATTAAACCATCTAAATCATGTCACTAAGTACACCATCCAACCTTTCCTTAAACATATCCAGGGACAGTGACTCCACAACCTCCCGGGGCAGCCCATTCCAATGGGAAATCACTTTTATGGGAGATTTTGACAAGGGTGCCGACAATGAAATAAAAAGCTCAGCACAATGGGTTTCATTTCAGGAAATCTCTTGCCTTGTTCTCTCATCATCTTAGTCTATGATGTCCCATTTATTGTTGTTGCACATTGCCAGTTGCAACAAAACCTATCATCCTGGCCAATTAGGCAATAGCCTTTTTTCTGAAGCCAATCAGCTTCTCAAAATAATCTTTGCTCTCATATTCTTGCCTTTTATTATTTTCCTTTCACACAATGTCTCAAGACTGCTTTGAACCTCAATTTAGAACACTCATCAAAAACATTCACACATCTGCTCAGAGCATGGGTTTCTTCCAAGGTCGAAAAAGACTCATCTTTTTTCTCCAGGCAGCTAGACTAACAAGCAAATTACCACAGCAAGTTGTCATTTTCATTGCCTTAGTCTTGTTCATCTCCAGTGTTATCCTCCATGAAGTGTAGTGCTGGAAATGGACATCAGATTTCACCAGGATGCCTTCACTTACACTACAGAGCACGTTTCTTCTCACAGAATGTCTGGAGTTGGAAGAAATCCACAAGGATCATTGAGCCCAACTCCTGGACCTGCACAAGACGCCCCAAAAATCCCACAGTGAGCCTACAGCATGATCCAAACACTCCTTGAAATCCATCAATCCTGGTGCTGTGACTTCTGTCCCGGGGAGCCTGTTCCAGAGCCCAACCATACTCCAGGTGAAAAACCTTTTCCTAATACCCAACCTAAAGCTCCCCTGACACAACTTTAGGCCGTTCACACAGAATATTTCACACAGACACTGAATTACACAGAATATTCTGAGTTGAGAGGGACCCACAAAAACCAAGTGCTCTCACTGGTCACTCAAGAGAAGAGACCAGTGCTTGACCTTGTGCAATCCAGTGGGTGCTTGTGTTTTGCACGACAGCTTGGCAGTGGTTTTTTTCACTAGTGATGCTCAGATCAACAAGAACCCAGACTTTCCCTTGCAATTCCATCACCAAACTTATTCTGAATTGGCACAGCCAGCTACGGTTACACAAGTTCAGCACTTTGTCCTTAATTCATCTCCATTCTATTTTTCAGACCATTTCTCTAAATAATAAAGCTATTGGAAAAAAAAAATATTATTTTTGAAACAAGCCTGAACCTGCCCAAAGTGGCAATGTCTGCATATTTACTACACATTTGCTTCCAAGCAAACTTCCAAGTTATTGATGAAAAGTTATTGCTGCACCCAGAGTACACAGAATCCTGCTTGAGAGTTTGGCAGTGAATCATTAATAAAGTCTCTGTAAATGCAGCTTTCTAGACGCCCTGTATTAACTTTAGGACAGTTCAATTACAGACACACTTTTCCCAGTCTATTTTGGAAGTTGCCATGTTATGCTTACAAAGCTCAAAGTGACCCCATAGTCCAGTTCTACCATAGCTACTCTATTCTTTCACAGGAAAAAAAAGCAGGGGGGGAGGGGGTGTTGAAGCTTGGATAATTTGCTTTGGACATTTGTTTCACGCTTCCTTGGGTTCTTTTTGTTCTGTGATGCTTATGAGGTTTTTTCATTGCAAATTATTGGATTGTTTCTTCAGTATATTTTCTTGGGAAGGCTGGAGGGTCTTTAACTCCTCTTTTTCCCTCTTTTTAAAGACGAGGACTGCGTTTCCCATTTCCAGGATCTGGGACTTCATAAATCCTCTGTGCTTTCTCAAAGATAACTTTTGATGCCTCCATTTGATTCAACTCATTCTTATCTCCCAGTGAGAGACTAAGTCCACCCGATTTCTGAAGTGGAATCTTGCTTAGTTCCCTCTGATGATGTCTTCTCCTAGTGTAGTCCCAAATCCTGTTTCTTTGCCACGGCTAATGTGCAGCAGATCTTCCTGCTGGGAACTGAACTCTGATCTATAGGGGGGGAAATGATATGAAGTAAGTGATCTTTCTTTAGTGGTACCTATCAGGAAAATTGCTATCTAAAACACTAGCCCAGCACTCTCCATCATCATTGATACTCTCTCTATTCCTTCCTGGTGCGTCTTATTTTGTGTTCTAATGAAAAGGTTGACTACTGCAATAACCAGGACAACTCCTGCAGAATCCCACTTCCCTCTAGTTTTATCTCACATGGTACAATATATCATTATTAAACCAGCCTACTTGTAAGACACCAAAAAAAAAAATCTCTGGTAGAAATGTTCCTATTCCTTCCACTTCTGGTATAAGATTGTTAAAGAAATACAGATTTGACAGGAGGCTCAAGAAGTGTCCATGAAAGGCTCCTTAATCACAGGCATTCACCACTTTTAGTCTGCTTGGCATTTGACAGATTTCACCTCTGTGGTTACATTATATACAGCTGTGGCATAACACTTGACATCTGAAGTGTTCAAAGTACTTTCCACATGGAACTTCTTAGTAAGATAAAAGTAAGTAAAGTGACTTTCCTGAGGTCGTCCAGCAAGTTTCAGGCTGAGCCAAGATCACAGTCCAGACTTCCCAAATCCCAAGCCAGTGCTCCATCATTATGCCAACCAGCCTCCCATATTATTAATGCTCAGCCTAAATATATTCCTGTAGCAATCGATTTAATGCCATTAGTTTCAGACAGCTAATCCAAAGCTCCTTTAGTTATCCAGCCTCCAGGGATTTACTGGAACAAAGAACTTCAAGACCCATCTAGAAAATAACATAATAATTTTCCCAGAAAGCCTACCTACAGTTTTTCAGTAGGAAAGTTATTTTGAAGGGAAATGGTCACTTATAATTCTAAATTCACTGAAAATCAAATGGTAAGATTACATTCAACTGAGTGCATTTGTGAGTAGGATCACAACAGTTTGCTCCATTTCCTTCCAGATGACAATATTCAATAAAGATGTACAGTAGTAATTAATGGTGTGAAGTCAAGATGATGATCATGATATATTAAAAAAGCATTAAGCTAAAAATCCTTAGGGTCTTAAAAAGAGGGTGGATGGAATTGGAGGCTGTAGAAAAATTACATTCATCCACCACCTCTTGACACAAGAGCAGATAAAGGTTCTGTGAAACAGAAACAAACCAGATTTAAAAACAACAGAGGGATAATGTGTCTTCACATACAGCCATGGAAAGAACTTTGGAGTGCCTAAATCCTTTGGCAATGTGTAGAAGGAGGCTGTTCAAAGTCTTCTGAAGACAGCAGAGAAGTTGCAGAGCTCCAAGTTACGTATCTATTAACTCTATGTGTGAGAACAGCTTCCAACTCATAATATTCTGTGATTCTGTGATTCTGTGACAAATGCATGCTAAGAGCGAGATGTATAAGAGGCACAGAAATCCCCACATCAAATAAGCCACACAGTTTTCTCTGCTTTTGGATTTCCCAATCCATCTTGATCTAGATGGAAGAAGTGAGGATAACTTTTCAGACTGGTATCTCAGATCCGTACATAGATTTTCTCATTCATCTTTATTTCTCCTGGTGCAGTTTCAAATTTCCATAGCTTTTGCTGTATGTTCCCCAGCATTATATATATACTTCAAAAAATGGAATATTCTCTCCATGTACATTGTATCTTTCCTTTAGAGGACACTTGTTTTTCTTGTCCATCCAGCCTTTTTGGTCGTCTTTGAATCAGACCTAATTCTTTATAGTGCTTTTTAATTGCCATTATATAACAATGCCAACTGCTAGGTTTGATGTCAACGAAATCTACCATATCTTTTACAATTTAGAATAACTTATTTTTATTATCTGTGCTTTAATACACTGCTGTCAGTGTTCTTAACAGCAAATCCAGTAACGTAATATCTTCTGTTCTCTACAGATGAATACATTAGGAGGATGGTCTGTGCTCCAAATACTCTACTGCACACAGATAAAATATAAAACAAAAAGATAAAACACAGAATCAATTATTTAAAGATAACATTTAAGAATTGCAGTAACATAGATAATTCAATTTCATCCTACCAAATTTTCAGCACATTGGTGTCACAATTTTACATGGACGAAGACTAAACATCTGATTTTTCTTTTCATTTGGATTGCATTTACCAAGCCTGATACAAAATGTCTGATTACATCACAGCCTCAGAAGAATGGCTGAGGTTTGAAATGGTATATCTTAGAGAGGGAATATTTAGAGAAACAGCAGACTTGAGAAAATAATACAATAAAGACCATTGTAGTATGTACTCAAGAACTTTTAGGTACATAGGCATATGTAAACTCTACATAAATATACTTTTTATAAAGTGCATAGAAGTATATTTTAAATATACTTATCATGACAAAGCAGAAAAGAAAAGCCTGTGACTCACATTTAGGCTGCAGAGCAGGTTTACATGCAAATCTCTCAAGTCATTCTCAGGAGATGTTTATCTGTAGGCAGAAAGCAAACACCTCTCAATACTAATCTCATGTGATTGATATCTGAGTGTCAGAACTCAAGCTCTGAATCTTCAATAAATAGCTCATCCCACACATAATATGCTAGTGTATCTATATCTGCCATGAACCCTGTTTGAATCCAGGGCTGCTCATTTTATGTCAGGCTGTTTATCACCATCCTGGTCTCAAATCACAGGAGCCGTCAAACATCTGCCTCATGCACTCCACTGCCGGGTCTGAACCTGGAGTACTGGAAGAAAACCATCATAAATCTCACACACAGTAATTTGCAGCATTTTATCAGCATCTCGTAGTCACTGATCATACTGAGCAGCCTGCAGGCCTGCCAGCCTTGATCCCTGTGATTCCTGTTGGCAGCCCCTCAGCAGTCTAACCTGCCCCTGCCTCAGCAATATTGGAGACATAAGTATTGCCTATGGCCTATCACAGAATCACAGAATCACAGAAAATTATGAGTTGGAAGGGACCCACAAGGATCATCTAGTCCAACTCACCATCTNATCGAAAGAAAGATAAAAATTGTAAGAAAACTACTTTTTCCATCCTAAAACTACAGCGTCTCCTAACTTTGTCTGTGTTCCCTAGTTCTCTGTAGTTGTATTTTCTGAAGCAGAGTAAAAGCGTCAAATTAAATAGTTCTATTGGACCTGACATTACGAGTTTTATTGACTTGTTTTGTTTGCTTGATCACTTTTCACCTTTAGTAATGAGAAGCCTAAGGTAGAGAAGGTCACTTTTATTGCTTATTTGGACACCAGTAGCTCAGGAATGGAGATTAAAGCTTATAACAACAGCTGCATTTCCTTGCACACTAAAGAATGTTGCCTGTGCTAAGCTCTGACTAAAGAGGGGTGTGTTCTCTTGCGTTGGCTCTGCTAGTGCTGAGTTGCTTCCTGCTCTTTGCCAACCTCATGAGGTTAACAGTTTTCTCAGAAGTTCTTTTTGACTTTCACCTGAATAAAACCCAAGCCTTCTTGTACCCTCCATGACCAACATTCCTGCAGAAACCCGAGCAAAGGCACATGTATATACTAAATGGAGCTGACAGTAGATGGCCATGAACAGCAAAAGCTTTCTGTGGCATGAGTGGGTTTGGTCTTTTTTAATTAGTGCTGGTTGTGCCTCCTCTGTGTGCTAAACCACCTGCAAAAAGTTGTTCACGAGTCTCCTCAACTGTTCTGTGCTAATGGAAAAGTTACATTACATCAGGTTCCTATTTCCCACCTAAGCTGGGCTGAGTCTGGTGTGTCCAGAGCTAAAATCATAAAACAGCCAGGAAGTATTTCTTTTTTTTTTTTTTGAGATAATTTTCTGTGGGTCAAGCTTATGAAGAGGTTCTGAGAGAACTCAGTGCACCTCTTGAACACATTTTTCCAAACATTCTTTCAAACTGCAAGTCACCACATACCTATAGATATCTGCACTTTCTACAGCAAGGATTGTGTTTAGGATCAGGGCCAGGTTAGGGAATGGAGGCAATCCCAGAAGGGGATCAGACCTGGGCTCTGATATGAGGGAAAACCCAGATTGGATCAGACTTGGGATCCAGAATGAGAGAAAAGAAGTTTTTACGTGGGGTACCATGAACAGGTCAACCTTGAGTTCACTGAGGTTGAAGAGAACAGGAGACAAACATCAAATCTTAGATAAAGTAGATCAGGTTCCCTTGTGTTTCAATAGAGGCAACTTCCTGAGAACTTCCAAATCTGTTTCACAACATTAGCATGTCTTAAGTAGTTTTAGAATTCTTTGTTTCCACTTCACTTCAAAATACGTCCCTGACTCTTCCCAGGTAAACATTTCCCTGATTTCATCAGTAAAACACACCAGCCAAAAAAGTCTTTGAACTGATCATTTCCTTTGGCAGCCGAACAATTTCTGTCATTTCACCATGGCAGGTATTTTTAAAGATAAATCAAGACCTGACCTCAATATCAGCAAATGTAATACACATTTGCAAGGTAAATTGTGAAAGCAAAATTCAGTCTGCATCTCCATAAGCACTATTCATTCTTTGATATTTAGAAACAAAGATTTGTAAAGGCAAACACAAAAGTATGGGTAAAACACTCAATCCTATGAAGAAAGTCATTATTTTTCCAAATATTTGCTCCTTACCTGAGACAAAAGCCCAAGGATTTAATGCCCAAACAACATGTCATCTTCTGTATAATTGCTAACATAAAATTCTCTGTTAAAGCCAAAGTACCTGATGTTGTAATAGATTTAAGGTCTTAATATATTCATCCCTTTCTGTTTAAACAATAGACTGGAGCTTGTAAGTTTCTGACATTTGGGTTTTTTGGCAGAACACAAAGATTTATAAAGGTTTGTTATGTGCAGTGAATTAAAATTCAAATCTTCTTAGTAAAATGAGGGTATTTTGTACACAGGGTTGAAAATTTACCCAAAGTACAAAAATAAATGGTTGCATTCTTAACTATTCACTGATTTCTGCTCCTCTAATTTATTTTCCTTACTCATGCTATCACTAAAGGAATTGTTTATTGAAAGCTCATTTCATCATGAAGCCTAAAACTATTAAGAAAGGGAGCAATTCCTTCCATTACTTTGAAAGACAACAGCTTGACACACTGTGTGTATTGCCTGAATTTAAAGCTATTTAGTTTCTTTTTCAAAGGAAGGTTGTGACAACCTGTCTCAATGTTACCCATCTTTTAATCACAAGTTATAGTAATCATGAGATAGGATATTCCTGGCCTGTTTCACCTGAATGTATTTAATAGAAAATGCATCAATCAACCATGTCAGAAAAAAAAATGAGACTCCAGTTCCCCTTTGTCTGCAACATTAAATCATCTGGTAATGCAAATAACAACACAACAGATCGAAGCTTGCAGCTCCAAATTCAGGTTGCAGAATAATTGTATGAAGTAATAACAGCCTCATTTTATTTTAGGATTGTTCCAGAAATAGCTGGTGCTGCATACTGTAAAGAAATATTAATAGAACGGGCCACTTAGAGATCAGAGACCCTGTGATTTTATCACTGCAATTTAGCATTATATACTTGCATATAAATGAAATATGTCACTTAAGCCATATTGATATTTTCTCATATGGAAACAGACCTTTTCAGTTAATTTAAACTGCAGTTCAGCACTGAATAGGGTCACAATAAAAATTGCTCACCTTTCCATAGATTTACTTCTACATCTAGATAGAGCAGACACTTCACACAATTAAATCCCTTCTTTTTCCCTCTTCAACCATTTTTACTCTTACAACAAGCACAGAACCAGCAGAGCAAGGAGCATGTGCACAGGTTGTCACTACAGCCATCAAACCTGTTTACCTTGATCAGAGTAATTATATCACAGTCTGTGTTGATTCATTAATGATGAATGATGCAAAAGAAGAGAAGAACTGAGCTGAGCTCTCAGCCCTCCATTTGAATTTCTATCAAGGAAGGAAACAGTTCCATGAGCAGTAAAACTCTTGAAAGTGTGTCCTTGTGGGTTTATGTTCTGTAGCTCAACTACCATTTGTCCAAATGTGAAAATTCCCATTGAACTTCCTCAGTAATAAGAGAGTATTTCTGTGTGAATGCTCTGGTGTTTAAGACCTGAAGTGCCAATGAACTCATGTATTTGGATAATGGATTACACTGAACATGTAACATTTTCTACGTGACATATAAGTTATGAGAGAACTCTAACATGCCCTACAAATTATCTTTTCATAGCTGATACTACATAAAGAACACACTTCACAAATGAATCAGAGAATCACAGAATTAGTAAGGTTGGAAAAGACCATAGAGGTCACCAAGTCCAGCCTATCACCTGTTCCCTAACCTGTTGCCATCCTGCCACCAACACCCATCCTACCAATAACACTCTACCCTAATATCTAGGTCACGCCACCAAGGACATCATCCAACCTTTTATTAAACACCTCTGGGGACGGCAACTCCACCACTTCCTTGGGTGGCCCATTCCACTGAGAGATCACCCTCTCTGTGAAAAAGTTCCTCCTAATGTCCAGTCTAAATCTCCCCTGACGCAGTTTAAGACCATGTCCTCTCCTATCACTGGTAGCCAGACAGAAGAGACTGACCCCCACCTGGTTACAGCTCCCTTTCAGGCAGTTGTAGAGAGCGATAAAGTCTCCCCTCAGCCTCCTCTTCTCAGAATCACAGAATCACAGAATCACAGAATCAGTAAGGTTGGAAAAGACCTTAGAGATCATCGAGTCCAACCTATCACCTATTACCTAACCTAGCCAAACCTGTTACCTAACCTGTTGCCATCCTGCTACCAACACACCATCCTACCTATAACACACTACCCTAATATCTGGGTCATGCCACCAAGTACATCATCCAACCTTTTCTTAAAGACCTCTAGGGACGGTGACTCCACCACCTCCTTGGGCAGCCCATTCCACTGAGAGATCAC
>WEKX01006198.1:0-10895 GCA_013390025.1 Pitta sordida
TCTTCTAAAGAGTGTTTAGCCTTCCAAGGTGGCCCTCCAGTCGTGCACATCATCCCACCATGTTTCCATGATGGCAAATATATTGTATCGCTCCTGATACACCGTAACCTCCAGTTCTTGCTGGTTGTTGCCCAGGCTGCGTGCTTTGGTGTACATGCACTTCAACTGTGCTGTTGAACATATTTTTGGCTCATTCTTACCAATTCCAGTGCCCTCTTGAGTGACAACTAAGTTTCATCTCCATTTTCGCTTAGTCCAGCACAAGATGTATCTTTGGGATACAGGTTTGGGATACAGACTCCATTGCACACATCACTTCAGTGAAATTTGAAATTTCATTTTCAAATCCTTTTGAAAAAGTATTGAAGAATGTCCATTGTGCTTTTGATGGGTTGCTGCAGTGTGAAGGTTAAAGGAGGTTTAGGAGCACAGAATGGGCTTGAATTGTCATTTCTGTTCACAGAGACTGTAATCCTGTAACCTTATCCAGTTTAGTACAACCAAAAGCAGGGTGCTCTGTGATATTAAGCTATCTAAACAATATACATTTCAATTTCAAAGAAGAGCCAAAAGGATCATCAGCAAAATTCTTTTTATAATAATACAACAATAGTTAACACAATACCTTGAAGAAGTATTATACCATTTTCCTTGGAAGGCCAGCCATACTGAGGATTAGGAAAGGACCATATAACTTCAACTACCTGCTGTTCTTTCTCAGCAATGAATGCCTAACAGGTGCCAAAGCAACTCTGTCTTCTGACACATTTAAACTGTAATTTAAAGAAAGTACAGGAACAGAAACTCACTACAGAAACTGAGCAACATCTCTGAGAATAATCAAAAGACATGTCACATGCGACTCACGGTTTCATTTTATAACAACATTACTAAAATATAGGGAAGGATATTGCTCATTTAAATATTTTGACATGAGCTTGTATTTACTCTACAAAGTAATGTTTCTTTACTGTAAATAGAGTCTAGTGAAATAATTATATGATAACTGACCTCCAAATGTTTCCAGAGAATGGAATTAATTTCTTGAAAAAGGCTTCCAGCTTTTTAAGGGGATTTGCTTGCACAAGGGACTGCTGTTACTGATGCCTTTCATTAATCTCTGAATGGTCTCCTTTGAATTTATGACCTAATCCTGCAAAGGACTGAAACATGCCTGACCAATGACATGTAGGTTGTCTTATTGACACCAATAGTATGTCAGAACACACATCAATTCTCAGCACTTATTCTGAGAATTATGTGTACAGACAAGTGCTCTGCTCAAGTGGACATCTTTAATATTAAGAAATGTTTGATCCCTAATTTCACTGAACAGATAATTCAGCACATTAAGGATGTGTAGTGCTTAACTCAGGAACCCTAGCAGTCAATATTGGAAAAAAATTAAGGGGAGAATGCCAAAGTCCAAATAGTTATACATGCACTTCCTGCTAGTAAACACTAAGAATTAAGCAATTAATGAATCCTTCTCTATTCCAAGCTCTCTGAGTATCATCAGAATGCATTTACTGGCATTGTCTTCCTTTGTTTTCCCCTGGTAAATTCAATGCAGCCTAATAATTTGACATTGCACAAGACATAATGCTGGTTTTCTGTACTTCATCTTCAGAACATAATCTCACTATACACAAGATAATTTATTCAAGCCAGAACAAAGATTTTATCAATCCAAACAAATTTTAAAAGTTACTTTCTTCATTTGAGCTGCATATCTCACTGAAAGACACAATTCATTTACTTCTATGTGAAAGTTTGCTTGTGAAAACAGCTGCAAAAGCAGTACTGGATTCTAAAATTTTCTCTTCATACAAAGCACACTTGCTCAGTGGGAATGATTTAAGACTCTCAAAACTCCGTCTCTGAGACTCTGACAGATTGTACTCAGGCCACACAGAGATTCATGTTGCTGAATTAATGTCACTTTGTCAGAACCAGAAATTATTTCAGAAACGATTAATAGATAAGATTCTTTAGTTAGGAAGTCTTGCATGCACTGCAATTGCACTTGCTAAGAGTAGAACAGACACAGAATAGAGGTTGGTGCATTTTTCATGGGTATTTTCTTACCGCTCAGGGGAAGGAAACCGCATTCAACCCGTTCCAGTAACAAAGACTTAAAGTCAGGCCAAACCAATGTGCTTGTCAGAAACCCAAACCAGTGACCACAGCACACTCTCCACAGGATCAGAAAGGGTCAGTGCCCTTTCTACTGAACAGCTTATTAAACTGAATTTTTAGAACTCTAGCTGACTGGATATCTCTGACATACTGACTGAAGAGTGAGAGATTCCAGCTCCAGTAAGAAGTCTCTTAATTCCAAAAAGGGAGACCTGGCTTTGTTCTGTAAATTTCCAAAATAGTACATTCTAGGAATGAATATTTCTACCCTTATATCTAAACCTCATTCAGCTGAAGAATTGTTAAATTCACTTAGAAGAAGCAGAAGCCTCTATTTCAGATGAACTCTTGGAAGAAGGCTGGCCAACCTGCCCACTCTGTGTTTAAGGAGGTCAGGTTTACACTGCTTTGTTATAATTGGTTTGCTTTTAGATATTCAAAATAAGAAGAATACAGTGGAGAACTAATATACAATTCAGAGAACATTTTAGCATAAATAAGGCACTTTACTTCCTAAGATAAACAGTAGATGTCCCCCTTACCCTGAGTCAGCTATTCAACAGCAGTGCTGACCTTGGAGTAGAGGTGCTTGCACTCACGTTTGAACTGTCAAAAGGACAAGGTTCCAGTAATGAGAAACATTCTGGTCTCGTGAGCCTGGGTCACTTAACATAGGAGGAATAATGTTTCCATCCAGTTCAGCTTCACCTCTCAGGCCGTTTTGAGGCTTAGTCCCAGGCAGATAGGTAAGATTTGTTTAAGGAACCTTATGTAAGACATTGCTATTTCAGATGCATAAATAATTAATTTGGTCTTGTAACAGCACAACATGCATCCTGTAACATTGTCAGGATCTGACCGATGAAAGTAACTGTACACCATGCAGATCAGTAGCTTATAGCAGCCTAAATGAGAATGATAAATTCTTGGATCATTTTAGTGAGAGAACTTCAGATTTTAACAATCCATAAAAAATCAATATCCACCTTTCTTCACTTAGAGTCTTCCATACCATGCTCCACCCCAGCGAAGAGTTAAAATTGTCTCATTTTAAGATACTTCCTGACAATATGCCGCTCTCAAAACCCAATTCTTTTCCACAGGAGCTCGTCCACAAAAAAACAATTAAATTCTTAGTCTGAATAGCAGCCATATAAGGCCAAGAATGAGGATGTACAACATGTCCACTGACAATGGCTGTGCAGCCAGATGAAATGCAACAGAAGCGCAGTTATGTTACATGTTGTCCAGAGGAATTGAGAATTTGGATATTTTTTACCCTTATATAAGTACTTACATTGTGGCAGTAGGGTAACAGCAGTTAGTTAGTTAGCAGTTACCAGTTACCAGTTAGCACTACAAAAAAGAAGCCTATCCTTGTGTGAAGAAATTATAAAGCCTGCTGTCATATTCAGTATCTCTAGAAAGAATTCAAAATGTAACTTGCCCAATATAGCAAGCTTTCATTTTTGTTCAAGAGATAGAATGGCAGCTCTCCAGACTGTTGAGAGAGATTATAACAATGAAATGCTTATTTCTAAGGCATAGGATCTTATTAGTTATAACCCAGTTTGAAAACATATACACGGTGCAACACAATGTAACACAATTCATGTTTTAGAAGACTCTTCCAAAGCTCTTTTAAAAGAAAACACAGGACTTCTAGAATTCATCAGCTCTTAGAAGTCAGCTTTAGTTCCCCTAAAGTTACTCTCCATCCTCAATCTAATCCTGGAACTATTCACCCACTAACTGGAAGTTATCACTGCAAAAGGGTCCTAAAGTCATAATTATGTTTGAGTCCTTTTTGACTTTGCCATCCCACCAAATAGTTAGCTTAGGAAGTAGCATAAGAGTCAAAATAGAAAACAGACCCATGTTCTGTCCAGACAGGATAAGGCTTGTGTTTCCAGAACATACCTAATGCTGCACACTTTCTGACAAGTACATTCAGCTTTATAGAAGTAATGCTGATTTGCTTCAAGATTTGAGAACTCAGACTACATCTACTTGTATTTCTGTGCTACTGTATTTTTCTGTGATGTCACACAGGAAATAGATGGAAATAGAGGGAAGCTGAGTGAATATCTGAGGCAGAAAAAGCAACCACGTAAGTGCCATGAGACACTGGTACCAGAGAAGAAAGTAAAGTAGGCATGTCCAAGGATACATTCTATCTCTTCCTTAGTAAGTCCCTGGGACTCTGACTCCAAACCACTGAAGGATGTGTCCAACACACCAAGGTGGATTTGGGGATGGGGCAGCCCAAAGAGAAGACAGAGGAGGAATTAGAACTCTGCTTTGGTGTGCTCCCAGCATCTGCCTTCTCTGAACCACTCTCTTTCCCTCCCTTCCCAACCCAAGGCACTCAAGCTGAGCAGAGGCACTGCCCAAGATCAGGCACCAGCAGCTCTGGAAGGCCTAGAGGTGCAGTTTAAATTGGTTTCCTGAACCTGTGTTCAAAAATCACACCTGATGCTCACCTTAAGCACCACAGAAAGCAGCATGAAGGAAAAAGGAACGCTGCAGAAGTAATATGATCAAAATTACTAATAATCAAAATTACATATAAGATCAGGGATAGAAGACCTCAGCACAGTATTGGACAGAGCTGAAAGTGATCGACTGACCCATGGGCTTAAAACCCATTGGAAATTTCCCCAAAAGCAAAGCTTGGATATAGAACCTGAGTAAACACACTTTTCTTTTACTCTGCCACAAGAATGGCTATGCTTGGTGGGCACTATAGGGTACATGCTATGGGGAGAAAGGATGGAGCATTTTGCTTACAATATGTCACTCCCCTTGAGGATCAATTCAGTATGTAAGCAGAGCAACTAATAAAATCATTTGAATCAAGAAGGAGTGCTTTGGGGTTTCTCTTTACCAGCAAAAGAAAAATAAACTCTGAAGTTGACTATAAATTAAATTATTGCCACAACCAAAAGAGCCCAGCAACTTGTTACACACCCTAAGATTTTATGTCAACTTTTCAGCCTTAATTACATAAGTTACAAGCTGAGGAGGACACTGACAAAAACATTTGGGTACAAAATTTGGGGCTAGTTATGGACATATCAATCTAATCTTTAATATCCACACCATTATGGATTATATGAATAGTCAGAGAGAGTCAGGATGGAAACAGGTTAGGTAACAGTTTTGGCTAGGTTAGGTAATAGGTGATAGGTTGGACTTGATGATCTCTATGGTGTTTTCCAACCTTACTGATTCTGTGATTCTGTGATTGTTCAGAAGGAGCTTGCACAGAAAGCGATCCATTTTTAGTAAGTAGTACTTTAGACTGCACTAAACATTCATAGTTTGAATTATCAGTGTAAATGGATCTCTCATAATTATAGTAGATTTTTTTAAAGGCATGCATATCCTAATACATATGGAATTACAGAAAAAATACATTTAAAGTAGGTAGGATTTACAAGTAAATAGATGTACATTTAAATATTGAAAAAAAAGTATCAACTAGGTATAGAAGATCTGGGTTTAGGTGTTTAGGTTTAGATTTACAAGTGTATGTTTACCTAAAAAACATCTAGGAACATTTTCTAATGTTTTATCCTCTGCCTTCCAAATAGATTTTCCTTGAAAATACATCCAGTAAGCATAGCATGATACACATCAAATTTTTTTACTGGACATGATACCTCACATAAGAGTATCCAAGGATGAATCACTGTAACACTATAAGTCAGGTCTCACTGAAAAGGATTTTTGTTCACAAGGACTCAGCCTGATTACGTCTGTGCATAGTCTTCAATCATAGTCTTCTTCTTCTGTGCATGTGCTTCAATAATGTTAAGAATGTTAATTAAAATATCATAAAATCATACTTTGGCAAATAGTTACAAGTGATAAAAGTAAAAAGTGGTACCTAGTGATATTGTGTGCAGGAGAACATCATTTAAAAACCCCACTAGAACTACAAACTGATGATAGTTACAGGGGATATGCTAATAATGACAAGAAAAATGAAAGAAAATTAAACACTTGGTGAATTTTTGCAGTGCATGGGGCTTTCATCATGACACAGAAGTGATTGTGTCTCAACAAAGACACATCAGTGACAAAGAGCTCCACTATCTCTAAAAATAAATCTACACCTCCCTTATTCAGAGAAATCACCAACAATTACTCTGTCTCAGAAGGGAAGGCAACATCAAGTCTGAGCAAGCTGCTTGCCCCAGGTCTTCCACAGGTGAAATTCATCTGAGGCTAGACCAACTGAGTTCAAAGATCTGTCACAACTAGAACACAGAAACGTTCTGCAGGCAGACTGTAGTGGGACTCCTTTCTGCAGTTTAATTGTAGTGGGGCTGAAGTCTTTAAAAAGCCCTTCAGTCTGTGTAACAGTGACATTTCAGTGAGTGTACCTATTTAGGAAACAGAATACTTGATATTCTAAATTATTTAATATTGATGAAAGTTATTTGGGTACATATTTGGAAGTGAGGAACCTTACAAGGTTCCCTTACAATTTAATAAATTGATTCATAGAATGATAGGATATCCTGAGTTGGAAGGGACCCACAAGGATCATCAAAATCCAGCTACTGGTCCTGCACAGGACAGCCCTAAGAATCACACCAGGTGCTTGAGAGTGTTGTCCAAATGCTTCTTGAACTCTGTAAGATTTGGTGCTGCGACCATTTCCCTGGGGAGCCTGTTCCAGTGCTCAACCTCCCAGTTTTCAGGACTCAGCTCAGTTGCCCAAAACTGTGCATTTAGTGACCTTTGAGATCATGTGGCTTTTGGATACTATGGGCACAGGGGTTGCAGCCTGACATAGCATCTACAGAAGACCCATGGCCTTCTGCACCAGAAGACAGGCCTAAAACACCTTAAGATACTTTAAATGGAATTATACCTTTACCTCTAGGTCACTAAACCACACTCATTGCTATCAGATGGCGAAAGAGTAAACATCCAACTCCTTGACCCTGAGGTCTCCTGAACAGCATGGATAAATCACTAATGGGGAATGGACTAGAATTCATCTTTAACCTGGAGGCCACCTGAGGTGTTTAGAATGAAACTCTAGGACTTCACATGAACAACTGAATCAAGCCTAAATTTGTTTGAGATGAGTCTCACTAGATACATAGCAGCTTGCAAGGTTTCACCCTAGTATTCATATATCAGCCCTCTGCAAATGCTACGGAGGGAACATGAAGTGGGGGCAGAGCTGTCTTCACACCACAGCAGATGATGCAACTTCTCACCAACTCCTGTGCTGTAAGGTACATTGCTGGGGAGGGGCTTCTTTGTCACAGTTACAAATGTCAAATATCCTTAAAAGGAAAAACAAAACCCACATCCTTTTCATTTACGTATATACTATATATATACACATATAAACCAGTGAACAAGAAGGGACATCAGATAGAAATCATGGGTGCTTTCCTCACTTTGTACAGCTTTACTACTGTTATTCTCCTGATAATTCATGGAGGTAAGTAGCAAATCCAATTCTTTTGTCAGTAAATGCTGATGTGCAGAGTTCAAGTTCAGTCAACGTGTACTGATGTAAAGGAAGTAGTCACAATTATTATTTGAATTCTTATTATTAGTTCTTTTCCACTGTCTGGGTGTGTTTGATCTTTCATACAAATAAAAGAGTTTCTGAATGGGTGGTGTTAATGGAGAAGTTCTGACGAGCTAACATAATGATTATCTGATCTTTCTCTACAGGGGCATACTCATACATTAATTTCTTGATTTTTTCTTTTTCTGAAAACTAAGTTTGTGTAACATGGTTTACACAATCTAGCCCAGTTTCCAATTACAATATTTAAGAAGTGGTAGATCAAGTTGTTATTCACAACAAAAGCTAAGAAATTAACCATATCAGCAATCTTGAAGAACAGGAATCTGTGCAAAAGCAACAATATTTTGGTGTTTTTCTTGCCCAAGCTCACCCTACTGATCTCTTTTGAGTCCTATTGAAACACAATGAAGAAGTACTGCTGAACAATTTTCCCCAAAGACCATCACTGTGATGTATATACACACTTGTGTGTATACTTTGAAATGTTTTTTCTAACAGACTTTAATTGTCTTGCAGTATTTGTTACAGCTGTTTCTGTTGTGGTTTGTTTTTATTTTTAGGTTTGTGTGCGGATATTATTGGAGGACATGAAGTAGCACCACACTCGAGACCATTCATGGCCCTAATTAAGGGACCAAACGGACCTTCCTGTGGAGGAGCTTTGATCAAGGAAAATTGGGTGTTAACAGCTGCCCACTGTAAGGTGTAAGTTCTTACTCTGATTCAGAGATTTTCCTTAGTGAATATCTGCTGCCTCTGTTCAAGTAGGATGCTTACTATTCCTGGTAGTTTTGTGCACTCAGAATGACATGTTCTGATTACTGGGTTTTTTATAAGGGCAAATTTATACGGGCAAATGTGTTTCAATGAGCAAAAAAATCCTATAACAAGGTATACTGATACTAAGTCTTTCTGCAGAGATATTTAAAAAGTTTCTAGCTGCAACCAAGCACAGAACAGCAACACTGAAGCAGCGAATTTGGATGAAAGGTTTATCCCTGTTTTCTATCAGCCAGTACACTAGGCCCGAGAACTGGTCAGACTAAACTGCTGCTCTGTGAACCAAATTTGCTCCTGTAATTTTATTATATAAAAGATATGCAGTTTACCACAGAAAGAGACAACATGAAGCTAACACAGGAGCAAAAGTCCTCCAAAGAAATCACAGGAGGCACTGCCTTATTCGGTATCTTGGCTTGTCAGCCAATGTTTCTTCTTCCTACTGATCTCATAATGCAAGTGGCTGTTTGGACACACAGAGTCCATCAGTAAGGCAAGAAGAGAGGATTAATGACACATTCCACCTACCCTTGCCTTTGTGGGAAGGACTGGAGCTGTTGCTGAGCCAGACATCACATAGTCTCTGTCAACATCCTGACCAAGACCAGTGAATCACTGGGCTCTGCAAACATCAGAGAAATCTATCCATGTCTCCTGTCCTATTCCAAACAGGCAGATACATGGGAGCTGCTACAAAGAGAGTACAGGGCCAAAAAGCTGTTGTATTAACGTAAGGTAAAGAATGTTTTCAAATGAGATAAATGAGATTGCATTTAAGAGAAAAGAGGTTAAATTATTAACCTCATGACAGTTCAGTCAAGAGATAATTCTGAATAGCTGAATGAAAGGAGTAACTACTTCCTCAGGGTTGTGTTTTCCACAGTAAGACATGAATGAGGGCCAACATACCCATCTGCTCAAAGAATATTCTCCCATTCAGCTGTGGAATACATTGTTCATCCCAAACCAGCTATACTTTTGGTCCGATAATAAGGTCTGCTTGGACTGTTTGATCAAGGAGTGCTAGACTTCTGGATTCCATATCAGAGAAACTCAGCAGGCACAACTCTGTCACCTCTTCAGTGTCATATAAGTTCATGTAGTGGCAGAACAAGTTAGAGGAAAGGAATAAACTGTGTCTCACATGGATTCAGCAAATGAAACACACAAAGCAAAAAGCAATGATACAAGACAGTCCAGTCAAGATGATCTCAGAACAGTGCTGTGAGCAATTTTCTTAAATTTTCAGGACAAATTGTAAAAGGCACAGTTGAGGAGACAAGTACCTATAACAAAGCTGATGCATTCACCCCTCATTCAGTTCCCAGAGGGAAAAGTAGATTCAGAGTCAAGTACTGACTTGACTGTGTACCTGGGAAGAAGAAAATAGGATAGCATGAATTTTAATCCACTGATTTTTTTCTTTCTACTTGTTTATTATAAAAACAGGGTCATACTTTATAGTTTTATAAATTACTGTGACTTTTCAGGTATGAGAAAAAAGACTGTTGCAGCTGCATATTATAGCATCACATTTAACAGCAAAAAATTGACAGATATACAGTGGGTGAATCCCACTAACCATGTTGTCCTCTTCTCAGCAAAAAAGGCAAAGTTGTTCTGGGAGCTCATTCACTGAAAACAAAGGAAAAATCAAAACAGACTTTACGGATTGAAAAACAAATTCCCTACCCATGTTATGACTCGAGTTCCAAGGAAAACGACATTATGCTGATACAGGTATAGTTTNAGGTATAGTTTTATACATCACTTATGGAGTATACATCTCCTACATTGTACCATTTTCTACCTTCTTATGAGGGTGACAGGCCAAGCCAGTCTCTGGAGACATTTTTGGAGGGTGGTATAGCCTGATCCAGTAATCCAGCAGACTGGAGGACTGGGGATACACTGGTAAGACAATCAACAATTCCTGTAATGCATGCCAATTCTACAAGTAGACAAATTTCTTAACTTCACCAAGATATTTTCATTTCTGGCTTTTCAGTGAAAGAATAAATACACAGATAAATACTTCAGTTAAAAGCCTTAATGTTCTGTCTGAAAAAATGTCTGACTTCTCTGATTCTTAGTTTTGCCAGCATTAGTGATTACTGTTATTTTGTCCTTTCAATGGTTTGAGAGCCAGAGAAGTAAAACAGGATATTTTTTAGAGCTATTATTTCAGCAGAAGTTAAATGGATTTTTATGGGACAAAGAATACTCATTTTCCTCATTCTTATGTTGACAACATAAATCCTGTCACACAGAATGTAGGAATCTCAAAAAGGGATTCCAGTAATGCACCATTACCATAACAGGAAAGATCCAATGGTTAAGGTCCAAGGGCTTCTGCTGGACTCTGCCCAATAATACCTATTTTCCATATCTTCTACAGCTTCGGGGGAGA
>WEKX01006231.1:7359-29559 GCA_013390025.1 Pitta sordida
TTTCTTAAACAGTCCAAAGTCTGCCCTCTGGAAATCCAGCATGGAAGTTTGGTTCATGCCCTTTCTCATCACACTGCCAATTGAAAACTCTCTGATCTCATGGTTACTTCATCCCAGATTTCCTCCAACCGCAATATCACCAACCAACACTTCCTTATTTGTAAACAAGAGGGCGAGCACAGCTTCTCCCCTGGTAGGCTCACTCACCCGTTGCATCAAGAAACAGTCATCAACTATCTCTAGGAACCTTCTGGACTGTCTCCTCTCTGCTGTGCTAAGTTCCCAGCAGATATCAGACAGATTAATGTCTTATGTAAGAACAAGGGCAGCTGATCTTGAGGCTATCTCTAGTTGCTTAAAGAGCAATAGGTCTGCCTCTTCCTCCTGATCTGGCGGTCTGTAACATACTCTGAGTGGAATTTCAGCTTTATTGAGAATCCCTCTTACCTTCACACATAGGTTCTCTACTTGATCATCCTTGATGTCAAGTTCTATGATATCTAAGGTTGCTTTAATATATAGGGCCCTGCACTTTCTGATCCTAGCCTTGCTCCTGGTCAGAGCAGTCTCAGGAGACAGGGCTGGATTTTAGAGATTTCTGCCTCTTATTAGAATGTGCCAATATTAATTATTCTTACAAAACAGAGTCAGCATGTGTGGGCCTAGCTGTGGGCAAAGGGGATAATAACCAACCTGTAAAGAATCTGTGATCACTTGCAGAGTGCCTATTTTGCTGAGACCTTGAGCCAGGAAGGTACTACAAGTCAGGATTCTTGTAGTGATGAGCAGACAGGTTGCTGCTGCCTGTGCCCTGTCCTGTGGTGTATCTGTTATGGTTCATTTGGAGGCCTTGAGGTCACAAGTCTGTGGGTCCTTGTTGCAAAACCTGCCTTTTTGAGGACGGGTACACAACTCACTTCTGTGTATAAATTATTTTGCTTTTTACTCCTCCTTCCATGAAGTCATTATATCCCTGCCGGGGCTGACAGTTCTACAGTAAGAGAGATGACCTCAAATTATCTGCACTAGCTCTTGGAAATCCTACAAGTAATATCAAATTAGCATGATTTAAAGACTGACACACTTTGTTTTGTACATGATGCCATACGGGGAAAGCACAGTAATTTATATCACAGTATCACAGTATTAGAAGCTTGGAAGAGACCTTGGAGATCATCGAGTCCAACCTGTAACCCAACACCAATCCATTGTCTAAACCGTGGCACTAAATGCCTCATCCAGCCTACCCTTCAACACCTCCAGGGATAGTGACTCCACCACCTCCCTGGGCAGACCATTCCAATGAATGATCACTCTCTTTGTGAAAAACCTCTTCCTAACATTCAGTCTAAACCTCTCCTGGCGTAGCTTTAGGCTCAAAATGTGGCTGAAGAATGATGTGATATAGCACTGACACGGGCTATGATTATATTTTAATTTCCTTTTAACTAGACATACTCATTAAAACTCGGACCATAGTGGACACTAAACATAGATGAAATATGTATTGTTAAACTTTGTTCAGTTTTTAATTACTGATTCAGATAATTCTTTCTTACACCATTTTTTTTGCTAAAAACATAAAAGAGGGGTACAAGATTTGTGGTAGAGATCTGATTATATTTTTCTTTCACATCTAGAAATAGGAACAAATTCTGCGCAGTAAAATAATGGTCTAAAATATATTATCGTTCTTTGCTATGAAATATTTTCTCTTAAACTGGTAACAATAATTGGAATAGCAATAGGTGTGTATAACATATGGCAATTTGTGAGGATATGACTTAAGTGATAAAGAAAAGCAAGTAATTAGCTCACAGAACAAGCAACAGCACAGTTAGTATTATGGATCTAATAAAAATCATGTTTGCTTTTTGCATATATTAAAAAATCAATTTTTTCTTTTAGGACACACGGAAATCAATGTACTATAGTGAGTCTTTTGCATAAAGAAAAGCTGTTCTGCCTCTCAGTTTTGGATTTTCAGATGCAGCTAAACTTAAGGGTACTTGGGAATACTTCATTTAGGATAAAAAGACAGGTTTATTTTATAGAATCTGGGACAGTTTTCTAATTTTCTTGTGATTGAATGAGGGTGCTGTGTTAGTAAAGGAAAACATTGCTACTGGTAGCAATCACAGTCATTTCAAGTGGCTGCAGCAACACAATTCAATGAGCAAAATTTGCAAATCAATGCTATAGAAATGATTTGTTGTAGTTGAGTTTAACAGCTGCTGTGCCTGTTTCCCATACAACTGAGATATAGTACATAGTGCAATGATGTTTAAGTGGGTATATAATAAAGACATATAGTTATTGTTGCATTTTTTCTTGCCTATATTTCTTTTCCACACCTATTCTTCTTCATTTCATGTAGTAAAGATAGAGCTTTAAAGGATATTTTTATTAATGATTTAATATTTCAGACAGAACAGGCTTAACTCAAGCTAAAGCAACTGATTAATTAGATATGTCAATAACAGTTCCGGTTATACAGCAGTGACATAACTGATTTTACATGTTTTAGAAGTAAACTCGGATGTAAAATTGATGCCCTGAATTATTTTCTGTGTTTGAGGATCCTGGATTCAATTGCTTTGCGTTATGTTCATACCAAGAGCCTTTTCAGAAGGAAGACTGGCTAGTTTGATAAAGTTTTAGTTTTTGATTTAGTTCAAATTTGCATGGACTAAGCCACCAGATAGGATCTTTTTCACTTTTCCTGTACAGGAGAATATTTCAGTGTTTGCTCTTTTATGGAAAAGCACCTGTCTATCCCATGGCTGACTTTGAAATCAAATTGCATTTAGAATGGCTTGTTTATTTGTTTTATGAACTACTACTAAATTTCAAGATTTGAAGAAGCAAAAAGAAAAAAATGAAAAAACAAAAACCTGCAAACCAGTCAGGTTCAAAGACGTTATTTTCTTTCTATTTGGAGAGGCATTGGCTTGGAGAACAAGCCCTATGGGGAGCGACTGCAGAAGAGGAGGCTCAGAGGNNTTGATATGGTCTAGATAATGGGATGATAGGATGGGGAGTTAGGTTAAAAAAAAAAAAAAAAAAGATGACCCTGAGGTTAGCTCTGATGGTTAAAGCACGGTGCTGATAACACCAAGGTTATGGGATCAGTCCCTGTATGGGCATTCACTGAAGTGTTGGACTCGATGATCCTTGTGGGTCCCTTCCAGCTCACACTGTTTTGTGATTCTGTGATTATACTGTGTTTATTAGTTGTCTTTTTTACCCTTCAGATGTAAGAAATAACAAATCTGAACTTTGTGCTACAGACTGCTACATTGATATAAAATATTGGCATGGCTAGCATGACTAGTAATAGTCCAGCCATGGTGAGAAGGCATCTGCAGATGGATAGGTGTGGCATGAGACTGACTTCTTTTCACTAAAATGGGATTGTTAGCCCTTTTAAGACTTTCATACTGCCTCAATCAGACCCTCATTGATTAGGTGCCAGGCAGTATAATATCAGCCAGTATAGAAGAATAGGTATGCTGCCGTTTAGGACTTGAGGGGTATGAGCAGGCACGTTTACCTCGTATGGGCTCAAGGACTGCATGCCTCTTCCCCTCCTTCATGGCTGGGACTGTGAGGAGCTCCAAGATGTGTTTTAATCTTGGCATTTTTCAGATATCCTCTCCTTAACTGAGGTGCTTCCTCCCACACCCAAATCTAGTTATCAATGCACAAAGTTCAAACCCATATGCCTGGCTATACTATTATGTTATCACAGACAGATTAATGAAAAACTTCCACATAAAAGATTCTGAGATATGAAAGGATAAAGTTCTTTTCTCATGCTTTCCCTCCCACCCCCTCCTTTTTCAATACTTCCCTAAGTTTTCTGGTTTGGCTTTCATATTATTTTTTAAATTCCAGTTTTACATAGCATTGATAAAGTGATGTGGACTAAAGAAATCATATTTGGATTTTTGATTAACAGGAAAAACTGAAAATTCCTTAGTTTAAAATAGTAGTCAATAAAAAGTGTTTTGCTTAGCAATTCATGCAAATGGTGTAAATGTGAAGGAAATAACATTTTATTCATGCTCGTGAAAAAGGAGATAATTTAGTCCCTGAGCCTAGAGGAGTCCAACATATGATTTATCCTAACAAAAAATGTAACATAAAAGAAAACTGGTTACATGTCTGTTTGTTTAAATGGCTGGTAAGAAGTTCTTTCACATTTGTGATAATTTCCAGTATGACTCTTTTTATAGTCTTGGGAAATGGTGGGATGGAAGCTTTATCAAAACTCAGTAATAAAGACTTAAGGGAAAAATCTGTCCAGAGTAAGCAAGTGAGAACATTTATAACAGAAGTTAAAGAGGATCCTTGTTTCAGCTATTCCCTGTGCACTGAAAAGACTTCAAATAGACTTTTTCTCTTGAGATCTTGGCCAAAATAGACATTCTGAAGTTGAGATTGTCACCACTAACCTACACTTTTCCTTCATATCACAGGTGATATTTACAGTCTTAAAGTTGTTTAAAGATACCTGTGATCTGTACAGATTTTTAAATGTGAAGGAGAAATAGGTATAGAAGGCAAAGCTGCAATAATGTCTCATTATCCACTGTGCTTTCACATAAATCTCTCTTTAAAATGGTATGATTTTTTCTTTGTTTTGTGGCTCTATCAAAGATTAGTATCTTTCATTCCTGTACTGTGTGGTGTCAAGTATAAGAACCATTAGGTTTCCTGATATATTGTTGCTATTTTCTTTCTGACATATTATCCCATGAGGCAAATGAGCAATCTGCACTGACATATTCCCAGGTGGCTTTGTATCTGCACAATTAATTCATGTCTCAAATCCCTTCACATGCTGTTCTGTAGAGAAGTAGTTAGAAGGAACTGGTGTGCCAAAGGGCTGAATGAAGTCTTGAGGGCAAAATGATGAGTGATAAGGTTCAGGTCCAAGAAGTAGCTTTGTTTCTAATTGTTGCTAATTGCAAACATCGCTGTTAGGAACTGGATGTGCCCTGAAGTAAGGGGCGGTCAAGCAGACCCAGCGAGTCCCTGAAAACTGCAGTTAATAACTTTTTTCTTTTGTCAGGTGAGCGTATATCTCTTCCCTCAGGCTTCCAGCACCAGAACAAGAGGACATGACCTTAAGCTATGCCATGAGAGGTTTAGGCTGGATGTTAGGAATAGCTTTTTCATAGAGAGAGTGATCTCCCAGTGGAATGGTCTGCCCAGGGAGGTGGTGGAGTCGCCATCCCTGGAGGTGTTTGAGAAAAGACTGGATGAGGAACTCAGTGACGTGGTCTAGATGATGGGAGACTTGGATTGATGGAGCGTGGTGCCCATGGTTCCACGGTTGTGGATTCGATCCCTGGGTGGGCATTTGCTTGGGAGTTGGACTGGATGATCCTTGTGGGTCCTTTCCAACTTTGAATAACTTGTGAACCTCACTGGAATAATCCTGAGGGGTCTTTCTTTACTGTTGCCTGCACAGGTGACTAGTATCTGTGTGACCGGATCCTAAGTGAGAGGAGGAATAATTCTTAGTCCAGATCAGAGATGCTTTTCAACACCTCTTATACACCAATGCAACTGTTTGCTATTTTATAGGTGTAATATAGAAAGAAACCTAGTCTGTTCCTGTGCCTGACAATACAAAAGAAAGAAGGAAGAAAAGGGGGGGAGAAAAAAAGGTTAATTGTTCAACATATTTGTTACTAGAAGTATTCCATACTACCTACCCTCACATGCTGCTTTTTGCTATTTTGCCCTAACAGCACCATTGCAGTACTGCCTATCAGTGGTGGTGGAGACCAGTCCTGGAATTTCCTTGTCTCCTGGTTCCAGTCACCCTAAGCAGAACTGCATCTATTTAGTGGCAGCTTACATGCAGATACTGGCTATGGCAATGCTTTCTGCAAATGCACATTGGAATTCTCAGCTGTGGAGTCCCATCCAAACAATTCTTTGGCAGTTCCCTGATGCCTATCCTTTCATAATTAAGCCATCACACTCTGTTACGTATCGTCTCTAATCCAGCTTTACAGAAATTCTTCTTCTAGAAAGTCAGTTTGGGCTGATAAAAAAGAATTTTTAGACTGGTTTGCGGAAGAATTAATGCACATAAATCTATCCGGATTTGGGTGTGGTTGCCTAGTCTTGATGAATTTTTGTTACATAACTTTTCTGATAATCAGATCTCTGGCAAAGCCGACTGGGATGAGCTCTCTAAGAAAGATAGCATAGGTACTAAAGCTATATAGAGAATGATGATTAATAAAGTCTCCTCCTCTCTTTCCTCCCTCCATCCATCTGGAACAAAACTGTGGCAGACTAGAGAAATACATGTTACTTATTTCCTGTCATTATGATCTGTGTCGATTTATTCAGAATCCCTTGAGAGGCCACAGAACAAGAAAATTTTGATTTTGCTTTTTGATTCTGTCAGAGAGGCATTTCTTGTTATATCCCAAAATATGTGTCTAGGTTTGCCTGAACCCTAGGGCAGTCAGTAATCACTCTAGGGTCAATCGCAGCTTTTCTCTGTGTTAAAATGTCATCACTTCTAAATATTGTATCTTACTTCAAGAAGTGGGATCGGAGGATAGATATTATCAAAATATCACAGCACTGAATTTATATCTTAAATACATTCAATGCCATGATGTTCTGAAAAGAGTGCTGGGGTTTCTGCTTAACCTTACTGCTGATAATTTAGAAATCTTTCAGAAGTATGTAAAATTGTCATTTTACAATCCCTAGTATATTCTTGACATACTTTTCTTCACAACAAAATTTATGCATGCCAGCTCACACAATTGCAATGTGTAAATATTTTGATTAATACTTGATATATGTTACAATTTGATGTGCACATATGATCATTGTGATCATTAGTGATCATTGAATTTTCCTTTTGATCCTCTCATGGTTTTCTATCCCTTCGTTGTTAGAGGAGTACTGTTGACTTAGGCACAAGACAATAAAAAGGTTAATGAAACACAAAAGCAGCTCATTTTCCACAAGTAAGCTGTCCATGAAGCATGAAGCAATGAGCCAAATATTTGTCTTGCCGCTTAATGGAGTGCTATTTGTAGATGAATGTAGTGCTATTTGTTCTGCACATGTTTATAAAAGGAGCCTTGTAACCCCAGGGAGCTCCCCATGCACAAAATTACAGTGCAAAAGCTGTGATTCAGAATTATTTCTCAATGACTTTGAATCTGGGCATTGAACAGTCACTGGAGTGACAAGTGCAGCAATGCATTTTGAAACTGCCATTATAGAGGTAGGATATATATAGATAAAGCTTAGTACACTCAGAGGAATATATCATAGTATTCCCTAATAATTATGGCATTTTAAACTCTTGATTCATATTTCTGAACAATCAGTAAGTCAATCGACTTTTAAATCAGTAGGACTTAAACATGCTACAATAGCTTTTAAAAGTATTTTATGATAAGCATTTTTATGCTTCTTCAGTTTATTTATTGAATCTTGTTACATAATAAGGGGATAGCTCCCATTTATTCTTCTAGAATTTCAAAAGATATAGCCTGGATTATTTTTTTTTTCATCCAGTGTAGATACAAAGTACAGCTGCTGCCACCTGCAAGTACTCATTAGTGCACTAGGACACTACACTCGTAAAATTTCTGCTAGTGCACAACTTCTAACTTTGTTATCATTCTGTATTTCTTTCATATTTTAATCTTTTCCTAAGGTAACCATTTTTCATACTGATGTTTTGCAGTGGAAGAAATTAATTGTTGTGTTATGCAGGAATCCTACTGTTTCAATATTATTTTTCTAGCATGCAGCATTGTGCCATGCTGCAAAAGAACTGCTGTCAGAGTATAGTAGGTCATGAGTATCAAACTCCCCAAAATTTCATTTTTTCATCTTCTTCATTATGTGGTTTTAAGCATCCAGCCATTATCTTCAATTTGTTTCCCAACCACTGTTTCTCAAAATTACTTTCAGTCTCCTCACAAGTTCCTCACAAGTTCATCAGAAGCTCCTATTTTGGCAAAATGAACTAAGACAATTTGGTTTAAGATACGTGTACCTAATCCTTTTATTATTCTTCATTCAAATTAACTACCAGAGCAGTCAATTATGCTATATTGTTAATTAGATCATTTGAGAAATGCATGATAAAGACAGTAAATGAAAGTCACCAGATGACACAGGCATTTACACACCAATTACAATGGAGTAGCTGTGATCCTTTAATAGTTGGTGACAAGTGTGGGAAAGGGCAGCTACTTGTTGGCTGTTGTGGAACTTTCGTATGGGGGAATATCATTCCTGAAATTGTGCATCATGCTCTTCCTATCCATGAAATCCTATCAACTGTGAGGCAAGCAAAAGCTGATTTGATGATGGAACTACAGCTTGCTGTTCTGCCTAGAATTGGATAATGGCAATTTTTTTTGTGTCAGAAAATTCAAAGTAATCACCCACTGACAGAAAATTGCAAGTATTCAGTGCCATTATTATTCCAATGGCAACTCTTCTGGGCCCAGAGTAGTCTTTAGTTCATGAAACTGTAACAGAGATGACAAAAATTACTTACTGTTGGAGCAGTTGATTTGTCAGAAGAAGTGTCATAAAACTAAGCCAGATCCTAACTCAGCAAATATTGCTGCTCTTGGTCCAAGCAAACTTAGAGCTACCAGTATCGACATGTACCACTTGCTTCTCTGTGGTGTCCTGCTGTAGCACAGCAGCAGAGAAAAGTGGATACATACTGGCTGTAGCATCTGTCTTTCCTCACACAAGCACAGAGCACATTGCATGGCACAAAAGTTTACGCCAGAACCTACTCCACCAGCACCTGAACAAGAGGATAGTTTTTGCTTTGCTTCCTATCCATAGTAAGACAAAATTTATTTTCTTTTTTGAAAATAATGAAAAATCCCCCAAACAAAACAATCTCATAACTCCAGGAAAAATAATCTCAGAGGAACTGCTGATGCTGTTTTGTTCTTGGAACATTTCTGTTTGATTATTGAACTATATTGAACTGAAGTGCAATATGCAAGCAGTATCCTTTGTAGTTGAACTTTTGATCTTGAATGCAGAAAAAAAAGTATTTTTTATGTAGAAGCACTAGTTTTGAGGAGTCCTCATTAATATGTTTGCAATATGGCATAGTTCAAGGGCCCAGTTGCTAAACTCTTTACAGATATACTTTGATAATCCTCACTGAACTTAATCACAGAATTTAATAAATTGGAAAAGACCTCTGAGATTGTTGAATCCAATCTTAATTAAGATAAATCAGTAATGCTCCATATACATTTTTATTTGTTTCCGTTGTGAGCGCCTTTACATGTAACTACATTTGAATCCTCTGATAAAGTGTTTTCTTTGTGAATCCAGACTTTTTTTTTATTGACTTTAGTGCTTTTTTTATTCTTTTTAAAAAAATTCCAACATATAATAAGAAAACCATAACCTACAACAAACACTACCACACACTAAATTTCAGGGACACATTTGCTGAGGACACAATGTTTTTGGCATGCTTCTCTTTGTAGGGTGTGCTTGATTAACAATTTGTCACCCTGTGTACCTTCTTTTACCACGTGCATGCCCCAGAAACAAACTGGCTACCTTGAAATAGAGATTCTCTGTTCCCTGACATTTACAGAGTGGGGAGAAGTGTTTTGGAGCTTGTAATGGGACACTGAAAATCAAATGCTGTTGCAATAAGCAATTGGTTTTTTCTTATGTTACTTTTTCTGAAGCATGTGGTACAGAAAGTTGTAAACCACTGGTTTCTTGTTCTATCTTTCTCCATAATTTTGTTGAGTCTGAAAGAACTCCTGTTTTTTTATGGCCTCTGCATCTTCTCTTTTCTTCCCCTACTAACTCTTCCTTGCCTTTCAATGCTGGGGAACCTTCACTTGGGTGTTGCACAAGTATTCTGCATTTCAGGAATGGTACTGATCAATGTGAAAAATGGCATTAAGCCCTATACATTATTGACATGAGACAGCACTCTCTTTTATTTATGTCCTCTGTCTTCTTGTTTCAGATCTCTACTTTCCCCATGTGATGAAGAGCATCTTCCATTTGATTCTGTGTCTTTTTTTAATATCCAAAGGAACATCTCTAGTCTCTTTGATTTCTGGTGCTGTTTTATTATACCCTCAAACTCAAAAAGCCAGGATATCTTTCCTTATCTAGTGCAGTAGCACCCATTTGTGCTGCTAACCCAGGCAAAGAAGACACAATGACATCTNTAGAAAATCTGGCCAGCAGAGCCAGTTGTTGTGGAGACAATGGCACTGTCACAATTTGTTCTGTCAGACACCTACACAGACTGTCACTGTGGAGACGTGTCAATCAAAGGGTCATGTATCTCCAAGGGTTGCTCTTACTTAACTTTCAGCTCAGAGTTCAGCTGTGTGGACTAGAGTACATGCAATGCCCTGGACCAGGCTGAGAGAAGATACTTTGTGGCATAAACCATTCTGATGTATTTTCTGGAAGAAATGTCTCAAGATAATTCCTCAAAAAGTTCTCAGCCTAGATTTCTCTCTTTAGATGCCCTTGATTGCTTTATAATCTTTCTTTTGATGGACTTTGATAATTCCCCGCAGGCTGCTTGTGTTCCTATCCCACTGAAGGCAGCTCTTGTTCAAAGGACATTGGTAGCAGCTATTTAATTCTGTGTAGGGAGCAGAAGCCTTTGAAATGGATGGAGTTGTAGTGAACTGTCAGAAAAGAGCATTAAAGAAACACTATTTTTGTATTAAGAATATTGTTTGCATTTTACGAAATTTAAACATTTAGGTAGTCATGTTTTTTGAATGTTATTTGAATGTTACTTACTGTGACATACCTTTGAAGGGAGTGGTGATAATTCAAAATAACCCAGTTTACATGATGTCATGCCTTATAAACAGAGAAAGAGCTGAGAGAAAGTACAGTTTGTCCCAGACTTCAGATATCTAATTAGCATGCTTAACTCATGAGTTCACAGGTTCACAGGTTCAGGTTCATAGGTTATTCAGAGTTGGAAGGGACCCACAGGATCATCCAGTCCAACTCCCAAGCAAACGCCCACCCAGGGATCAGGCCCACAAGCATGGAAACAGGAGCAGCACGCTCCATCAATCCAAATCTCCCATCATCTAGACCACGTCACTGAGTTCCTCATCCAGTCTTTTCTTAAACACCTCCAGGGATGGCGACTCCACCACCTCCCTGGGCAGACCATTCCACTCTGTCTGTGAAAAACCTCTTCCTAACATCCAGTCTAAATCTCCCCTGGCATACCTGAAGGCCATCTCCTCTTGCTGTGGTCTCATCAGCCTGAGAGAAGAGATTCACACTCACCTGACTGCAACCTCCCTTCAGGTAGCTGTAAACAGCAATGAGGTCACCTCTGAGTCTCCTCTTCTCCAGGCTGAACAACCCCAGTTCCCGTAGCCGCTCCCCATAGGGCTTGTTCTCCAGTCCTTTCACCATCCTTGTCACCCTTCTCTGGACCCTCTCAAGCAGCTCAACATTCTTCTTAAACTGGGGAGCCCAGAACTGCACACAGGACTCAAGATGTGGTCTGACCAGCGCCAAGTACAGGGGAAGTATAACTTCCCTAGTCTGACTGACTACACTGTTCCTAATACAGGCCAGGATGCCATTGCCCTTCTTAGCCGCCTGGGCACCCTGCTGGCTCATATTAAGTTTCCTGTTAACCATTACTCCCAAGTCCCTCTCCATTTCACCACTCTCCAGCCACTCATGTCCCAGTCTGTAATGATGCATGGGGTTGTTATGTCCAAAATGAAGAAAAGTACAGTACTTCTATCAGCCTATGTTGACAGTAAGACAGAGGATAGCCAGGAAGTCAATTAAGGCTGAATTTGTTTTCTGAAGACCCTTGTCTCTATTGACATGCCTTCAAACTACAGGTCAAACTTGGATGTCATTGGTAGGATGAATTCTGGCATAATCAAGGTTTTTACTAGGGCGGGACATCAGTAATGAGATGTTGAGGTACACACACTCAACTAGTTAGTCTTTTTCACTATCCATTTGTATGATAATGCTTTTGAAATGGCTGTTGATTTTTAAATAAAACTGTGATTTACTTAACCAAAACTAAAATTTTAATTTTTGACAGCAAATGCTTTTGAAATGGCTGTTGATTCTTAAATTAGAACTGTAATTTACTTAACCAAAACTAAAATTTTAATTTTTGACAGCAATTCATTTCCTCTAGCAAAGATTTGACATTAATTATATTTAGTTTCCAAAAATAATTTTTAAAAATCATCTTAAGTTTAAAATATTTATTTTTTCTTTTCTTCAGTTGTCAGTTTCAATTAAGTTACACACACAAAAGAGAGATACTCGTGGCTTCTAATGCTTCATCTTTGACATTCTTGTTGCTCTTTGTATACTGGAAAAAAAAAAGGAATTTGTCCTGTGTGTACCAGTTGGCGTGACAGGGCCAAAAGTTTCTGAATAGCTGAAGCCAGATTGCCATTCCTTTATTACTGCCTTTGTAGTGGCACCTACCATGTGGTTGTGCACTGAGTGCTGCTCAATTACTCACACATTGGTGCTCAGTCTGCCTCCTCTTGTTCTAACTGTCTCAATAGGAGAATAAAAAAAAGGTAATTCACTTGGAAGGGACAAGAAGCGAATTCTTTTAGCAAAATAACACATCCCATCCTGAAAAGAATTGAGTTCCAGGCAAGGATGTGTGCTTATTCTCTATATTTTTTACTGGTTTTAGCATGGTTCAGTTTAAAACACGGCACACACTGTAGCATAGCAGAGTACTCAAGTCGAGGCTGTCCTTAATAGTGAGCAAGGTCTAGCTATGTCTGTCTGTACCTGACCAGTGGTGGGTATGCATGAGCCTGGTTTCTTCACCACTTTCTTCAGGTGATATTCTCCAAGTGGTTGTAGCAACAAATGCTGCATATTTATAAATGATTTTTCTGGAGCAGTCCTATTGACTCTAGAGCTGCTTTATGTTGATTATTGTGATCAAGAATTTTTCTGTGGTGAAATGAAGAATCAGACTATTATACTGGTTTTTTTAAATTTATTTTTAATACGTAAATAAAATCTCATTATCATCACTGGAGCTTCAATGTAAGTGTGATGAAGTTATGCCGAGATATTGGCAATGGCAAAACTCTCTTTCTGCAAGTCACCAGGCAGAATGCTTCAAGTAATTAAAAAAATTAGCAAATGTATTAATAGCATAACAAGGTTCAATAAGGAGAAGTACACATCCATGCAGCAAAACCATACAACTCTATGTGTACAACAGGCTTGAGGAGTGACTTGAGAGCAATTCGGCAGAAAAGGAACTGGGGGTACTGGTTGACAGCCATCTCAATATGAGCCAACAGTGTGCCCAGGTGGCCAAGAAGGCCAATGGCATCCTGGCCTGTATCAGTAATAACGTGGGCAGCAGGACTAAGGAAATTATTATGCCCCTGTACTTGGAATTGGCGAGACCAGATCTCAAGCACGGCGTTCGTGTCTGGGCTTCTCACTATAAAAAGGACATTGAGGTGCTGAAGCATGTCCAGCAAGGGGCAAAAATGCTCATGAAGTGGATGAAGGGGTTTCTTTTGTTTTGAGAAGAGGAGGCTCATGGACCTCAATGCTTTCTACAACTACCTGAAAGGAGGTTGTAGTGAGGTGGGAACCAATATCTTCTACTGCACCTGTAGTGAGAGGACCAGAGGAAACGGCCCTAAGATGAGACAGGAGATTCAGGTTGGATATTAGAAAAAAGATTTTTCACTGTTCAGGTGGTCAGGCTTTGGAATAGGCTGCCCAGGGAAATGCTGGAGTCACAATCCCTGGAAGTATTTAAACAGTGTCTGGACCTGGTAGTGGGTGATACGATTTAGGGATTTAAGAGTTGTTACAGTGACAGTGCTAAGAAGATAGTTGGACTTAAAGGTCTCTTTCAACCCGGATGATTTTATGATTCTAATTCATTCTTCTGGTAAACTAGTAGGAACTTTGTAAGAATATTTATGTGAAAATAGCAAGACCTACATTGTCTTCTAGCTAGTTGTCATAGTCCCATTTCAAAATACATTCTTATAATAACTCAGTCTCACCATAATTGCAATGCTTTCATCATAAAAACATTGAAACATCTTGTGAAGCGAGACATATTTTAAACATCATCCTTTAAAGACTTTTAACGGATAAATTCTTTAAAAATGGATTTAACATAATCTCAGTTTGATAGATATTTGGTTTATCAAAGATCTATCCCACCTGCTATTTTCCTTTGTCAATGTAAGATTATTCTTTATTATATGATAATATTTTATTAATAGATTCTAATTGCTTAGATATTTAAACTCAGGGTTTTTTTCCTGGAGTTCTTCCTTTTTTTTTTTTTTGGTATTTGACAGCAGTGAATGGATTAAGTATATTTAGTATACAACATTTAAATAAAATAGGAATGGCAGCTCTCCATTACAGCAGTGTAGCTTAGCGTAATGAGTACTAATAAAGAAGATAACAAGTCTATTAGCGAATACTAATTCTCTGGACAACGTGCGCAATTAAATGTAGCACAATACAGAGGAGTTTAATGGTTGGAAAGGCATTAGTCTGGCTAGTTTATTAATATATGGTTTTACTTTTGGAAAAGTGAATCCTTTTATTTTTAATTTTGTGTATTTCTATCTCCTTGAGCACCCCGTTTTCCACATGAACATTGGATATGGAATTTTATGTTTTGTCCTCTCATCAAACTTTCTATTTTTTTTCAAGAAGTATGAATGAATGAACTCTTTCAGCTCTTACCATGCATTTCTTCCAGAATTGCTCCCAATTAGCAGCATGGAGAAACTTCAAGCTTCATATGGTATTTCAAAGTCATATGGATTAAGAAATCATTCCATGAGTACAGCAACATATAACCAAAATCTCAAATTCTTAATAGGAAGTTGTACTACAAATGCCTCTCAAAGATATACCTTCCAACATGCCAAGTGTCTTTGGGACTTACACTGGGAAAAGTGCTGTCAAAATCTCCTACTCTGGTTGTTCCAAGATGCTTGATCTAAAACAATTGTGGGTTTATTTCACGTTTACTGCATGTATCATTGCAATTACTTTTTATATCAGAGTATGGTGCATTTTAAGAAAATATAATGGATGATACTGAAAACTTAAAATCTTAACTTTTGAATAGCTTTTAACAGAAGATGTTGATGCAGGACAATCCTCAAGTCTGGGGAGAAGTTCCTCTTAGTAAGTTATTGTTCCTTTTTATTATTTCCCCTGTTCCATGAAGGCTTACAGAAACTGTCAATTTAATATTGACTGCAAATTAAATTAGTGTTGTTATCTTATTAGATTACTTATGACATTGCTAATTAAAATTGAAATTAGCACTGTTGTCAACAGTCCTTTACTAGAACAAGTGCTAACTAGGAACTTGTGAAATTACTGAGAACTAAAAATTAATATATAATTATATTTTTACTATCACAAATAACCTGTTTGAATGACCTGAATGACCAATTTTTCCTGTAGAACTTTTTGAACAAAAGCATGAGAACTAATTTTTTTTTTTTTTTTTTACTTTTTTAATTAAATAATTTTTTCTGACCTTGTGCTGATACAGACTTTGGAGGATATTTTCAGTGTAAAACTGATGGTGATATAAATTCTGAAATACTGTAAAATTAATGAACAATGTTATAGAAAAATGTAAAAGAGATAAATCCAAATGATAAGGACATTGTCAGATTTGATGAGATTGATGGTTGCCTTAAGCTGGGAAGAGATTGGTGAGCCTGAGTTTTTGACTTTGTGAAGTGTGAGTTGTGTTCTCCACTGAATTCAGAATGTTTCTGATCTGCATTAATGTTCCTTATTTTCAATCTTTAAATTTCTGTATCCTCTGGAGCATAAAATCTCCTATCCTAAAAAGCTTCTCAGTTAGACAAAGCTCAACGGTTATATCCCAATTGTGTCTTGCTCGTTCCTCTCATAAGATAAGTAGAAATAATAGCCAGTTCTCGGTGGTTTAGCAAACCTTTTGGGATTTAGTAAAATTGAAACATTTTGTTGAATTTTTGCAGAGATGTGCTTTTATAGGATGCTCTGTCATATCAGGTTATTTCTTGCAAAGATATGGTGTGGACTGTTTTCCAGGTTGACCAGACACTCCATGCTTGTTTGAACAGTTTTATTCAGAGAGTGTTTCTCTGCAGGCATGCAGTAAACTGTAGAAAATTTTTCCAATTTCATGGTGTAACCTGTGATGATAAGTCATGTTAGTATAAATTGCAAAAATATATTTTTCACATCTGAATGCTTTACACACTTATACTGGAAGCCAAAGCTTAGCATTTGTGGCTTCATAACTATGCATTAGCAATTTAGCAACAATGTATAAAAGAAAAATTATTTTTAATATTCAGATCTTGTATAAAATAATAATATAAATATGGAAGAATTGCTTTTAAAGTTAAAGGTGTTTAGTGGTTTTGCTAGGAATAGCAAATTGCTTTTTGTATAGCTTTCTTTGGAATATGAGATATGCCTACTGAAAGATGCAATAATTGAATTCTAAGCTGTTTTATGCAATGAGTATTAGTTTTATCCTGATGCAGAATGATAAATAAAGAAAATCTGTCCCTGGTCCTGCCACTGGTATGATGTGCATTTGTCTACAAATTGGATGGTGAGTAGTCAAACTTAACCGGTATCTCAACATGACAGTTTATGAGCCATATCTAATTTAAAATTCACATATCTGCATTAGGACCATGACATATGTAGTCAATATACTGTTTCTCAACAAAACTTTGAGACTAAGTTCAGAACTCTTGTTATTACAGAGGCTGTAGACTGAGCTGCCGTGTGACCCAGAGCACAAGGCAAATCTTGCTCAAAATGATTGAGTCTGTCATCCCCTAAACATTGACTAGTTATCTTTTAAAATTTTGTATTAGTTCCTCCTTTTTATAATAGGGTTATAAGACCATGGATATTAGGGGAGAGCAAAGTAATGTTTCCCCTAAGTGTAGGGCACAGTCTGTGGCAAGTAATACAAACCCATTCAGACAGCCAAGCTGGTTGCAAACGAGCTGGCTCTAGCACAGCTAGCAACATTGTACCTGTATCACTTCAGCCCCTTCTAATTAATTTCTCATCAGAGCAATTAGTGTGGGTGCAGAAGTATAATCAGGATGCTAGAATTCACATTGACTATGCCTCTATGTCCCCAAGTGTCCCAAAGCAAGGAGGTTTTGTACGGCTCTCTTCAATAGATATTGTGATGGTGTATTATTCGTGCAAACTATGTTAATTTTCATTCTAGTCTCCCTTGGAAACCTTTCTGTAAGTTAAAATGATGGACAGCATACACTGCGAGATAATTTCAGAACCAGCCTTTTTTTTTTGCGGAGGCAGCACAGGACACACTAAGATATAAAAGTAGACAGTTTAGGAGGACTAGTTTGTTTACTAGTTTTCAAGGTTTATACATTTTACAACCAGACATACCACCACTTTGACCAGTAAATGTTGAATCAGAACTCAGAAATACCTAATTTACATCTTCCAAAAAGAACAGTGCTGAAGGAATATACTACTGAACTTCTAAACTGGTGCTGGTGTAAGGGTACAGAGTAACCCCCTGTAATCCAGGAGGAGGTAGTTAGAGACTTGCTGAGCTGCTTGGATCCTCATAAGTTCATGGGACCAGATGGGTCCTAGGGGGCTGAAAGAGCTGGCAGATGAACTCACTAAGCGACTCTCCATAATTTACCAACAGTCCTGGCTTACCGGTGATATACCGGAAGACTGGAAGTTGGCTAATGTGACACCCATCCACAAGAAGGACAAGAAAGCTGATTCAGGTAATTATAGACCTGTCAGCCTGACCTTGGTCCTGGGTAAAATCAGGGAATAGATAATCCTGAGTGGAATTATGCAGCACCTGCAGAATAACTATGACATTAGATTTAGTCAACATGGATTTAGGAGAGGTAGGTCTTGCCTGACCAACCTGATCTCCTTTTATGATCTGGTGACTGGCCTGGTTGCCAATAGAAAGGCCGTGGATGTTGTGTACTTGAATTTTAGCAAAGCCTTTGACATGGTTTCCCATGGTAAGCCTCAGAAGAAACTCTCAGAGCGTGGATTGGATATAAGCATTCTGTTTTGGGTTAGGAATCGGTTGGATATATGAACTCAGAGAGTGTTGGTAAACGGTGCCACATCCAGCTGGCGGCTGGTCACTAGTGGAGTCCCACAGTGACCAGTGTTAGGCTCAGCACTGTTCAATATCTTTATTGATGATATAGATGGGGAAATTGAGTCCACCATTAGAAAGTTCGCAGGTGATAACNCCTTAAGCTGCACCAGGGGAGGTTTAGATTGAATCCTAGGTAGAGCTTTTACACAGAGAGAGTGATCCCTCATTGGAATGGACTGCCCAGGGAGGTGGTGGAGTCACCCTCCCTGGAGGTGTTTAAGAAAAGATTGAATGAGGAACTCATTGACATGGTTTAGATAATGGAATGATGGGATGGGGAGTTAGGTTAAAAAAATAAAGGATGACCCTGAGATTACATCAGATGGTTAAAGCATGGTGCTCATAACACCAATACCCTGATTAGCACCAGGGTTATGGATTCAATTCCTGTATAGGCATTCACTTAAGATTTGGACTTGATGATGCTTGTGGGTCCCTTCCAAATAGGAATATTCTGTGATTCTGTGATTTATCAAGTCCAGGCTTCTGTAACTCCTGTTTGCCCAACCAAGCATTGCCAACTGAGAATTCATGCTAAGTTGTTTGCCTCTGCTGAACTTTTCTATCATTCTTCTTCCTTGTTTTAGAATTTTTCCCTACATACCTGACCCTCCATGTGGCTATATTAACATTTTTGTCTAAATTTGCCCCTCTGACCATGCAGTTCACCCAGTACTTGTCTTTCTCAACATCTAACACTTTATGGAAGCATTGATGAATATGGTAGAGCACCAATCTATGGTGGTTTCTAAGACACCTCTGGCTGAGACATGTCTTAGTTCTTTCAGTCAAAATTCTATAAAGTATCAAGTAAGATGCTTTTACAAGTAGAAGTATGGTATGTATAAATAGTTTCCTTTGCCATTTCCTTTGTCAGCTACCAAATTTAAAGTAATGACTGCATATATATTTATTGTGGTTTTAATATATTGTAATCTACAGGCCGGTTTGGTTTCTAGAGCTGTAAGCTGGTTTCTGTGTCACTGGAGTTGGGACTTCAATGGGTCCGCACTTGCTCACTAGCTGGAGGTCTACAGAGACTCAGTGGCCCATTGGGAGCATGTATATTTATGCCTAGATGAAAGCAGGCTTCTTATGCATTCGTTATGCACTTAATTTGGTATGACAGGTTGCAATCATTTCACAGTTGTGATTTTTGAAAAAAGGAGTACTTTAGTAATTGCCAAAAAACTTTATATTTGTGTCGTACTACGTGGAGTTTGGTACCTGTAGTCCATTCAAGGGTTGGCCTGGCATACATTACAGAAATCAGCAGAAAATTTGGATCCAAAGTGAACACAATGTAACAATGTATTGTGTCTAATGTAAGACCAGAATTAAATATCCAACAAGTAAAAGGGAAGGATAATTAGCTGTCCCGGTGGAGAACTATTACCAGACTCAATATTGCATACAGTCTTCAAAGTAGTTCTAATTTAATTGGTAAAGTGAAATTTTCTTAAAATAAACGGATACAAAACCATTTGCCAAATACAGTATCCATAATAACTTATGTTGCAATTAATTGGAACAAAATTATATGGTGAATTTTAAGGATACTTTGAGATGAAACTGAGTCTGAGGTCATGTTTACTTGCATTTCTTCTAGGAACTGTGAAAACAGATTGAACCCAGCACTTTACCATCTTTCTGAGCTTTCATGTGTTTAATTACTTTGAAACTTCTACAAACTTTGCAGAAACCCTGAAAGAAGACATCGCTATGAATTTTGTGTGTTTTAGCCTTTGAATGCTTGGTGTCTGTGTAAAGCGGAAGTTGGGGTAAAGATATTGATAAGAGTAACCATCAACGTGTGTAAAATCCTGTGCAGATTTTAAATGAAAACCAGGAAAACCTTAAAAAAAATCTTGTTCACAAATTGTAGTTGAGTATTTTATGACCGTATAAAAGTAAAGATTCCTTATGGTCGCAAAATAAGATTCCAGATGGACTCTATATCCACATTTATATCAATCTTAAATTTATTTTGGCAGTTAGATTCTATCTTTACATCAGTTTCTCCTTGCCTGTCTTAGCAAGAAGCAAATAATTTATTCTTGAAGTTCAAAGAAATTGCCTGGTATGTTATGCCACAAACTACATCTCTAATCCTAAAAAAAAAAGAACACCGTGGGCAGATTTCACCTAAATAAAGGGCTCTTTTGGGAAGTATGGGGACTCCATGTGGGTGCAATGATCTACATTTATGCACCTGTGGATCTCAAGACTCAGGCAATTTAAGGCATTAGAAGCTTTATTTGCTTGAGTACTTCCATTAATTTAATTAAGAATATTCATGGTAAAAAGCACCAAGCTAAGAAGCAAATCAAGATCAGCCTCTACAGAATTTAAATGATTGTGTAGTTCCAGCGCCTTCACCATTGAACGTCCCTCTTTTATTCTTGTGTGAACAAAAGATGCAGCTGTAAATGTGTCTGAAAGCAGCAGTCATCTCTGCAGGATCAGTATCTGTAGAATGTCCAAGACCATAGATAGTGTGCATGGTTCTGTCGTTCATCAGTTTTCTCCCCGGCTTCAGGAAAAACCCAACGACAGTGATAGTGATACCTGTTGGTGAACAGATGATCTCTGAAGGCTGACAGCTGTACTGTAAAAATCCCTATTATGGATAACCTTGCCATGATATTTGACTTTGCAAGGAGCATCTGTCCTTTTCTAAATTGAATGATTGGATGGAAATTGTCATTCTTAATATGTTTACCTTCCATTTAATGAGCAATCACATTATGAAGGCTGAAGACAATGCAACCTCGCACAGAGGTTTTGTTACAGTTCATCAAAGAAAATAGCCTTGCAATGTCAGAGCTCCTCTGCGGCAGGCAGCACCAGGAGCTACTAACTACCCACCGTGAAAGAGGAAATCGTTTAAAGTCAGTGCAAAAAGATTAAAGGGAGAAAATTTCAAACTAGGAATTATCTGAGGCCAAGAAATGCCTCTAGATACTTTCTGTGGAATTTCAGTGTTTTGCACTGTCTGGTAATATAAAATGCTGCGATCTCCCAGGAATCAGGGCTTCTCCTCTCCCAGTACACTTCCCCCTCCCCCCTTCCTATTGCCTAGGCTTTGTCATCATAACAGTCTAAAGGCAATAGAAAGACATTTTCAGAAATTTCTTTTTGCTTTCATGAATCCTCTTTAACCAATTTCTGCCTTTCTATTAAAGTTAAAAGCACAGTTGTTGGCAGAATCAGTATTGCTGACTGTGGTTTTGAATGATCCACATATTATTTGGCTAGTCAGTAAGTGCAAAGAGAAGTCAAATAAGTGTAAACTATAGGCAAAAATCTATTTTATGTCCCTAATACATTTGATGTGTGCCATATCATTGCCCGCCTTCTGTGATCCATTATTCCAGTGAATTATTTCTCTCCATACAAATGCTTACATGAAATTCAATTTCACTATTAGTGGTCAGTATCATGGTCACAGCAATGGGCGGGCAGGGTCTGTGGCCATCATAAGTGGAGCTCCATGTATATGTTGTGAAATGATGGGCCTCTGTGACCTGCCATTTTCAAGGGCAAACCAGGTTTGATGTGCCATTCAGCAAAGGTAATTTCTGTGATTATTTTTCATCTTCTCTCTTCTGAAGTTACCAAGATTGCTAAAAAGCCACATTTGATTGAAATATATTCATGGTGGCTGTTTATTTTCTGTATCTTTGACTTTCAAAGAATTTACATGACTGTTCAATGTTGTTTATTTCCTGATCCACACTTTTTTTGTTTGTTTTTCTGTTGTGTAAAAATATGCAATCAGTGCTGCATTTTGTAGTGTGAAAGCTGTATGGACTCTGTTTTAGTTGTCTGGAAATCCCTTGGTTTGTATAATTAAAATGACATTTTTCACTGCACTTTAATTAATGGGCAGATCATTTTTAAGGCACTCTATATGCATTTTGACTTTGAGT
>WEKX01006231.1:33757-47935 GCA_013390025.1 Pitta sordida
GAGGTGGCTATGGTTTTCCTGGTAGAGTCAGAGAATATCCTAGAACAGATATTCTGGGCTACTGTGGATAGAGGGGAAACTGTGGGGCTTCAGGTGACATAACCCAGAGATTTTATCTCTTTGGTTTGATTTTGTTCTGGTTTTTTCTTAATGCAGCTGGACATTTCAACCATTTTCACTATTTGCTTCGTAAAAAGTGAAAGCTGTGAAATGCAAAAGGCTGTTGGTGTACCAAGAAGNCAATGACAGTGGAGACCAGCCTGAAGCCATATATATGGATGTCAGTTAAATTCAGATGTCAAACATAGCTTTTAATTACAGACCTACAGCTGCAAGTTGGTGACAGTTGAAGCATGCTGGTGGCTTCAGCTTCACTTTGTTAACCCATGATATCTGAATGTGAGGTGAGGGCCTACAGGTAAAGGTATGTGCATTGGCTGTGTGTGCTTCCAACTGTGAATACCAGAGGTTTGTTTGCTCATCAGCCAGGAAGTCTAATGAGTAAACAGACTTTTGTTCCCTTCACCATATCTTCAAATGATGCAAATGGCATTCTGAAAAGGCAAGCACAGGGTAAAGATGCCATAGAGGTCTTCCAGATCCTCCAGCTGTAACCTCTGTATATTCTGCTTGAGACCACAAGCTCACCCTTTGGGCAGTCGTTTTTGGAGCACATGTTAATGTTGGAGTATATATTTTCTTTTTATTGCTTTTGTTGTAGTTCACCTCCTGGCTATTCACAGATTTCGGTGTCCCTCAATTTACCAAAAGAAATGTTTCTCAGATATGTTATAATATTTTTGAGGTACTTTTGAATCAGTTTTGAAAAAAAGGAGGACCATCATGATTTTCAGACAATGGGGAAAAAATGTTGGCATTGATATGTCGTGGATTCCTTCTAATTTAGTTATTTTGATAGTTTTAATAAAATAAAAAATAACAGTTCACCATTCAACTCAGTCGGATGGAATATTATTATTCCAGGTAGAAAAAAGTGTATTTCCTGTCTTGCTTATCAGGAGTTTTGTTCACTCTTCCTGTTAAGAAGCACCATAGCAGCACACCACTCTGTTAGCTTGGTGATATAGGCTTTCTATAACAGTATTTTCAGTCCTCAAGTGTTTTTACACTGAAAAACAGAAGAAAAGTTTTTGTTCAACAGCAAAATTTGACCAACGGAAATAAGTAATTTTCAGTTACAGGCAATTTTCAATTTTTATATTGACAGCCAAAAGGCCGTTTTACATTTTCCAGATTTGTTTCTTTCACTTGACCAAGGCAGTTCTAGCATCACAGCAGCAATGCATCTGAAATATTTAACTCCCTGCCCCACATTGCTGAAGCAAATATGGATGAAAGAACACAAGTAAAATCAGCCCAACGGGGTACCCTGAAATGTACCTTTGGAAATAGGGTACCTGTGAAATGTTACTGCAAATTGCAGTCAGTTAGCAAAAAAATTAAGGCAAAAGGTGTTTCACTGCATAACATAGAATCATAGGTTGGAAGGGACCTTTCAAATCGTCTGCTTCCAATGCCATGCTATGGACAGGGATGCCACCCACTAGTCCAAATTGCTCAAAACCTCATCCAGCCTTGCCTTGAACATGTCTAGGGAAATCTAGAGCTCTGCTTCAGGAAATATCTGAAGACCATTTTCCTAAGTTACACAAAGTTATTGAATCTTCTCAAGTCCTTCGTGGTAGATCACCTTTGCTAGAAGCCCTCTGTCACTGTAAATGGACCTCTGCTTGGTCAACAGTTTGAGTGCCCCAGGTTGTCTGGAGAACTCCTCCTGACCTGGAAAGCCAGTCAGGCCCTGCTTCTGGTGATCCTTCTGGGCAATGAAATAAGTTCAAATACGCAAAAGTCCGTTAAAAATAGTGCTGTTCTAACAAATTTATGAAAGCTGGGCAATCAAACAAGGCAGTCAAGCTCCCTGAAAAGTGCCTAGAAATTTTCATTAAAGTGAAAAAAGAATTGGAAGGATTAGAGGTAATTTTCATTAAATGAGCAGAACTTAAAACTGTTCATTTTTAAGGTGGTGTGATTCTGTGATTCACAGGGTGACATACACAGTTCGTGTCAGACATGCAGATGTGCTTCTTGATAGCAAACCCTAGGATGACTAAGGGCAAATCTAGACGTAGTTTCTTTCAGTTCAGCAATGTTAAAAGAGACCTCTGGAGTCTTAATCCAGCACACTTAAGTAAAGAATTCATCTCTCTCCACTGACCCTATATGAAAGTAATAATTCATAGAACATGTATCTGCATCTTGGTCAATTTTCTGTTTGATGACAGTCAGGCTTGTTATTTACAAACATAATGGTTGTGTCACCAGCATCCCATGTCCTTGGCCTTTGTGCAGGCAGCTGAAAAGCTTGCCCACAAGCATGAACATGGCTTTTGGGTCCTTTTAAATTTTAACCAACTTCTTTCTGCACAATGAAATGAACAGCACAATGTTCAGAAAAGGGGCATACCTCTCCACCCACAGGACAAGTGCTTCTTAAAATTTGTGGATGTCTACACAAAATTTTCAAATAGGCAGTTAGAGAGGGTGATCTCTCACTGGAATGGGCTGCCCAAGGAGGTGGTGGAGTTCCTAGAGGTGTTTAAGAAAAGGTTGGATGATGTACTTGGTGGCATGACCTAGATATTAGGGTAGTGTCTTATAGGTAGAATGGTGTGTTGGTAGCAGGATGGCAACAGGTTAGGCTACATTAGGTAATAGGTTGGACTTGATGACCTCTATGGTCTTTTCCAACCTTACTAATTCTATGATTCTGTGATTCTGTGATTCTGTTAGGGTCCTAGTGAATTTTAGTGTCCACAAATAAAATAGTTCTGGGAAGTAGTTACAATAGATTCAATTTCTTATGATAAAGAGATTTCTAAGCATGAAATTTATAGTTTTGTTAAAATTTTGGTAGTCTTGTTCCCCTTCAGTGCATACTTCATTCATTTCTAAGGTTTAGCACTGCAGAAATATGGATAGTAGCTGTACAACTTTCTCCCCAAAGTCCTGTATCTGCACAGCACACATTTGATAACTAAAACAAAGCTAATTTTTTTTCGTTTTTTCTTGATACATTCTTTAGAGCACTTGCAAATTAAAGGAAGAAAAATACATTTATGTTTAAAAATACAACATATTTTTAAATGCAGAGTAGTCCCTTGAGAACTTTTTTTTCTATTTGCGTAGAGATGAGCAAATATATATTTACACAAATGTTTCTCATCAGCGTATATACCTGCATGTATCTGTAGAGAAATAATATTTTAAAACTCTCAATTATTTCCCACTAATTATGGAAAAATACTCTGGACTATTTGACTTCCTCATTATACACAGCTGAACATGTTTTTTCATTTCCTTGTCAGAACTCATTTCAATAAGGTGCCCATGAGGGCTAGATAAAGTGTTAATTGGCTTATATTGTATTTGTGAGAGAGATGAAGAAGGAAGGCAAAGTTCTTGCTCTGAAAAAAGAGTGAAAGTGACTGCAAGAAGGAAGGCAAAGTTCTTGCTCTGAAAAAAGAGTGAAAGTGACTGCATGTCCCAGACTTCTTACTGCATTGATAGTGTAATTTAGTTCAGATAAGTACAGGGCATTTCACATATAAGAAAAGCATAATTTGTTCCCACTCGAGGTCTCTTGCCCTGCTGTAATGATAAACAGTGTCTTCAAATTAAGTTTATCTATATTTAACTGGGTATTTCTCCACTTAAGAGCAACCGTTACATCATGGTGGGATTCAGCTGCCTACCACTTCTGTTTTTCACTGGGCCATAGTGGCTTTAGGAAATGCTGTGATGGTACATTGTGAGCTCAGGAACTGCTGGTCAACATTTTGGATAGTTTAAGCTAAATTGTTTTTAGAAAGTCTCCAAATAGACACCTTAAGTCCTCATTCAAGTCTTCTGTTGAGTACAGGTTTGTAGTGTCATGGGAGCTGTACATTTTTTTCTGCCCATCTTCTGGATTTCCACTGAGTTATGGGGATTTATTTATTTATTTTAAATACTATTTAAAAAACTATTTTAAATAAATAACTTACTTTGTCAGTGCTGTGCAGAAATGAAAATTACTGCAAGTAAGCAACTCTGAAATAGCAAATGTTTTGGCTATAGAAAATCCAATATGCCACATCTGTAAACTATTTAAATCAAGATAATGGCTTTAAAATTTGCTGTTGCACCACTGTAGAGACTATTGTCCCCTTGTCAGTACGCACAGACAGCATATGTGGAAGCACCCAAAGCAGATGCGATTTGTGAGGTATCAATGTAAATAGCACTGCTATGCATTGATCCAGGGTCACTGGGGTGTTCTCTGCTCCTGGGCAAATCTCTTAAAATTTATTAATCAAGCACATGCTCCTTAAATTTTCAGAAGAGTGATGTACTTTTCAGCTAAGTCTATGGTGAGATTAGCATGGAATTTGTCAGATGAAGCTGTGACAGTTTTGCACCACGACCAGGAGGACTTTTATATCTAGGCTGACCTGATCACCTCGTGACTCAGGAGTCAGACACTTTTCTCTAAGTTTGGGTTCAAACTCTCTTTCCAACTTCCTCCATCTAAGGTAAACAGGAATATAGGTAAATATGAACATTTTTTTTAAATACAAGTACTCAGTTGAAATGGGCTTCTTGATTACTACTTTAGTGTAGTCCCACCAGACTGCTTCTTATGCTTCCTGTGACCTTATGAGCTTTCCAATATTTTCATATTTATGCATAATATTTAAGAAAAGATTGGTGATAATGGTAAGTAGTAAGAATGTGTTGATAACTGCCTACCCAAAGAGATTAAAAAGATATATGAATACCAACTGAGGGACTAGCATTGGCAGAACACCATGACAAATTTAGGACCAGTCTCAAAAGAGGAAATACTAAGAATGAGAAGTTCCTCAAGTGTTTGGTTCTGAAAACTACAAAGCAGGAAAGGAAAAGGTGTTGCCAGTAATGAAAGCAATGAAATAAGGCTGCTAATGATCATGAGCCATCAGGTGAAATCCTGGCTGCAGGATGACCATGGTTGATGAGTGGCAGTTTGAGGAAAAAGCAGCAGTTGTTTCTGCCTATGCCAGCTAGGATGTTACCAGCACCAGTCAGTGACATGATGTATAGGAGCTGTCCTTTCTGAATAGGCGTCAGTTTACTTCAGGTACATTTCTATTTCTTTCTGTATTTTACTGCAGGAAATGTATGCTTCAGTGAAATATTCTGCCTAAAGTTTCGCTGTTACTAAATGCAAAATAAGAGAAACTGTACATTCATTTATAGAAGTTATTAAAGGGCATGGTTCTTACAGTTATAGAACTTGATTACATATTTATTATTCAGGGTTTTTTCCACACCCAAGGGCTTTTTTCTGAACTTCTGCTATTAGCATGATATGATTCTCCTAGATATGTCTCAGTATAAGAGAATTAATATTATGTAATCTTATTTATTTTTGACATCATAGGTTGCAAGGGGTCACTCTGTGAAGGTACATTTGTGTCTCAACTGGCTATCTAAGGCGATTTGATAGCTAAAGTTATGCAAAAGAGATCTTTTATAGTCACTGCTACTGAACTTACAGTGTAAATAAGCTCTAGTGCAGAGTTTATTTCCTGTATTTCACAAGGGTTCTCTCATACCCTAAATAAACCAGGACATATGATAGAATCATAGAATGGTTTGGCCTGGAAGGGACTTTAAAGATCACCTAGTTTCAAGCTCCCTGCCACAGACAGGAAACTTTCCACTAGATCAGGTTACTCAGAGTGCCATCCAAACTGACCTTGAACACTTCTGATGTCCACAATTTCTCTAGGCAACCTGTTCCAGTGCTTTGCCACTGTCACGGTAAAGAATTTCTCCCTAATATCTAATCTCAACCTACCCTCTTTCAGTTTGAGTTCATTCCCCCTTGCCCTATCTCTATCTGCCTTTTGTAAAACGTTGCTGTCCAGACCTCTTGTAGACTTGCTTAGGTACTGTAAGGCTGCTAGGGGGTCCTTCCTGAAGCCTTTGTTTCTCCAGGCTGAACAACCCCAACTGTCTTGGCCTGTCTTCATAGGAGTGGTGCTTCAACCCTCTAATCATCTTCATGGATATCCTCTAGACTTGCTTCAACAGGTCCATGTCCTTCTTATGCTAGAGACTCCAAAGGTGAACAGGGTACTCAGGTGGGGTCTCATGAGTGTGGAGTGGAAATGAGCCACTTCTTTCAATGGATTTATTGTACATACTGTCGGTGGATTTTGTCTCCCTGGCATGAGCGGGGTGTTTTTCAGTGACAACTAGTATACAGTAATTAAATCCTTTCTTAAGAGTTCGTATAGATTTTTTTCTTAACATGCTGGAGTGGTTTCCTGGAAGACTGAAGGTGTGCAAGAGACTTTGCACGAGCAATAAGAGTTGGAGCTGGAGCACAGCAACGGGGAGGCAGGGACAGCACTGAAAGGTACTCCCTATGGCTGCAGCAGCCAGCATGCCCTAATGTAGGTCATTGCCTAGAATGAAACTTCCTCAGGGCATCTGTGGAAAAATTGACAAGCAGGAAAATTGGCTGATGCTGATGTAGTCTGAGGAAATAGGGCATTTACAGCCACTGTTGTTGAACAACACAATCCAAGGCCACTCAATAGCTGTTAAATATTAAGGTATATGCAGAATTTGCATTGAATAAATATCCAGCAATGATTGTAGTTAGCAGTATATGAATAAATATCCTGCAAAGTATGTAGATAGCAGTACACAGAGGCAAAAAAATCATCTGGAGCAAGGACCCGAAGCAAAAGCTGTGCAGTTATAATATGTTTTTAATGTCTTTTCTGCCACAAGCTTCAGACAGCTGGATAATGACTCATCAGAAAGCCTCTTGGAGTGATTCCATGGTCCTGTGAATGCCTAGATTTGGGCACTTCTTTTCCCCTAAAATGCCATCACCTATTTAGTTTCACACTGGTTGGCCAAGCAACATGAATTAACATGGAAAAAAAGTCAAACAATGAGAGAGTTTATTTTGTCACCACTCTTGAGAATATAGGACAGCTCACAAAATGTGTCAGAGTGTGATGCTTTGCTTCAGAAGTTCCACAAAAGTATTGTTTGGCAAGAAGCCGTACAGACCCTCAGCACAGCATCTCGCCTGAAGGCCAGGCTCATTTGCGCTGCCATGATGGTTTTAGGGAGAAAATGCTCATCCTTGCTAAAATCAGGACTTTGAATTTGTGAAATTGCTTAACTAAGACCAGCAGGAAGCCTGCTAGGCACTACAGCAGTTAGTTTGCCACCCTTAAGGTGTGAGCAATACTTTTCATGTCACTGATTTACCCTAGTCTGCCAAGAGTGAGATCTAAATGATCTTTAGTGTGGTGAAGGAGACACAGGATTGTTATTCTTGCAAAATGCACCTTGAAACTATCCAAAAGCCCCAGAAAAAGACCAACGTTTTGTCTTAATAGACTTGGCAGCATATTACCCACTTACATTCATTTTATAAATCCACTTTACTATAGTGGTGAGTGTCCCCACCTCTCACACGGGAGACGAGGGTTCGATTCCCTGCTGGGGAGGTTGTGGTGCCATTTAAGAGTTGGACTCAATGATCCTTGTGGGTCCCTTCCAACTCAGAATATTCTGTGATTATAGGTTAGGGCAAAAGAGCTCAGAAATCTGCAGAACAAAAACCTCGCTGTGTTACTTATGTACGTTGTCTAAGAGTGGCTGCATTTTTGCAATAGCCCACTGTTCTTTTATTTCCTTAACTTTAAATTGTGTACACCTGCACTCTGATTTGCTTCAGATTTGAAAATTTTCTCCTTAAGTGCTCCACAAAAAGATGTTCATTTACTCCCTCCCACACTTCCAGAATAAAAACTTTGCCATTTTATTCTGGGTTTTTTCTGGCTTTTTGTTAGTTAATTGCACTCTCAAACATTATGGGGTGATTGTCTCCAAAATAGTAATTGGCACTGAAAAATTATAATAAAACTTGGCAACAGTCCTAATCTCTGACTGTAAGTCATTACAAGTCTTATTTCTCTACTGCTGCACATATGCTTCAAAATCCTTTATCGTGGACAGACAGTATCAGTGATGGAAAAGGCTCAATAAATCAAATAAGTTTTAGAGAGTCCTTGTTTATTCAGAGTCTCAGGTCTCTCACATCTCGGGTACATCTCTTGCTGCTTGCTGCAAGATGTCCACTACTGCAATCCCCAGATATTGCTGACATTCCACAATACCTGAGAAAGGCCAGACTGCCTCAATGCTTACCTCTCTGTAACGAATAGACATTGATCTTCCTGAGAAGCTTCTCTAAACAATTTCTGCTCTCATCTTCCTAGCCTTACGATTTACCTTTCGTATAAGATCTCGAGACCCCTCTGTGGGCCTTGATACTGTAACACATCCAAAAATACCCATGCAGCTGGCTAGGAAAATGAGGCCTCTTCGAGGCAGAATCTAAACTCATCTTTTTACTCCAATTATCGTGCACTATATTCCTAACTAGGCCTAACAGAGTTCCCACATCCTTGATAAACTTCATATCCCAGGCACAAAATTTATCACAGCAAACATTTAGTTTTGTGGCTGTGGAACTGGTGTCAGGAAGAGTCCTGCACCATTCCATCCTGTTGTTTCCATGTCTTTGCTGCCGTCTGGACAAAGATATGGATAGACAAGAAGTCTGTGTTTTTTACTGTAGGTAAAAAGCTGGTATTTAATGATAAGGTAACTTTTCTGAACACATTGGAATCAGATTTTCACCTGGCTGATGACTCCAGGGCTCAGGAGGGGCCTGTCTCCCCTTAGCTCCCAGCACAGCGGATGACCTCACCCAGACCTGGAGAAGTGCAGGACACTGGAAGTGACTTCAAGGCATTTGATGAGCACGGGTGGGGAGGTGCTGCAGGTGCTTAGAAGAAGCAAGAGTGGTACAGGATAAAGAGTAAATAAGAGAAAGTAACCTGAGAGTGTTAGGCCGTCTTAGCTTTTATCTGAGTGGGTATTTTAGAAGACACAAATATGCCTTTGCTTTTACTTGTCACAGGGTTGTTAATCTTGGGATCTGCCTTTGCTTTTGTTCCAGCAGGAAGGTGGGAACAGCAGCATTTGCTCAGTTGTGTGAAGTAGCTAACAAAACCCTGCCTAGTTGTTACACGTTTTTGAATGAAATATGTTAGACTATTGCTGATATATATGTGTATTCTTAATAGACTTTAAAGGAAAGATTATTTTAAGGTGATACTGAATTTTGCTAAACAGAATTCTCAAAAATGTGTTCAACCACAGCTATTGAAGTGGTAAGTGATTAGACAGTAGGTTTATTCTGTCTCTATTTCTTACGGTACTGTAAAGGATATTAACAATCTAGTGAATAGGAGTCTGAAGGCTGATACACTTCAAAAATTCATCACAAATAAAAAATAAGTGCAATGTGCAGATAATTGTTTACTAATCTTTCCAGAAATTATATATTTTAAAAATAGTAATTTATTTGTAAAGCTATAAAATTTATCTGGGAAAAAATGTGAATAAAAACTGGTGGCAAGTCTTTCTCTTGACTGAGAATTTCACTTTTTCTTCTTTCGTTTTTTCTTGAGAAGTAGACTGAAGACATATCTACAGATACACAGGGTGTATATGTTGCCACTAAAATATATGATTTTAAATCATGTGAATAACTAGTATTTCTTGGCATTGGATTATCTCTGCATTCTTACTTTTTAATGATATTGGAGCTGTGTGATTGTTAGACCCTTCTTGATAATTTTTCTAGCTTTTCTGTCTTTTCTTGGTAATTCAGTTAAGAGAAGACAGTTATCTTAGGGGAAATTTCACATTTTAAAATGAATATATTAAATTTGAAGAGTTTGAGTTTGCAGTACAATAACTATCATCTGACAAAGGCCAATTTAAATATGGCCTGAGTTGGAAATGCCTTAGAAAGTTGTTAATGTATAACTACTTTGTTGTTGGTACAGCACTGCACTGTTCCTCACAAGTCATTTAAAATCATTGATTTAAAAATCATGACATTTGAAAACAGAGTCCAAGTATGAATTTAATTTTTTTCTTTACTTCCAAGCACTGTGTCTCTGCCTGTTTATCATATTTTTAAAAGCTATTTGAAGTAAAATTTTCAATTTCAGGAGAGTTGAAATTCTCTGGTAATTTCTTGCCACCAATGTAGAAAGTGAACTAATAGCAGAAAAAAACATTAGCAGTATCCTCTCATAGCTGACTCTGCTTCAATCAGTGATTGAACCTTCTGAAGTCTCTTTGAACCTTTGGACCTCAGTAGTACTGGAAGCCTGCTACTACAGCTAAACGAGCTCTAGCAAGCTCCAGGAAGGTCAGGACAGGTCTAAGTAGAGCCTGACAAGTCCCTGTTCTGGTTTGGGTGGGGGGTTTTTCCCTCTGGCAGCGAAAGGGGCTAACAGCTCCTGCCTGGGCCTCCGTTGCTGCCAAGGAGACCAAGGTCAGGATAAAGGTGCCTCTGTGAATAACATATTTAAGAAAGGAAAAAAAAAAAGGAGTAACAGCAAAGAAGATGGCTGGAGAGGAGCCTGTGAGAAGTTGAGCAGCTATGAAGGCATGGCCAGGCTGGCCGGAGGAGGGGTAGGAAGTGTTCCAGACATCTCGCTGCTGCTTGTAGAATGGACCATAGTGAAGCAGACTGTCTGCCTGCAAACCTATGGAATAGAGAGAGGGAGAAATCAGAGGTGCAGAATCCACCTGAGGCCATGCTGAAGATGGAGGATCATGCTGCAAAGCTGCAGATGTCTTAGAGCCCCAGAAACACGGAGCTGGAGCTGAGAGCTCAGCAGAGATCTGATCTATGCACTTTGGGATGGGCTCATATATGAAGCAGTGAAGCCGGTGCTTAAAAGACTGCATCCTGTGCTGTGACTCTCGGGCAACAGAGAATGGAAGAGCTGTCGTCCCTGAGTTGAGATCTCACTTGGGAAAGGGTCATGAAAGACTTTTCCTCTCATAAGAGAGAGAGAGGAGACTTTATGAAAAGGCAGAGAGATGGTTTCCTACCCTAAATCTGGTCAGAAATACCAACTTGCCTGGTTTCTTCCCTACCCCTGTTCCCCCTTTGTCTCCTGTAGGAAAAAAGGGAATATGAGATCTATTGTAAGAAGAAGGAGGGGGGCGGGGGGGAAGGTTGCCCTTAATTGATGCTTCTCACATTAAGTTCTGATCTTGTTAGTTAATAAATAAATCCTTTATATTCCTCACTTGTAGCTTGCCTTGTTTTGCCTGTAATAAACTCTTTTTTTCCATTTTTCTCTCCGGGAGAGGTTGTGGGTGAATCTCTGGCATCCAGCCAGAGTCAAATCATGACAGTCCCAATTCCTGTGCACTGGCTCAACCACCCTTACCTGTCTCCACTTCTGAAATCACAGCTGGGTCTCCTTCCCCTCTAGAGAAGTACGGGGAAGCCTATTATTTCACTCTTATTCTTGTGGCTGTAGTAAGCATGAAGGGATGATAGGGAGAGGAGATCCCTCTTATTCTTGCTCCACACAGCCCCTTCTGTTCTAGGAGACTTCTTCTGAACAGGTAGCTTTTAGCAATACTTTGCAATAAAATAATTCAGCTCACCTCTCCAAAGGCTTTTTTCATCAGTACTCAAGTCTTTTTTACTTATCAGTAAAATCCCAAGGGGTGCTGCAGTTCATTTTTGGAAGTATTAAGGAATTTAGCTCCATACGCAATAAATGCTGTCTTGATTTTACACCAAGATCTGCCATAGGATTAAGTAGAGTATTGTGACTCATGGTCCTGGGTTTTATAACAGAAAAAAGGCTCATTACTTTGCCAAAACAGATGTTTAAATGTAGTTGCTTAAACAATCAAATGATAACACTTTCTCTGTAATAAATCAAATGTGAGATTTTTCTGCCATTGAGGAAGTGGGGCCTTTCGCCAGAAAAACTTTAATGGAATGAAAAAGAGGGAATTTGAAAATTTTAAATTGATCTAGGACTTTTTATAAACTTCATTATTTGTGTTCTGGTTTTAGATTAGCTGCTGTATTCCTGTTTGTTTGGTGTTTTTTTCCCTTAACAGCACAACTGACCTAGTTCCTTTCACTATCTTTCACATCATCTACAGTGAATTTACTCATGCAGTGAATTTACTCAACATTTTATGGAAACAGTTTTCAATTTAGAATAAATTCCTCCATTATGAAAGTATTGGAGATAAATGAATCCCAATTCTGTCATTTTGCTTTGGATTTGGTTCCAAATGTTACAGTTTCCATCTGTGAATTTCTCATTGGCAGATATGAGTGAGGTCATCTCCATGTTTGATTATGGGAGCTAGCAATGATAAATCCTTGGGATATCTCACAGAATACCTATCTTCAGATAACAATGGGTTTTATATGTTTTAGTTTACATATATGAGTGTCCTCCTAACATCAGGTATACTAATTAAGGTTATTTATATTTATAAATGTTTGCAATTTAGGGCTTAGTGGAGACTTTTTAAGGCTGCTGGTTTAATCCATGGAAAATGAACATAATAAGCACTTTCTTGAGTGTTGTAGGGTCTGTCTATTCTTCGTGAAGAACAGTTGTTCTGTAGGTAATGTACCTGCAGCTTCTGAACCTTTGAAAAAATCAGTGTCAAACAATAGGGATTCAATTCAGATGAGATTATCCATACTAGTAATTGAATGTTCCTGCTTTTCATTTTAATAAAATAAATTATATATAGCTCATAACATTTTATGTTTCATTAAGTAATTTCATAAATGAGAGTCATAAATATTACATTTAGACAAATAAAACTTTAATGATTATGAATTATTGAAGGGTACTTTTACTCAGCTCTATTTGCCACTCTGCTCATTGGCTCTGAGAACTGACTCCTGGTAGAAGTTTCAGCAAATCAGGGAAATGTTCAGGCTATCCAAATAGATAAGATTATGCTAATATTATAATTGTTGCACAATGTTAACTTTTCATTTATAAGGGTGTAAATCAGAATGTTATTAAAGAAGATTCCCCCTCTTTTTTTCATTTACTATTTCTGTTTTCCTTTTGAAGCAGTGATTTATAAGGGAAGAAGAACATCACAGAATCACACAGAATGACAAAATATTCTCAGTTGGAAGGGACCCACAAGGATCATCAAATCCAACTCCTAAGTGAATGCCCATACAGGGATTGAAACGATAACCTTGGTGATAGTCTCAGGGTCATGTAATCACCTTTTTTTTTTTTTTTTAAATTACAATAATCTAACTCCCTATCCAATCATCCCGTTATCTAGACCATGTCACTGAGTTCCTCATCCAGTCTTCTCTTAAACACCTCCAGGAATGGTGACTCCACCACCTCCCTGGGCAGACCATTCCAATGAGAAATCACTCTCTCTGTGAAAAACCTCTTCCTAACATCCAGTCTAAAACTCCCCCGGCGTAGCTTAAGGCCATGTCCTCTTGTTCTGGTGCTGGAAGCCTGAGAGAAGAGATTCACACCCACTTGACTGCAACCTCCGTTCGGGTAGTTGTAAACAGCAATGAGGTCACCTCNTCATGAAATACAAGTGGTAATTTATTTTTGAATGTGGTGATATCTAGAGAAGGCCTTTACCCTGAGAACTAAACAAGGAACAGCATATGAGCAAAAATATTCCCTATAAGTTAAGATGTAAAAATTAACCTGCTTAAGGACATGCTTTTAGAAGAGACATCTAATAAACGCGTAATAAAGAAATGGCCAAGATAGTAAAAATCTACTATCTGCTGAGTTTCAGTGAAGAGAGAGAAAGCCTATTTTAGTATTCGTATATTGAGCCAGGACCCAGACAGGAAGAGATTCCTTTTCCTGCTTACCAAGACTGGTGAGCTTGCCTGGAAAAATTCAAAAGGAAATTATGGCTCTATTCTTTGTCTGGGAGGATCAGGTCCCACTTTACTACTGCCATGACCTGTGACCAATTCCAAGGAGACCCCAAAATATGTAGTCTGGCTATGCTCCCCCAGGAAAAGAGGCTGCTCCCTGCCCCAGCAAGGTCTCTCTGCTTCCCCCGTGCCATGCACATACATCCCCAGTAGGAATCAGGCTGGTCCTGAAGAGACTGCCTTTAATGACATCCCTATAGTGTCCTCATGGTGGAGGGGCCATTTGCGAGCCCCCGTCC
>WEKX01006241.1:14707-49710 GCA_013390025.1 Pitta sordida
CCCCACCCCCAGAGGCCCCCTGTGCCCATCTCAGGCTCCCCCCCAGCCCTGCGTGGTCCCCACAGCACCACACAGAGCCTGCACCAGGTCACCCAGCAGGTTTATTATTGAGATCGGTGTCACAGAGCTGGGCACAGCTGGGCAGGTGACAGACACACGGGTGACACACTCAGCCAGGGCCGCTGCACCCGCCCTGTCCCCATGCCCTCACTGGCACCCGGAGGAACAGGGAGCACCGTGGGGATTTCCAGCGTGGTGGCACCAGGATGAGCTGCAGCAGCTCCTGCCACCACTATCAGAGCTTGGAGTGGGTGCTGGGAGCCCAGGAAGGAGGGAGGACCTATGGGGAGTGTGTGGGGCTGAGGGGGAACACTATGGGCAGCTACATCCCAAACCAGGGCGTGTGGGAGCAGCAGCTTAGCTCTCCTCCTTCTCTGCTTCCTCCTCCTTCTCATCTTCATCATCCTTCTCTCCCTTGAGCTTCTGGCGAGCGAATTCCTCGATGACAATGTCCTCCTCACTGGAAGGGAGAGCAGAGCATGGAGAGACCCCAGGATGCACCAGAGTGAGGAGGGGGAAACCCTGCTGGCCCCCAAACCCTGCTCACAGCGGTCCCCTCAGCCCTGTCACCCCCCAGGGAACACTCAGGTCACTGCCAGGCACAGCCTGACCCCAGCACAAACAACCAGACCCTGGCACTGGCTCCACCTTGAGCCCGTGTGACCAGAGGAGCTGGGTCTGCAGCTCCTCGAGGGTTTTTGAGACAGTATTTTGCATTGTCAAGGGAACAAAAAGGAAGGAAAAGAAAGGAAAGCAGAGACAAAGAGCTGAGTTACCTCCTGGCGAAAGGCGAGGGGCAGGTCACAGCAAGGNGGATGAGCTGCAGCAGCTCCTGCCACCACTATCAGAGCTTGGAGTGGGTGCTGGGAGCCCAGGAAGGAGGGAGGACCTATGGGGAGTGTGTGGGGCTGAGGGGGAACACTATGGGCAGCTACATCCCAAACCAGGGCGTGTGGGAGCAGCAGCTTAGCTCTCCTCCTTCTCCGCTTCCTCCTCCTTCTCATCTTCATCATCCTTCTCTCCCTTGAGCTTCTGGCGAGCGAATTCCTCGATGACAATGTCCTCCTCACTGGAAGGGAGAGCAGAGCATGGAGAGACCCCAGGATGCACCAGAGTGAGGAGGGGGAATCCCTGCTGGCCCCCAAACCCTGCTCCTACTGAGGACAACACAGCGGTCCCCTCAGCCCTGTCACCCCCCAGGGAACACTCAGGTCACTGCCAGGCACAGCCTGACCCCAGCACAAACAACCAGACCCTGGCACTGGCTCCACCTTGAGCCCGTGTGACCAGAGGAGCTGGGTCTGCAGCTCCTCGAGGGTTTTTGAGACAATATTTTGCATTGTCAAGGGAACAAAAAGGAAGGAAAAGAAAGGAAAGCAGAGACAAAGAGCTGAGTTACCTCCTGGCGAAAGGCGAGGGGCAGGTCACAGCAAGGGACAGCCACAAAGTGAAAAGTGGGGGAAGAAAATGGAAAAAAAGAGTCAGCAAAAGTGATTCCAAAAGAGGCCTCTGATGCTGGACGTCTGTGGGGGAACAGGGACATGACTTCCAGAATCTCAGGGACCTCAGAGTGGGGACCAAGGCCATGGGGACATTATGTCCAGTGGTGGCACTAGTGGCTGGAAGGGCATTGCTGGTGGCTTCCCAGGGACAGGGCGAGGGCAGGGCTTGGAGCAGGGCTGGCTGCAGCAAGGGGAACTGCAAAGCAAGCCCTGGAAGTTTGCAGAACATGTGCAAAGCCCGGGATTTGGTTCCTCCTGGCCTTGACAGTGCTCCTGCTGCCTGTGCTGCTCTGGGAGTGGCTGCTGTGACTCGAGGGGCTCAGGGCTTTGAGGCCTGGGTGGTTTATTCCAAGCTGGAACGGGGCATCCCAATGGATCCGTGTGGTTCGTGTGTTGCAGGGAACGTCTCTTTACCTTGGCTTAGCTGCAGTCCAGTTGTAAGCATGGCCCAGGAAGGGGTGGGGAGAGAGAGATGTGCAGGTTAGGACAGAAAGGACAGCTCAGCTAACAGCTCTCCCTGATGCCTGCGTGTTTTCCCAGAAAGAGGGATGTTGGGAAGGGTGCTCTGGGGAGAACTGCTCCCACACTGCTCCAGGACACGGGCTGGGTGCTGCACATCTGGACAGCTGTGACCCCCCTCCCAGCAGGGCCCTTTGCACAGAGGTGACTCTGTCAGGGTCACTGTCACCAATTCCCCTCCGAACCAGAACCGCCTCTTCCTCCCCGTGTTTAGGCAGCATCCCACACACGACTTACAGTCCTCAGGCTTTGGGTGCATGAGGATGACGGGCATCTCCACCCCGACGTCACTGCAAGGAAAAGCACCGCGTCAGTAATCCCGCCTGGCAGTGCCCCGCGCTCTGCCCGCAGGCAGCTCCCCTTACCTGGAAGTGAGATCCCCCAGGATGCTGCGGCAGCAGGAGAGAAGGGACAGAGATCAGGCTTTGGATTTATAAAGGGGTAGAAGATGACTGATAACAGGGGGGATGGGGCCAGAGGGGTGGGAGTCAGAGAGCAGCCCCAGGTCAGAGGGAGCAGGGCAGGGGTGAGGGGGCCCGTGGTGTGAGTCCCCTCTCCATCTCCCCAGGGGTACAAGGTTCCTCAGCACAGCCCAAGAAGATGATCCCTGATCCCCATGCCCTCAGAGCCTCACCCTCCTCGGGACACCACCAGGTTGACCTTCACTTTGTAGGACACCAGGATGCCCAGCACCTCCTTGTCCATGCCAGGTCTCAGTCTGGGAGAAAGAGAGAGGAGCAGTGAGGGGGCAGCGCTACCTGCAGACCCCATCCACACCCCCCCAGCAGCTCCCAGAGCTGTACCCATCTCCTGCTACGTGTGGGGTGCGCTGGGGTTTAGCAGGAGAGAACAACAGGAAAAAGGGTGGGGAGGGCAGAGCACTTGGCTGAAGCCACAGAGGAGTTTCTGGAGGCCCCTTGAGCTGGCTGGGCTGGGATTTATTTCCAAGACAAGACCCAGCTCTGCAGAGAGAGCTTTGAATGATGTTGGGACAGGGAGGCTACGTCTCTCCTACAGGAGGGAGAGGTGGGTCTGTCTGTGGCTGTGCCACAAAACCCCCACATTTTCCATCTGGATGGGCTGGGCTCAGACACAGGAGGTGTGGGGAGTCCTTGGTGGCAGCCCAGAGCACCCTGAGCAGTGGGGAGCAGGGGGAGCCCGGGCAGCTCTCACATGGTGGTGGAGGCCAGGTTGGTGTCCTCGTGCTTCAGCTTCCCATCGAGAGCGAGGCCTCGCTTCTGACGGTTGGACGAGAGCAGGGGGGTGACCGAGTAGGTTTTGGAGAAGGTGGAGTTGGCTGCCACATTCTCACTGGAAGGAGCGGGAGAGGAGGGCTCAGAGCCAGCCCCACCCTGGTGGGTGCTCAGCATCTCCCCAGGCACCTCTGCAGAGCCAGCCCCCCCTGCCCTCCCCACGCAGCTGCCAGGGCCTGTTTCCTCCTTTCATTCCCCTCCACAACCACTTCTTTTTTCTTCCCCTCACCTTTGCTCCTCTCTCCTCCTTCTCAGGGCCACAGATGCCTCAGAGATGCAAAGTGAGGAGGAGAAGAAGCCAGAGGGCAGCTGCGCACCTTCCCCAGGGACCCGCCCAGCTGCCACCAGCTTGTGCTGGGGACCACAGCGGCCTCGGCCTTCCCTCTCCTCTCCTTCCCCTGCACCTGCTCTTCTAACCCTGATGTTTTTACTGCTTGGTGTAAAACTGGCTCCCCACACCCCCTGTCCCCATCACGCTCCCATCCGCCGTCTCCCTCTGGCTGAGATGCCACATCACCTCCAGCCCTTTTTCCTTACTTGAACTCCTCGCTGCACACAGTCTTCGAGTATTTATCCAGGGAGTAGAGGACCACGTCTGTGATCTGATCCACTGAGGGGAGACAAGAGGGAGCGGCGTTGGTGACATGGCACAGGCACACAGTCCCCATGTCTGCCGGGGAGGCCGGGATGTGGTGGGTGTAGGGACGTGTCCCTGGTGACCCCTCTCACCTGTGATCTTAATCTTTTTCACCACCTTGCTGGTGGCGTTGTTGATGTTGACAGTCACATTGATGGGGTCTCCGTGGTAGTAGATCTGCAGCGGGAAGAGGCTCAGTTACACGGCCAGGAATCCTGGTGCCCATGTCCCCAACCCTTAGGATGGCACGAGCCAGGGGACAGGTTCCCTACTGACCTCCCTGTCCAGGGAAGCTTCGAGGTGCAGAGGCTTGTCTGACATCATGAACTGCCGGGTGGTCTCTGCCTTCGGGGCCGGTCCCGTCTGCGCCGGTGCAAACTGGACCTTGCGGATGATGAGGCGCACGGAATTCCTGTGGTGAGGGAAGAGCTCACTCACCCCCACTGTCCCTCCAGGAACATCTCCACACCACCTTCAGGGGGTCACAGTGACTCTCTCTGGGGACACCAAAGGGTGCAGGTTGCAACCTGCTTTAGGACATGACAAAGGACCCCACCCACACATGGCACCAACTGGCAGCAGGTCCTCAGCCTGATCCCTAAACTTGTCACCCCAAAAAGATTCTGTGCTTTGGTTTTAGGGTCATGGGACAGGAAATGGGGTCCCCTGAAAGTACCTCTTGTGAATTTTCTCCTCCAGGTTTTCAGCACAAAATCCTTTCACCTCGAAGTCCACACCGCAGGCCTGGGGGAACACGTGTGGTCACTGAGCAGGAGGGGCTCGGGAGCCACCTGAGGTTTAGGTGCCTTCCCCTCCTTCCTCCAGTGCATTCCTGGAGATCCTGGTGCTGAATCCAGCCACTTTTCCTCCCCACCCTTCACCCCTCAGGCCACGTCACCATGAAAGGGGAACAACCCTTGTTTTTAGCACTCCACAGCTTCGCCAGGGAGGAGGGGGCCAGGGGACACAGATCGGGGGCAGCAACTCACCTTTCCCACATCATCTGGCCCAGGCTGGAGCGTGATGGAGCAGGGCAGGTTGGTGGCAATCTGGGCAGAATAGGGAAAGAGGGGACAAGGAAATCAAGAGCGTGCACAGAGATGAACCCCTGCGCACACCAGGCAGGGCCAAGCAGTCCCTACCTCAAAGGTGAAGGGGTAGGCGTTCTCCCCCAGCTTCTTCATCAGCTTCTCCTGCAAGGAGGTGAGGGTTTTGGGGGCTTGGCCGGGCACTGGCGGGAAGAGCTGGGTGGTCAGGACATAAATGTCCTTCCTGAAGGTCAGGCCGATGACGTCCAGGTCGTCGCGGCCGTAGCGGAAGGCGCAGGTCAGGGTCACGTACACTGAGAGGGAAACGTGGGATGGAGGGAAGGCAGCCCGGGGGAAGAGGAAAGAAAGAAAAATTATTCCAGTAGCTTCTCATCAGGAGTGTGACAGTTATCAGGACCCTGAACATGGAATATAAAATGAATGGGATTCATCACATCTTTGTGCTGCCCAGGTACCATGGGCTGGAAGTGATGCCTCACAGCTTTACCCTGAGCACAGTCCCAGTGCTGGTGAGCTTTCGACTGGTTTCCATCCCTCCCCTCACCCCACAGGGTTCTGTATCAATACCTTTCCTGTCCTTCAGGTACTCCGGGTCGATCAGGCAGACACCATCTGCAAACAAGCAGAGGAAAAGGCCACTGAGCTCACCCACAGGGGGAGAGCCTTCCCAAAAACCAGCTTTTTGAACTCCAATAATCTGCTTTTCTGTTGGAAGGTAACCTAGAGGAGCTGCTGGGTGAGGGGATGGAGATGCCTCCTCCAGAAGCTCCACCAGCAGCGTGGCCGGGTTGTTTTGTCCCTTTCCCCACCATTTTTCTTCAGGTGTATCCTGTTTTCCTGGACATTTGCTCTTCCTGCTCCAGTGGGAAGCAGAGATGAGCAGCCACCAGCACGGGGACCGGTCTCCCTGGCTGCCCCCACCTCCATGGTGGGCACATCCCCACTCACCTACAGAATCCACTGTGTCCACGTGGTCCACAAAGTCTCTCTTCCCCAGGTAGATGGAAAGCTGGGGGCAGCACATGGGAAAAGGGAAGAAGGGAACAGGTCAGCGTTTGTCATTGAACTGGCCCAAATCTGGGAGCCCTGAGTCGTGCTGGGGGGCTCATCACAATGTTGGACCAGGAATCACACTCAAGGGGTCTTTTGATTTCTGCTTTGAAAAGTGAGTCCTGCAGTGGCATCGTGGCAGGTCTGGCAGGAATCAACCAGATTTTGAAGGGAAGGGAGACCCAGGCTGGGTCCTGTGGGAAGATCCACCCCACAGAACCCCCAACTCAGGCTGTACCTGGGCTGACCCACACCTGGGGACAGGGCAGGGACTCACCTTGCTGTTGGGGCTGGTCTTCTTGAACACCCTGTGAAGAAAACAGAGATGGATATTTGGGAATGCCGGGGACAAAGCTGGATGGGGCACAGCTCATTCCTGGGGCAGGGAGATGAGGGTTTCCCTGTAAACACGGTGCATCACCAGGAGCTACACCAGAGCCTGCTTGGAGTGTCCTGTCCTTGGGGAATTCCTGCAAATTCAGAGCCAAACCCACCCCGGGGATGTTGTGCTCCTGAGCATGGAGTGGATTTGCTGTTCCTGAAGAAGGACCAAGATGCAGAACTCATGCTCCAACCCATGAGAGCGCAGGGTGGGAGGAGCTGGAGGACTCACCTTCTCCCTCTGCTCCATCCCAATTATAAACAAACAAATAAAGAAAGACTAAAGACACTTACTTGGCTCCTTGTGCCATTTCAGGTCAGTGGCTGAGCAGATGGGGATCTGTGGGGAGAGATGAGGGGAGGTGCTGGTGAGGTGGTGGGGAAGGGGCAGTCCCTGGTCGTCACCGCCAGTGGGACAAGGTCCTGCACATCCCAACAGACTGCAGAGCCCTCAGGGCCTGTCCCCTTTGCAGAGCCTGGGAGCTGCAGGTTCAGCTTTGGGGCAGCACACGGGAGCAGCTGGTGATTTGTGTCTCCACCAGGCCCTTGTTCCCGGCCAAAAAGGTGGTGAAAATATTCTTTACTGTGAGAATGGGGAGGCACTGGAGCCAATTACTGAGAGAAGCTGTGGCTGCTCCATCCCTGGAAGTGTCCAGGGCCAGGTTGGATGGGGTTTGGGACAGTGGAAGATGTCCCTGCCCATGGCAGGGGGTTGGAAGGAGATTAGGGTCCCCCATTCTGGGATTCCATGAAAATAGGGGTGACTCCCAGTGGAGCAGGTTCGAGGATGGGAAAGGCAAAAAAAAAATGAACAAAGAGTCTTGTAGACTCTCAATTCTATGAATTTTTCCTGTCTGCAGGACTTTGGCTGTCATGGCTCAGCGGCAGGGAAGGGCTTGTTTTGTCCTGCTGCTCACGGGAAAGTGAGGAAACCACAAGGATAAAAACCAAGGGAAACTTAATTTCCCCATGGAAAAAGAAAGCTTAATTGCCCCGTGTGTCTCAGGGCACACAGCCCCTCCATCCCCAGCCCATCACACCCAGCTGCTGCCTGTGCTGTTTGCTCCAGCCTGGTGTCCAGGATGAACCTGTAAATACCCCACTGAGCACCAGCCAATTCGCCGGGATATTCGTGGGCTGAGCTCATCTTCTTAAAGTTAGGCGGCTCTGGCATGAGCAGAGCTTAATCCCAGCAGGGTTTTAAGCCCCAGGGGCACGTGGACAGAGTTGGCTGTGTACACAACCACGGGGATGCTGGGGAGAGGGAAGGGATTGATGTGGTGGGAGCGGATGAGCCTCTTCCACGTGGGGAGACCAGGGAGTAGTCCCAAGCTCAGGATCTTTGATGCTCCCGGGTGCTGCAGGGTGCCAAGCTCAGGAACCTTCACTTGCAATGTTTCTGGGGCAGCAGCAGCAGCAGGTGTGAAGGGAGTTGAGCAGAGAGCTTAGCCCTTTCCAGGCCCCAGGAACTGGGGATAAGGCAATGAAAGCTGGAGGAGCGTAGAGCTGAACTCCTCCTCTGCACCTCCCGAGCTCCAGAGAAGGGATTCCAACCCCTCCTGGCTTGGCTGAGCTCTCCCACACTGCGTCCCCATCCCTCCACCGTGCTCTGGCTCAGCCACACTGAAATCCTTTCTGTCCACATTTTCCTCCTTCCAGCCCCAACGTCCCTGCCCCGAGTGTTTTCCAAAACCACAGAACCCCCAGAGCTGGCAGGGCCCAGGCAGCACTCACCTGGCAAGTGAACGGACAGACAGACACTCTCCTCTTGCTCTCCCAGCACGTCCCAGTGCCACCCAGTCACTACGGGCTGCTCCCAGTCCTGGAGCTTCTTATATCCCCGGTGGCTGTCCCTCCCCTGGTGTCTGATCTCGCCCACTCAGCCCTGGCCGGGGTGTGTGTCTGTGTGCTCTCCGAGGCAGAGGTGCTTTGGGGAGGAATCCTATTAGTTGATTAACTGGGGAGATGCTTCATGAGTAAGAGTGAGCTCTAAATAGATCTGCTGCTGGAGCCCTGGGAAAGCAGCTTAGGGGGATTGGCAAAGGGCTTAGGAGTGAGGTGATGGTAATTGAGGTGGAAGCTCTGCTCCAGGTGGGAAGGGGAGCACATTCCCACAGGGGCTCTCTCCAGCTGCTCCCATGGCAAGTGGAGCTGGGGCAGCCTTGGACAGAGATGGCAGAGAAGGAGTGACATGTTCTCCTGCCCTTTCACACCTTCCTGGGTGGGCAACAGCTGGAGGCACGGGCAGCTTCCTGCATGGCCAGCTGTGGTTGTGTGGTTGGCCACCCAGAGGTGACCTGCTGTGGCCCAGGGCACGTGGGACACTCCTGATGGGGTGAAGGCCACAGCAGGTTTGACCCTCCCTCAATCACCAGGGAAGGACCAGCCACCCCTGGATGGTGGGACACAGACCTGCCACTGTCCCCCAGCACAACCTGCCCTGGTCATTTCATAACCCCACAGGCTGGCCTTGCCTGACCCGATTAATCATCATTAATTCGAGGTGTGCTGTGGAAAGCACAGAGTGGCCCTGCCTCACCCAAGGGAGCAGCACTGCCACTGCCACCCTGCCTCAGCTGGAGTGTGGGATCCCATTTCCCTGGGGGTGGCTGCAGGATGCTGCCCCTGGGCTGGCTCTAGGCATGGGGTACAGATCCCAAGGACACCAAACTGCTCCAGCAAGGCCCCACTTGTCCCACTCACCTCCAGCATCCCCCAAGCCCCTCCTTGGTCACCCAGATGCTTTGCTTTGGGCACACACTTGGTTGTGGCTCAGCCCCCAGATCTGAGCACGGAGGTCAGGACGTCCCTGCTCACTCCTATGCCTCCATCCCAGAGCTGCCAGGAACCTCCTTCCAGCAGCCTGAGCCAGCTCAAGAGCCTTTATCACCTGGGTACCCACTCCTCCCCAGCACAGCCCACCTGTGCCATGAGCCCCTTGGGCCACCAGGAGCCACTGGGAGACACCATGGCATGCCAGCCCTGCTGCCAGGGCTTTATCTGCCTGCACACGTTCCCCAGGGCCGGGACTTGTGATGTCTAATTGCACACAGGAGCTGCTTAGGTTACAGATTAACGGGTGCTATTTCTGCCCCAGTCAAGGGGACACGTGAACTGTGACCTTCATGCTGCTGGGTGAAAGAGGAGGAGGAGGAGGCAGCCCCACCTGGACACCCGCCGGGGCCTGGGCCACCTAATCCTGAACTCTGGGTGGCTCCTTGTTACACTCCCAGTCAGGGCCCTGTGACCAGTGCAGCGTGGTGGGGATGGAGAGCAAAGATCTCTGTGGGCAGCTGCAGCTCAGCTTAACCCTGGCTGGAGGTACATTCAGCCTTGCCCAGGTCGGGGGGCAGAGATCCCCCCTCCCCAAAGCAGGGGTGAGACGGGCAGAGACCACATCCCTTCACACCGAGTTCCAAACCCAGCGCCGAGGAAGGAAGCAGTGTTAAAAATAATAGGGAAATGAGAGAGGCCTTCTTCCTTTTTCCTGTGTAATAAATGGCCAAAGGTTCCCCTCATCTCCTTCACCTCACCCATCCCTCCAGGTTCATGCTGTGTGTGAGGAGCAGCTCAAACAGCCACCTCCCAAGGGGAGGACACCAGTGGATGTGGGGCTGGTGGAGCATGTGGGGATCCGGCTTCATCCCCATCTCCCAGTGCCCCGTGCCCTGGAGTGCCCTGGCTCACCAGGGAAACCTCTCCTGTCCACAGGGCCTGCCCTCTGAAGGGTGCCTGGGTGCAGCCAGAGCCTCCCAGAAATCCGGGAGCAGTGAATCCGCACTGCCTTCCAAACTACACCTGTGCCCAGGTGCTGGCAGAGCTCCCCAGGTGCCCCTGGCACTGCCCCAGCTCAGCCTCTGGCACTGTGCACCACAGCCACCTTACATAAACACTCGCAGCAGGCACCACTGATTTCCCAAAGCCCCTCAGAGCTCCAGGGCTTCCTCCCCTGATCCGGATTAAGTGGCATGGATGGCATTAATCGGGAGACAGGCACCTCCGTGTCTGCTGGGAATTATTGATGTGCTGTTAAGTAACGGGAGGGAGCAGTGTTGGCAGGATAAGGGCTCTGGCAGGCTGTGGTGGGATGGAGGGCTCCGGCAGGATAAGGGCTCTGGCAGGATGGAGGCTCTGGCAGGATGGGGGGCTCCAGCCTGTGCCCCTGTACAAACCCAGTACCACCGGGTGTCCCCATGGCAGGTTCGGGGGAGATGCACCCACTGCCACGTGGCCCAGCAACAGCAGCCCCAAATCAAGCAGACAGCCCGACTTCTTGGTGGCCTGGCCACAGGTTCCTCCCAGGGCTGGGAATCCAGGAGGAAGCCTCACAGGGGCTTTTGGTGTGTCTGCACTGGCGGGTGGGGGCAGGAGGTGGGGGGGACAGTCTGTCTGCGTTGGCTCGTGGCTGCAGGGATCGGTTTGTGATGCCAAGGGCAGCTGATGTGCCAGGAGCGTGGCTTGGCACAGCGCTCCATCCTCATCCTCATCCTCATCTTCCTGATCTGAGGAACTCGCTGCCCCTTCTCTCCCCTGAGCAGCCCTGGTGCTGCCAGGCACTTGGACAGCAGACGGTGTCTACTTCTCATCTGTAATTAATTGGTGCTAATCACCCTGCGAAGCCCAGGCCGCCACACGCGGGTGACCCCTCGCTCCTGGCCACCAGCAAAACTTCTGGGGCTGCACCCGGGAGCCGTGGGGAACCCCAGTGCTGTCTGCAGCCCTGTCCTGTTGGGAAAGTCCTCTCTCCTTCCCGCTCCCTCCCCGGGAGCCCCAGAACCCCCAGTTCCTCTGTGCCTGCAGAGCTGGGGTGACACGGGTGCCCATCGTGCCCGCAGCAGCTCCGTCTCCACACAGCGGGCATCTCATCACCCGCCCACCTCCCCGAACACATTTCAGGGCTCTCCTGCCGTCCCACAGCAGAGGCGGCAGCCCCTGCTCCCAGCGCGGAGAAGGGATGGGCAGAGCCCAGCGCGGGATCCTTCGCTGGAGCGGGAGGAGGAGCAGCGAGGGGAGGCAGAGCGGGAGGGAGCGGGGCCACCGGGGTGGGCACCGCCCGACCCCCTGATCCCGCCCCGGTGGGCAGCGGGATGGGCGGGGAGCTGCTGTGACCCACCCGGGGCGGCATCGCGGCTTTGCCGCCGCTTGGCTGCGCCCCAAAGCTCGGCTGGCCGCCCGCAGCACCCCGCGAGAGCCCGGGAGCCCCGCTCGGCGTGCGGGAGGGACGGTGAGTGTGCCAGGTGAGGTCAGACCCCCTGTGTGCCACCGGGGCACCAGCACGGCCCGTGCCCTGTGCGCCGGGGCAGGATGCTGTCCCAGGGCCCCGGCAAAATCTGCCCCCGTGTGCTCCGCAGGCTGGAGCCTCCGTGATGAGCATCATCCAGACCCCCGACCTGCACCAGCTGCCCCGCTGGTCCTGCCACGCTGCCATGCCGGGGGGTGCCCTGTCCCCATGAGCATCTCCTCGGGGGCTGCCCGTCACCTGCTGGGACCTGCAGCCAGCACAGCGCCCGGGGACCGGGGGACCCCCTGAGCACCGTGCCCTCCCGCTGCCCCAGCAGGCTGTGCTGGGCTGGATGCGGGGCTGGGACAGGGACAGGGCGCAGCGGGATGGCGGCAGCCAGCTGGTACCACCGGGACATCAGCAGGGTGGTGGCCGAGGAGCTGCTGGCCAGGGCCGGGCGGGACGGCGCCTTCCTGGTGCGGGACAGCGAGTCGGTCGCTGGGGCTTATGCCCTCTGCCTCCTGTGAGTCCCTGCTCCTGCCTTCTCTGCCTTCCCCCTTGCTGGCATCCCTCTGCCCCTCTTCCTGCTCTAGGCACTGCCAAAACCTCGTGGAAGAGGCAGTGGGGTGAATGGGGGGCCAGTTCCCTGGCACTGGGGTTTTTGAGTGATTCCCAGGTCAGACCAGTGGGGAACCCCGTGTCTTTGGGGGCAGGGTGAGGCCTGGGCAGCAGCTGTGCCCAGCACTGTGGCTGCTGAAGGGAGAACCTGGAACCCAGGGCAGGCTGAGCTGTTCTGGGCCGCCCACTGGCCCAGCCACACGTGTGGGAGCAAGAGAGGCTGACCCACATCTCCCTCCCTCTGCAAAAACAAACATACCCTCTCCCTGCACCCCCCCCCCGCCCCAGCGTGGCCACATCCGGGCTGGGAGCATCTCCAGCGCTGGGACTTGGGGGCTGCATCCCCAGCACGAGGCCTCTTGCCATCCCCACGCCTGGAAATAGGGGTACAGCCCCTGAGAGCTGCCTGCTGGGGCTGCCTGCACCCTCTTGCCTGCACCCTTCTTCCTGCCTGCACCCTTCCTGCTCTGCACCCTTCATGCTCTGCACCCTTCCTGCTGCCTGCCCCCTTCCTGCCCACGAGCGACACATCTGTGTCAGTGGGTTTGGCAGGATGCCCCTCCTTTCCTACACTGGCCTGGTCCCCTGTGTGGGACAAACTGCAGCCACAGGGTGCTGAGGGACTCAGGGGGTGCAGGGCCCGAGCAGAGGGCGATGCTTTTGTTTCCACCTCTCTCTGCAGAAGGGCTGAGGTGTTTGCCTCAGGGCCGGGTCCCCAGCGCTGCCCCCAGTGCCGTGGGCGGCGGGATGGGGGACCCTCACCTGCTCTCTCCCAGGTTCCAGCGGCACGTCCACACCTACCGCATCCTCCCCGATGACGAGGGGCTGCTCTCTGTGCAGGTGGGTGCAGCGGTGCCCCCGGGGAGCCCTCCCTGCCCCCAAATAGTGCCCTGGAGCTGGGGGTGGGGCAGGATGCAGGTGGGGAGAGCCCTGGTGCTCCTCGCCCTCCCCAGCCCCAGCCTGTGGTTTGTGCTCTGCACGAGCTGCAGGATGTGAGCTCTTTGCAGCCTCTCCTTCAGCTCTGGGCTGGCAAAGGCTGCCTCTCCACAGCCAAACATCGTCCCCTTCCTGCCACTGGCTCCTGCCCCAGCCTGGTCACACACACTCTGTGCCCATGGTGTCTGTCCTGGCCCTTGTCTCAGCCTTGCTTTCCCTCTTCGGTGTCACTTCAGGGTTTCTCCTGGTCCCCTCTGCAGCCACCCTTCCTGCCCCCTGCAAAGAGCATCCTGGGGGTCCCCAGGGAGAATCCCCGTCTGCTGAGTGAGGCTCCTCAGAGGTCCTTGTCCCATGGGCCTGGTGTCCAGCTGGCACTTCCAGCTCACATGGGCACATTTGGGGGGATAGGCAGGTTGGGGCTGCCCTGGCACAGGGGATGTGACAGTGCTTCCCCTCCTCTGGCTCCCCAGACCATCCAAGGCATCCAAGCCCAGTGTTTCCGCACCCTCCCTGAGCTGATCAGTGCCTACCAGCACCCCAACAACGGGCTGGTCACCCCCCTGCTCTACCCCGTGCACCGGGCCAGGCGGGCGCCCGACGAGGACTCGGGTGAGCCGTGGAGGGGGCGGTGGGGGCTGTGCCAGGCTGGGGGTGGGGAGGGGTCCCACTGAGCTGGCTGAACTCTGCCCACAGACGGGGAGGATGGTCGGGCTGGGCACGTGGCCAGCGTGGTGCCCGCCGTGTCGGGCATGTGGCCCAGCGCCCCCGTCACCGGCCGGACCCACATCCCGCAGCAGCTGCACCAGAGGCTGCAGGAGCAGGTCCACAGCAGGTAACACACCCCTGCCCACCTGGGGCTGGTGCAGGGGCTGGGGTGGGCACATCCATCATGGGGGGGAGCTTTATGCCCACCCTGCTTCGCAGCCCAGCCAGCGACTTCCTTGGCTTCCTGGCCGAGTACCTGAACCACCACGTGCAGCTGGACCCGGGGGCCCTGCACCTCGGGCACCCACAGCTGCGGCACCTCGGCACCACCCTCGCCACAGGCTGCCGGGCACTGCACGGGTGAGCGGCCCAGGAGGGCAGGGCTGGAGGGGGGACACCTCACCCCTGTCCCCTCATGGTGACCGTTGCCGTGAGGGCTCAGGAGATGCCCACGCTGGCTCTCACCTGCTCGTGTCCTCCCTGCAGTGAGATCGACTTCACTCTGGCGGGTCTGGAGACACTGGCCAGGGTGTTTGAGCCCCCCTTGTCCCCTCGCAGCCCGGCCAGGGAGCAGGTGAGTCCCCCCACAGCCACAGCTGCTTCTCCCCCAGGGACCCCCGGATCTGGGGGTGTAGCCATACCCACAGGGAGGAATCCACTGGTCCAGGGCCACCCTGCTGCTCCAAAAACATTCATCGTTCTCCTCAGGGTCTCCTGCCCAGTGATCCAGACCTTGAGCTGCTCCTCCACAAGATATCTGCTGTGAACAATCTTCTCTCTTCCCTGGAGAAGAAGGTGCCTGCCTCCATGCCACGGTGCCAGGCTGGGTGCAGGACAAGGCACAGCCATGCCCTGGGTCAGGGCAGGGTTCCCAGGGCTCCCAGTTAAACCAGTGCCCTCAGACCAGTTCCCATCTCTCCGGCAGGTGCTGAAGTCGCTGCAGGAGACGGTGTCGAGGCACAACCTGGCACTGCCCAGCATGGTGGTGGCACCTCCGCCATCTGCCAAGCCCTTGGCTGTGCAGAGCTTTGAGGTGAGGGCAGGGGGCACGTGGGGCCCTGGTGTCACTGCTGGGGCAGGGACAGTGTGGGACAGAGCTGGGAGCCTCGTCCCTGTGTGCAGGTGAAGGTGGGCAAGTCCCAGCGTGTGGTCCTGATGGTGGACGTGGAGTCGGGCACAGTGACCATCACCAAGAGGGGCAGCGGGTCCCCGGAGGAGGTGATCCCGCAGGATAAAAGTAAGGGGCTGCCAATGGGATTCGGTGGGGCTGTGGTATTCCCTGGCACAGGCCTGATCCCATGATGGGCCACAGAGCCTGTCCCACCTTGAGTCCCCATCACATGGTGGGAGCTGGGAGCCACCTCTGCCCCATCCTTCAGTCCTGCAGCTGATCAAGTACCAGAGCGTGCAGGGCAAGGTGAGGCTGGTGTGTGCCCGGGAGTCCCAGAAGAACCTGAGCAGGGATTTCATCTTCCCCAGCGCACGGGTAAGTGACACTGGCTGTGCCCGTGGATCTGGTGGGAAGCAGCAAATGAGGGAGCTCAGGGCTGAGACCCCCCATTCGAGCCAGCTTCTCTGCATGGGACTGATGCCCCCATTACCCTGGGGTGCTGTGCCTCCTGTCTCCCTTTTGGGACCCTGAAACCCCCTCATCGTCCCTCAGAAGCGAGAGGCCTTTTGCCAGCTGCTGCAGCTGATGAAGATCCAGCACGCCAACCTGGACGAGCCTGAGCTCATCTCGGTCTATGTCGGGACATGGAACATGGGTGAGGGGCCAGGAGAGGGTTCTTGCACCTTGTGGTGAGCTGAGGTGGGGTTTTGGAGGTGGGGGCTGCAGGGAACATGCCCCAGGAAACCTCGAGTTTGAGCTGGTCCTTGGTGAGAGGAAGAGGCTGAAGAAGACTGGGCACTTTTAGGTTTGCCCTGTTGTGACCCTCTCACGTGGTGGGCATCAGGGAAATGGAGGACGTGGAATACTGGCAGGGGTTTGGTCTGTAAATTCTGGCATCATTCTGGGATGCCCAGGGCTGAGCCTTGGGGTTGGCACGATGCTTCCCACCTCCTGCAGCTCCTGGCAATTCCTGGTGGGGTTGGAGAGGAGCTGGAGGAGCCTGGTCTGTGTCCCCTCCCCGGTGACCCGTGTCCCTGCCCGCAGGCAGCACCCCCCCTCCCCGCTCCCTGGCCTCCTGGCTGACCTCGAGGGGCCTGGGGCACACGCAGGACGAGACCACCTCCTGCATCCCCCACGACATCTACGTCATCGGCACCCAGGAGAACTCCCTGGGCGACCGCGAGTGGGTCGAGTTCCTCCGCGCGTCCCTGAAGACCCTCATGGCCATCGACTACCGCGTGGTAACGGCTGTGCCCAACACCCCCGACCTTCCCACAGCCTCAGGGGGCTGCTCACCACTGCCCCGGGGCTCTTACCCTCCAGCCTGGGGGTCCCAAATGCAGCCCAGGGAACCCCCTGTGCCCCGGGAACTCTGTGGGTGCCCTGCCCAGGAGTCAGCAGTGGCTTGGCTGATGTAGCTGCTGCTCCATCCCTGTCACACCTGGCTGGTGACAGTGGGTGGGACAGGCAGGCTCACCCCCTGCCCTGCCACAGGTGGCCTTGCAGTGCCTTTGGAGCATCAAGATCGTGGTGTTGGTGAAGCCGGAGCACGAGCGGCGCATCAGCCACGTCCACACGTCCAGCGTGAAAACTGGGATTGCCAACACGCTGGGTAGGGATGGGATGGGTAGGGATGGGGTGGGATGGGATGCCCAGACAGAGGGGGCAGCCCAGTGATCAGCACAAGACTTCTGGGCCCCCCCCGGAGCTCAGTGGCAGCACATCCCCGCAGGAAACAAGGGAGCTGTGGGTGTCTCCTTCCTCTTCAACGGGACCTCCTTTGGCTTTGTCAACTGTCACCTGGCCTCTGGCAGCGAGAAGACCCACAGGTGCTCACGAGGCTCGGAGGGATGGGGCTGCCCCAGGGCAGGCGGGTGTTTTGGGGGGCTGGAGGAGCCCTGAGTGGCTGAAGTGCTGCCCCATCCTCACCTGGTGGAGCAGGACAAGGATGAGGCGTCCCTGGGGTGGCTCACACGGAGCTGCTGTCACCCAACAGGCGTAACCAGAACTACAGTGACATCCTGCACTCCCTGGTCCTGGGGGACAAATGTCTGGGGGGCTTCGACCTCACCCTGCGCTTCACCCACCTCTTCTGGTTCGGGGACCTCAACTACCGCCTGGACATGGATGTGGAGGTGGGACCCCACGGGTACCTCACTGGGCAGAGTGGGCTGAGAGGAGCCCCAGGGGTCACCAACCCTTCCCCCTCGACACAGGACATCCTTGCCCACCTAACCAAGAAGGAGTTCCAAGCCCTTCTGGCTGTTGACCAGCTCAACCTGGAGCGGGAGAAGAACAAGGTGTTCCTGCGATTCAGTGAGTGTCTCACCACCTGAGACAGCAGCACCCAGGACCCCACAGCCCTCCCCCTGTGCCACCTCCAGCACCTGAGGGTCCCCTGTCCTGGCACAGCCCTGCACGAGGTGCCCAGGGGTGCCAACCATCAGTGTGAGCCTCCTGTGGGACCATGACACCCCACGGGGACAGTTGGTGTGGGGACAGGCAGGGACAACAGCCCCCATGGCACCTGTGTGTCTTGATTCCCAGGTGAGGGTGACATCTCCTTCCCACCCACGTACCGGTATGAGCGGGGCTCCCGGGATACCTACGTGTGGCAGAAGTTCAAGCACACAGGGGTGAGTGAGTTCCTGGAGCCTCCCTCCAAGCAGGACATCGCTGGTGACAGGGACAGCAGGGTGCCGAGGGTGCTGCATGGTGATGCTCAGACCATACACTTCTCTCAGCCCCCCAAAAGGGGGGCTGGGCAGGAGGGAACTCATTTTTGGGGTGCTGGGAAGCCTTTCTGGGCTGTGAGAACCACACCCGAGGGCATCTGAAGCAGCTGGTTTGCCCATTTCTAGGTGAGGGTCAATGTCCCCTCGTGGTGTGACCGCATCCTGTGGAAGTCACACCCAGAGACCCACGTGGTCTGTAACTCCTACGGTGAGTGGGAGCCCAGGGATGGGGGAGCCCGGGGTGGCCAGTGCTGTCCAGGACTCCAGGGCGTGGGGACTGTCACCCAGCTGCCCCCTCGCACCATCCAGGCTGCACCGATGACATCGTGACCAGTGACCACTCGCCCGTCTTCGCCACCTTCGAGGTGGGAGTGACGTCGCAGTTTGTGCCCAAGGAGGGTAAGGGGCTGGGATCTGCCACCCCCGTGCCTGGTTTGGGGTGAGCCCTGGCACACGCTGACCTGTCAGTACCTGCCTGCAGCTCCCGGATCCGGCCCCGAGGCGCTGGCCTGTGTCGAGTGGGAGAGCATCGAGGTGATCCTGAAAACCACCAGCCGCAGCAAGTGCTACATCGAGTTCCACTCCTACTGCCTGGAGGGTGAGGGGGTGCCCGGGGTGTTGGGGTGGCCATGGGGGCGAGCTGGCCCTGCTGGAGCTGAGCCCACACTGTCCTCTGCAGAGATGCAGCGGAGCGGGGAGAACACCTTCCAGAACTGTGACATCCCTGGCTTCCTCAAGTTGGGCTGGTCCTCAAAGCATCTGCCTGTGGTACCCAGCCCTCGAACTTCCCTCTTCCCCATCCCTCCCACTGGATCCATACCCTGAGCCCCAGTGGGGGCTGTGACCACCACCCCAGGGCAGAGCCGCCTTGTGCCCCCCTCCCCAGCAGCAGCCCCCTGAGCGCCCCTCTCTCCATGTGCAGCTGAACCCCATCCTGCCGGACCTGGAGTACCTGGGGGACCAGCACCTGCTCCTCAGCATCAAGGGCGTGGAGAGCTGCGAGTCCTACGGTCCGTGCGGGTGACCCGGGGAAGCCTCGGGGACATGAGGGTGCCAAGCACAGCCCCCACAGGCACAGCCTGCCGGGTGTGAGGTTTGGCAGCTGGAGCTTGGCAAGGGGGAGGCTGGCACCCCTCCTATTCCAGGGCACTGGGGTGACACGGGTGCCCGCTGTGCCCACAGGTGAGTGCTGCATCGCCATGAGGTCAATGATTGGCAGCACTGCTCAGCAGTTCGAGACCTTCCTCTTCCACCGGGGTGAGGAAACAGGCTCCATGCGTGGCCGGATGAGGGTCCGGGCCCCCACAGGCCGGCGCAGCACCCGGGAGAGGCTCTATGGTGAGGGTGGCACACCAGCCCCCTGTCCCCAAGCCCTGGGACAATGTGGGGCTGCCTATGCCCCTCCTGCCCCCCAGCCTGGGGGTGAGGTTGGAATTTGGTGCCTTTGCAGAGTGGATCAGCTTTGAGGAGGAGGATGCTGAGCCGGTGACAGATGCCCCGACGTGTCCCAAGCCACCCCCGCAGCGCCTCAGGTACCCGAGCTGGGCCCAGCCCCACACGAGCCCTGGGGCCGGGGGGATGTGGATCCCGTTCCCACTCTGTGCTTTGCAGGAGCCGGCCCCGGAGCCTCCCAGAGCCGACCACGGGCTACACCAACCCAGCCTACTTCATCTTCGAGGGGGTCCCCAACACGTGGGTGCCAGCCCCCGGTGAAGGCCACAACAAGCAGGGGGAGAGCCCTGGGCCACGCGTCCCTTCGCCCTCAGAGCAGGAGTGGTGGGGTGCCCGACCCCGCTGTGGGACACTGAGCCCGTCCCTTGGGCACCCGCTCAGCTCCTCCCGCGTGGGCCACCAGAAGAGACCCAGATCAGCCATCCTGGGGGACAGCTCGCTGCCGGCACTGCACGCACAGCTGAGCCAGCTGGAGCAGGGGTCCCCCAGGAGCAGAGGGGACAGCCAGGACATCCCGCTGCGCCAGACCCACCGCGCCCTGCAGCCGCCCCCACGGCCCTGCCGGGACCCGCCGAGGCCACTGGGGAAATGGGGAGCACCGAATGCTTTGGACCTCGAGGCTCAGCCTCATCAGGCGGCCAACCTGCAGCCCACGAGGATGTAGAGGACCTGTGCCCAGCCTTCGGCCTCAGCAGCTGCTCCCTCCTGCCAGGCCCAGCCCTGGTCAGACGGTGTTCCCAGAGGACTTTGCCCACAGCAGCTGGTCCCGAGGCTGCAGCACCGCTTCCTTACAGGATTCCCATAGTTATCCCTATCCAGAAAAAAGTCTCCGTTACTCGGTGTTTGCACGCCTGGTTCTGTGCTGGGGCAAGGAGGGAGCGTGTGGAGAGCAGAGGCTCCTGGTGTCCCAGCTGCTCCAGGACATTGTCCCCCGCCTCCCCCTGTTCCATGGGGGACCCTGCACACCCCGACCTGGCAGTGTTGGGATCTGTGTCACCCGAGGTGGCCTGGAGTTTGGGGACACGATGCCCGGGCTGGCCTCAAGGTGGCACTGGCCACCTGTGTCCCCAGGACTGTCCCGCAGGGCTGGTGGGCTGCGGAGCAGCGCCCGGGGTGCGGGTACTGCGGGGACCCGCGTGGGGCAGGGGGGCTGCCTGGGGCGGGCGAGAGGCCACGGTCCCCATGGGAACCTCGTGGTTAAGGGACCACGGCCCCCATGAGTGAGGGACTCGGGTCCCCATGAGCAGGGGGACGCGTTCCTCATGGACAGGGGACTGTGACCCTTGTGGTTTTGAGGGACTGTGGTCCTCATGAGGGAGGGGTTGGGGTCCCCATGGCTGTGGGGGCACAGCCCCTGATGAGGGGCCATGAACCTACATGACTGAGGGGCTCATGGTCCTGATTAGTTGGGGACCCCATGGGTGGGGGGAGATGGCCCGTCCTTGAGGATCTGTGGCCTTTGTGGTTGAGGGACCAGGGTCCCCACGAGTGAGGGGCTGTGACCCCCATGGGCAGAGGGCCATCGTCCCGATGGACGAAGGGCTGTGCCCCCCTGGGTGGGATCCACAGATCCCATGTCCAGGGGGCTACTGCGGGGGGCTGCAGGTGGCCCAAAGACTGAGAGGGCGATGGAGGGATGGGAGTGTGGCAGGGCTGAGCCCTGGGGCAGCTCCTGCTCCTGCCTCCGCCTCTGCCCGCCTCCAGCCCAGCCTTTCCTGGGCACTTTGCTCCCAGCCGTGGGACAGCAGGAGCGGGCACAGCACGGCACAGGACGGCCCGCAGCCCCTCGCCATGGCCTCCTGCCCCGCGGAGAGCAGGGACTCCCCGGGGGTGCCCCAGCCCTGAGAGCCGCCCAGGTGCGCAGGTGAGCCGGGGCAGCCCCCGTTGGGTGACAGCAGCCTCTGGGATGGCCCCACCATGGCCACACAATCCCAGCTGGGCTCCGGGGACAAGGGACACAGGTGGGGTCACCAGGGCTGGGTGGGTGTGGGGTGGGGGTCAGCCAGTTCTCCCCATCCCTCCATCCTCCCCAAATCCCTCCGTATACCCTCCTCCCTAACCCTAACCACCTCCCTCTGTCACTGACAGCCTTCCTCCTTCCCAGTGTGGCCACCTCCTCTCCTCCATCCTGCCCTCCATGCCCCAAAACCTTCTCTCCTCACGACGCAAAGCTGCCCTGGGGCTGTCGTGGCTTATCCCGACACCGTGGGCTCCTGAGGGACAGGGACAGCCCACCCAGGGGTTGGAAGGAAACCCTCACCCCAACCCTGCTGAGAAGGGTCACCTCGGAGCAGGGGACATGGTGGGCAGCGAGGGAAGTGCCCGGGGAAGTGTCCCCTGGCAGTGCCAGCAGAGCGTGCTTTGGCTGCTCCTCCAGGCCAAGGGAAGCATTGGAATTAGGTCACGTCCCCTTGTGCCGGGGCTTTGGCTGCACGAACCACGTGGCGATTAGGGACAAGGGTCCTTCTGCAGGATGTTTTGCACAATTTCCCCTTGTTTTGCAATTTCTAAGGGCTTAGGTGAGAAGAAAAGCCCCGTTTTTCCCCAGGCTCACCCATCCCTTGGTGGCTGCTCCGAAATCTGCTCTCGCCTGCCCTCTCCAAACTCCTGCTGCTGCTCCACGATCCCCGTCCTGTCACAGGGGCAGGACTGTGGCTCCTGGGCAGAGTCTGTGATGCTGCTCATTCATTTCATTTGTGCCTCCGCATCCTTTCCCTGCAGTGCCTTCCATCTCCCACTCCACGAGCCAGCCCCAGCTCTGGGCTCACACCTCAACCCCTCCTCAAAATCCCATCCTGGAGAGGCTGTGACCAGGGAGAGCCTTTTTGGGAGTGTCAGCACTGGGGCTGGTGATGTGTCCTCGGGCTGGACTGATGTGAATCAGTAATTTAAATCACTGATTTTCATTGTGACTAAGCTGAGGAAGCAGGGCGTGTGTTCAGATATAATTTGCCAAATACCATTTTCTTCTGTGATTTTTTTTTTGTGGTTATCCTCAAAGGAATGTGCTTGGGAATGGTTAAATCCCACGCCGACGGTGCACAGGCTGTATCAGCTGGCACAATCTGGGTGCCTGTGCTCCACTCTGAGCAGCCCAGCACCGCACAGCACCTCAGGATGTATTTCCCACACCATTGTCTTCGTATCTTAATGGTTTGGTGACCTGTGTCATGGACACTGACTTCGGGCACTGAACCCTGCCCCACCTCCACTCTGCTTGGGCTCAAGGCTTCATGCTCACTTGCACTCAGGGGTTGGAAGAAGATAAGTCTCCTGGTCCCTCATGTCCTTTGGAGTGATGTGGGACCACCCGTGGGACCACCACAGGCACCTCTCTCAGGGGCTCAGAGTTTCCCCTGAGCTGTTTCCCCTCCTGGTTCTGGCCAAACAAACCCAGGTCTTCCCACTGTTAATGTTTGATTAGGACCTGCCTGTTGCTCTCTGAACTCATCCCTGTAATAAAGGCTGGATCTTCCCACAGTGGAGCCGGGGGATGGGAGCCCAAGGTGGAGGCTCAGCCCGCAACTCAAACAGAGCCTGAGGAGCACGGGCAGAGGGGCCACAGCCACCCCCCTGCCCAGCTGCCTCCTGAGTCATTTACAGTCGGCTCTGCAGCCCCAGGGTGTCTCTGCAGGCGGGGCGTGGCAGGGAGAGGATGGAGCATGGCCCAGCTGATCCCATGGATACACATCCTGCACATCCTCATGGAGAAGGCAAGGGGCAAACGGAAGAGGGATGATGGAGCATGAGAGGACACCTCCTTCCACCTTGTGCCACCAACACCAGCACCTTGCTCTTGCATCTCCCTGAGCCCCGAGGCCTCCTCAGTCCTGGTGCCCGGTACCTTCTGGGTGAGCTCTGGACAACAGACACTGGAGATGCACCAGCAGTCCCTCCCTCAGTGTGGTTCTGGCTCCTCCACCAGCAGCACAGCAGATGCTGCAGTGCCTGAGTCACTCCTCCAGCCTCTCCTGGAGGAATTGGTTTCCCAGGGATGGTGGTGGGTGGAAGCCTTCCCTGGTCCTTTGCTGACACCACGGAGAAGAGAGCTCTGAACTTCAGACATCTGAGATGTGAACGTGACCTTTTGACAGCTTGTCCTCACTCAGAGACCTGATTTTCCAGGAGGATGCAGATCCCAGCCTTTGATCCCAACACAGTGCAGGAGGAAATGTCCTGCCTGGTTAAGCTGCACTGCCTTGAGCTGGGACTTGGCTCCGACGCAGGTCCTCTCTGCAGGGCTGAGCTCATCCGTCCCCTGCGGAGAACACCCGGCAGCCCAGGCCCCTCTCTCCCAAAGGCTCCTTTACCAGCCCCCGGAGGATTTCTCTGGGCCACAACATTCCCCCAGACAAGCCTTTCTTCTCCTGCCTTTCTTCTGTCAAGGAGCCCCGTGGGAGCAGCAGCATTGTCAGGATGGTGCCAATTAGGCTGAGGCAGCTTCCAAGAGGCCACGCTGGCCCGGCCAGGGGCTGCTGTTGCTCATCACGGTCTCATTGTTCCCTGGGCCGTGGGGCTACTGCCCAGCGGGGCCGGCGCTGCCCTGTGTCCCCGGCACGCTCCCGGCCCCACACCGCTCCAAGGGGACATCAATGGGTGTCACTGCAGGGGCTGTGCAGGGGACGCTTTGCCCAGGCTCCCCCTCGGCTCCTGTAAAGCCCGAACGTGCGAGCTGAGAAAAACCAGAGAACCATCCAAGTGACCGGAGCTCCTGGAGGAGGGGGAGATCTGGTGTCTTTGGCTCCCATCCACACTTTGTCTGACAATGGTTGGGATCGTCGACTAACGTGCTTTTATTAACTGCCCCCCCCCAGATCTGGCTCCGAGGACATGGCCACTTCAGGGAGGACGTTCCCAGTTGCCCCGTGGACACTGACACCAGCTCCCTGGCCAGGAGGGAACGCCACTGCGGCGCCCGAGGCAAAGTGCGTCTTCAACGAGGAGTTCAAGTTCATCCTGCTGCCCGTCTCCTACAGCTTCGTCTTCGTGGTGGGGCTGATCCTCAACTCCTGGGCCCTGTGGGTGTTCATCTTCAGGATGAGGCCCTGGAACGCTACCACCACCTACATGGTCAACCTGGCTGTGTCTGACACACTCTACGTCCTCTCCCTCCCCACCCTGGTCTACTACTACGCCGACCGCAACAACTGGCCCTTCGGGAAATGGCTCTGCAAGATCGTGCGGTTCCTCTTCTACGCCAACCTCTACAGCAGCATCCTCTTCCTCACCTGCATCAGCGTCCACCGCTACATGGGCATCTGCCACCCCATCCGCTCCCTCAAGTGGGTGAAGACCAAGCACGCCCGCATCATCTGCATGGGCGCCTGGCTCGTCGTCACCATCTGCCTCATCCCCAACCTCATCTTTGTCACCACCAGCTCCAAGGGCAACACCACCCTGTGCCACGACACCACCAGACCCGAGGAATTCGACCACTATGTGCACTACAGCTCCTCTGTCATGGCCCTGCTCTTTGGGCTCCCCTTCCTGGTCATCGTCGTGTGCTACTGCCTGATGGCCAAGCGGCTCTGCAAGACCAGCCTCTCCAGCCCCGGCCCGCGGATGCCCACCTATAAGAAGCGCTCCATCAAGATGATCGTCGTCGTGCTCGCCGTCTTTGCCATCTGCTTCGTGCCCTTCCACATCACCCGGACCCTCTACTACACCTCCCGCTACATCCAAGCCGACTGCCGGACCCTCAACATCATCAACTTCACCTACAAGATCACGCGGCCCCTGGCCAGCATCAACAGCTGCCTCGACCCCATCCTCTACTTCATGGCCGGGGACAAGTACCGGGGGCAGCTGCGCCGGGGGGCTGCCCAGCGGCTCCGGCCCGTGCCCACCTGTGACTTGGCCCTGGTGTCACCCTACACAGACAACCTGACTGATGGCAGACACCTCGCCAGCATCACCCGAGGGACAGGGACAGCCCGGAGCGGGGGCAGGTGCTGAGGGGCACAAGGGGGTTCCACATAAGCTCATCCCTGGGCTCCAGGGCTTGCAGCCCCGCCAGGTTCCGTGTGGGCACTCCCAGGTCCCCAGACCTGACCTGCCCCTGCCCAGTCTCTGCAGGGCTCGGGGCTGGAGGCCGTGGGGCTGGTCTCAGCGCTGCCCTGAGCTGCTGTGGGAGGAGGGCCCCTGGTGCTGGCTGGGGCACAAGAGCATGCACAGGGATGGGAAGGACACTGACAAAGCTGTTTTGGGGACGTGGGCTCGTGTCCCACCCAGAGGCACTCCTGGGTGACAGGTCACTAAAGAGAAGGGACTCCAGGCCCTCCCTGGGCAGGCAGAGCCCTTCAGACTGCTCGGTGGTGACATGCAGGGACCAAGCTGAACCAGGGGACAGAGCCCACTGAGGGCTCCCCACGTGCCTGGTTCTCAGAGATGTCCCTGTCACACCACTGACCATGGCAGAAGGACATGGCACAGGGCCCTTGCTGCCTGTCACCCCCCAATAAAGCCCCTTCCCCTTTCCCTGCACTCTGGCCTGTTTCTCCCTGTACCCAAAAGCAGAGGGGCAAACCACCACCCCCCTCACCCCAGAGAAAGTCCCCCCTCCACCAGGACCCCAGTGCTGGGGCAGGCCCAGAGCAATGAGCCGGTGACAGCCCTGGTGACAGGAAGGTTTTCGGGAATTTGCCTTTATGGCTGTTTGCTCCTCAAATGTTTACTCAGCCCTTTTGTTTGAGCAAGTTCCTGCGCAGAGGAACAGACGGAGATTGGTATCAGCACTGTTGACTCTCCCACGCTGGGCAGGGAAGGGACAGGGACAGGGATGTCCCCATTGCCCTCCACAGCTCCTGCCAGCACTTGCCTTGGGAAGGGATGCCCAGAGTGTCATCGAGGTGTCACCCCCCTGCCACAGCATCCCACACATCCCACCAGGAGCTTCCCAGGGGAAGGAGAAAGCCCCAGGGGTGGCTCATCCCAGCCCCACATCCCCATCCCACCAGCAGCGGTGCCCAGAGAGCCCCTCACTCACCGCTGAACTGGGGGTCCCTGTCCTGAGCCCAGTTAACCCAGTAAGAGCAGCTGCTGCCCCTCACATCCCATTATATCCAATGTGTCCCAGGTGTTCCCGGGAGCTGCTTGGCTGCACCTGAGCAGTGCAAGGAGCCCTGCCAGTCACTGCCCAGCTGGAGATGGGACTGCCAGGGAGGGGACATGGTGGGCGGTGCAGGGGGTATGGCCTTAGTCCTGCCAGTCCCAACCCCCAGAACACACACAGGCAGGAATGGGGGGGTCAGAAACCTGTATTGGGTACAGAGGCAGCAGAAAAGGCTCTCTGGGGGTCACATGGTCCTGGCTGAGGCCACTTCCACACGTCCCCAAGTCCAGTACTGTCCCCCCAGGCTGATTCCACTTGGCATCAGGATGCCACCCCAAAGACCCCATTTCAATCCCCCCTCCCACGATACCCCTTCCCTCAGCTCATGATTACCTGGTTATCTTGGGGGGACCATTGCTGGCCCCCAGCCTCACCCCAGTGTCTCCCAGGGGACAGTTCTGTCACCCACAGCCCCTCCAAGCCCCTTCCAAGGGGGACCCTTTCCCAACTTCCCCCTCACTTCCTCCTCTCCTCCCAAGTCCCACTCAGTTTTTTCAGCCAGAGGAGCGGGGGGCCAGAGTGGGGACAGTCCTCCACGTGTCCCCCGTGCCAGGCCAGCTGGAATCCCCCCCAACAAGAGCCAGTGGCCCTGGTGAGCCAGGCCGGGGCCGCCGGCGCCGGCAGCGCTCACAGGATGTGCAGCTCGTCCGTCTCCGACAGCCCGTACTTGGTCTTGTTCTCGTTGAAGAGCTTGAGCAGGGCACGGATGTACATCTCGTGGTACCTGTCCACCATCTCCCGGCTCGGGTTCCCCACCTTGGGCACCGCCAGCGGCTCCCCCACTGCCGGCAGGGGATGGGACAGGGTCAGACCAGCACAGCTCCCCACACCAGAGGTGCCTCCCAGCACCGCCGGGCACAGGGTGTCCCTCCTCTGCCCCCCTCATCCCCCCCAGCTGCTCACCCACGGTGGTGATGGGCCTGGCGTAGGGCAGGAAGCCCCGCGAGGAGCCGGAGGTGAGGCCGCGGCCGTAGAAGACGCAGGGAGCGAAGCCCATCATCTTCTGGAAGCGCCGCTGGATGCTCCTCATCCAGCTGCCCTCCTCAAAGACCACCTGGCGGAACAGGTCGTTCTCCCCAAAGGAGAAGGAGGGGACGAGGAAGGCCCTGCGGAGGGGACACGGCGGGCGGTGACGGGGCGCTGTGACCCCCGGGTCCCCGCGGGGGTGGCGGTGCCCGTGACCCACCCGTGCTGCAGGGCCATGCGCACGAAGCCCTTGCGGTTCCTGAGGATGAGGGTGGTGACACCGGGCCGGCAGGAGAGCGACTCGGCCGCGCCGCCGATGACGATGGCCACGGCATTGCCGGTGCCCTTCTGGGACAGCAGGTACCCGATGGCACGGCGGGTCACCGGGCACAGCCCTGCGGTGGGACACGGGCACCGGAGCTGTGGCACTGCCCAGGGGACAGGGACACCACCAGTGACCCCACCAGGGACCCCAGGGGGGATCGCACCTGGTGGGACCACGGCAGGGGCAGGGCAAGGGCACCCTCTGCTGCGGGCAGGGTGTAAGTAGGGTGTAGGCGAGGAGTAGATGGTGTGGGCAGGGTGCAGGCAGGGAGTAGGTAAGGGACGGGCAGGGTGCAGACAGGGTGCAGACAGGGTGTGGGCTGGGTGTAGACAGGGTGTGGGCAGGGTAAAGGCGAGGCGTAGGCAGGGTGCAAGTGAGGTAGGATGGAGTTCAGGCAGAGCACCGTCCCTGCCTTGCCTGCTCCGGGGAGAACCATCATTCCCATGGTTCCCCCAGGTGGCACCAAGGACCCTGAGCTGTGCCTGCGGGCACTGAGGCAGAGCCGGGCAGGGGCCGCTCACCACCACTCATCAGGTACTCCCGGAAAAGGGGCAGGCGGAAGTTGCCGGCCAGGGTGGTGAGGAAGGACTGGATTCCCGGGAACATCTCCTGGAAGCCTGTGGAGGCCGTGATGAAGTTGCAGAAGGCACCGACGCAGAGGATGCCATGGGGGTGGGAGCCGATGATGTAGTTGTGGCTGGGGGACAGGTCGTGTGTCTTCACCAGCTGCAGGGACAAAAGGGGTCACAGGGCAGGACTGAGGCACCTCCTTTTGGACGGTCCCACCACCACATCCCACTCCTGGCCCATACCTTCACTGGGAAATAATCCCGAAAGTGCTTCCACACTGTCCAGTGCCGCAGGCTTGGCAGCCTCCTGCCACCTGCAATCCAGGGAGGGGCCACAGGAGATGACACCCAGCCCAGTGGGCAGCAGGATCCATGGGAAACACCCCATGGAGCCGCCACATCCCCCTGCCCACCATGGTACCGACGATGGGGGAGAGGAGGGAAGGAGCAGGTGGGACATGGTGCTCCCCGTTTGCTGGGGAAATGGGGGATCCTCCACTCCCCCACCCTGCTGCAAAGCTGGAGGAAGGGGGATATTCCCATGCCCACCTTTCTCCGGTGTGTCCCAGTCAAGGATGATCCAGGCCAGGTAGAGCACGGAGATGGGCCAGAGGCTGGTGAACAGCAGGTAGATGAGGACCAGGAGGCTGACGGTTCCTGCAGGAGCCAGGGAGGGGGTGAGCGGGCGTGTACCCACCCCCAGCCCCCCAGGCCAGCCCCCTACTCACCCAGCAGCAGGAAGCTGAGCACCCACTGCAGGACGGCGAGGAGCTGGAGCCCGGAGCGAATGTCCCGCTGGGAAGGCCAGGGCACGGCCAGCAGCGTGCGCAGGGCAGTCTGGACACTGGCACGGCTCCCTGTGGGAGGGACACGGCCCCCGGCCCAAAACACCACGGACTGAACACAGGCTGGGCCACTGGGCTGGCAGGGGGCACCCAGGGGGGCTGGGGTTGGGGTACGGGGTGAGGTGGGATGGGAAGGGTGAGCAGCTGGGTGAGGTGAGAAGGAATGGGCTGGGGGATGTCATCCCCAGGGAGCTCTGGACCGTGCCAGGAGGTGACTCCAACCCTGCTCCGAGCATTGGGAAGATCCCAGAGTGGGCATCCCAGCCCCAAACACTCCGTGCACCAGGGCAGCCGAGTACAGCGGCACGTCCTGCTCCTTGCTGAGTTCCCGAGGGCCAGCACCTTCCCCACGGCCTCCCTGGTGTGCTCAGGCTCCCGGGATTTGGGGATTTCTCAGCTGGCACAGCAGGGAGGCACCACCCCCCAGCAGGTGCCAAGGACAGCGGCCGGAGCTGAGCTGGGGTGGCCCAGAGTGGCGGTCCCCACACTGTCCCCACACTGTCCCCACAGCCTGGGACACTCTGGAGCCGCAGTCTCTCCACTCCCCCCACCGCCCCTTCCCTCTGGGCGACCTTGGTGAACCATTAACTGCCCCGGGCCGGGTGCCAGGATCCAAACTCCACACACAGCCCCAGATCTCCTCCCGAAATGGGCCCGAGGTGCCGGCTCTGCCAGCGCCGCTCCCGGCCAAGGTCCAACCACGGCCGAGACCACCTGGCACAGCCACCACGCAGGGACACCCCCAGTGTCCCCAGAGCCTGCTTTTCTTGGGGAAACAGCCCCAAATCTGCATGTTGGGCAGGGGGATGCTCAGGGGGAGACAGCAGCAGGCCTGTCCCTGTGGCCACACAGAACAGGGACCCCCAGGTTAGAGCAGAGCCACCAAATCTTGGTTCAGGAAGCTGCTGGGGGTTCTACTCTTCCTGGCTCCAGCCAAACCAGGAATGGGACTACTGAAATAAATGAAACACTGGAGCCACCTCCAGCATCGGGGAATTCTCATCCCTCTCCTCCCAGCAGCACGACAGGCTCGGAGTGACCCCTTCCACCCACCCCACACCACCCAGAGCCCCCCAAGCCCCCACAGCCCTGCCATTCTCAGCTTTCCAAAGCCCCTTTTTTTTTTTTCCCAGGAAAGACTCAGAGCTCTTCCAACAAACTTTGCGCCCACCAAGTGGTTGCTGCTTTCAGTTCCCTTTCCCAGCTCCCGTCCCCAGAACTCCATGAACATCCGTGTCAGACACAGAGAACCCCCCGTGGCTCTGCTGGAGCCTCTGCAAACCCCAGCACTTGGAATTTGCAGCACTCTGGAGCATCTTGGAGGGGTAACATTCCCAAATGCACCGTCAGAAATTTCATTCCTGTGTGTTTTCCACTGGAGTTATCCCCAAATATCCCCCCACGCCTCCCATCCCCCTCAGCACTCCAACCCAAGCAGACAACAGTGACAAGGACCAGCTCCTCGTGTCTCCAGAGCAACCCCAACCATCCCAACTGCCCCCGGGAATGTCTCACCGCTCAGGTTTTGGGAGCAGGCAGCGATGATTGTTTTCATGGTGGCGGCAGCCCCGTGCCAGCCCCGGCAGGTTGGGAGGTGAGTTTGGAAATCGCCGGGTTGTGTATCCAGAGGCTTTAACCAGCTGACCCGAGGTCCAGCGGCCGCTGCCGAGGGGAGGGGACCTGCTCCAGCCCCGGGTTTGGAGCAGGGAGAGGAGCTGGAGGTCCTTGGGAGGGCTCGGGGTCCCCCCGAAGGGTGAGGAGCTGCTGTTGTGCCTTGGAAAAGCCCCACTGCCAGTGGGGGCTGGGCAGGGGCTGCACCCCCTGGGAAAGGTACTCGCTGTGTTTGGGGGATTTCACAAACACTGTCACGCTCCAACAGTGTGATTCCCCTCCAGAGCCACCCAGAAACGTCATCCCCAAGCTCTGGCTGCATGGAATGGGAATGCAGCCACCAGAGCCATCACATCCCCTCCCCTTCCATCCCTGCCTGCTCCCCGGGAAGCCTGGAGAGGATGCAGGAGGGAAATAAGAGGGAAATAAGAGCAGCAAAAAGTCAGCCCTGAGGTGGAGCTTCCAGGCCAGAGCCCAAGGCACAGTGAGAATCCACAGGAACCAAGTTCACTAAAGCTGCTCCTCAGGTCCAGGGCAAGGGAATTTCACAGCAGGAATTAGGCAGCACAAAGACAGTTTATTTTGCTTAAAATATAGAGGAAAAAAAATAATAAATACATCCAGCCACGAGACAAAGAGCAGTCCCCAAATCCACGGACTTGCCCTCCGAGGGCTGCCTCTGGCTGGGGGCGCAGAGGGAGCCTGACCCTCACAGCTCTGGGGCATCACCCAGCACGACCAGTGCACCCAGTCTGACATGGAATGCAAGCCAAAGCCAGGGGGGCACGTGTCCTCCTCCGACCCAGCGCTCCCGCGGAATTCCCAGACCCTCCACATATGTACACTGGATTCCTCCTCTGTCCCTCCAGGTTCCTGTCCCAGGATCCCAGCCCTGCTCAGCCCATGTTGTGCCGGTTGCCGTAGCCTCGGGGGTGTGTGTCTTTCCAGTCATCCCAGTCCCGAGCTTTTTGAAGCGTTTCCTCATCATCCTCCTCCTCTTTTTTCTCCTGCTGCTGCTTCTGCTGCTCTTCATCACTTCCACCTGCTGAGGGAGGAGAGCCCAGGTCAGGTTCTCCTGCCAGGAGCAGGGCCAGGCAGGGATTAGAACTGTGGAATGGGTTGGGCTGGAAGGGACCTTGTGCCACCCCTGCTGTGGGCAGGGACACCTTCCACTGTCCCAGGCTGCCCCAAGCCCCATCCCAGCCTGGCCAAGCACAGTCTAACAATCCAGTTGTTTTCCTCCTGAGACAGAGGGTGCTCCCTACCCTGCACACAGCCCTGTGCACCCAGCCCCTCGAGGGCCTTCCCAAAGCCCCAGTTGCCCTGTTTCTCTCCATACCTGGCACCCTCTGAGGGACACTCTGCCCTGACACGATCCCCTGCCGCCGGCGCTGCTCGTACCAGTCGTCCACAGTCATGGTGGGCAGGCCAGGATAGCCAGCTCCAAACACCCTGCAGGGCACACACAGCCAGGAAAAGGCAATGAAACGCCTCACAGTGAGCACAAACACAGACCAGAGGCACAGGAGTATTCCCTGATCCAACCTGTACTGAGGATAGAAGGAATGATGGCAAGGAGGGCTTGGGGAAGGCTTTGGGGTGACCCAATCGTGGCCTTTCAGTGCCTGAAGGGACTCCAGGAGAGCTGGAGAGGGACTGGGGACAAGGGATGGAGGGACAGGACACAGGGAATGGCTTCCCACTGCCAGAGGGCAGGGTGGGATGGGACAGTGGGGATAAATCCTTCCCTGTGAGGGTGGGCAGGCCCTGGCACAGGGTGCCCAGAGAAGCTGTGGCTGCCCCTGGATCCCAGGGAGTGTCCAAGGCCAGGCTGGAGCAGCCTGGGACAGTGGGAGGTGGGAACTGAACTACTACACACACAGAAAACTCAGGGCAAGTCATGTCACAAGCACGACAGGAAACGTTTCCATCCCATTTCGTGCCAGAATTCCTTGCAAAGATCTCGGGGTGGCACAAACAAGTGGTTACAACTGGATTTCTGCATTGGCAAGAGGATTTTAAGGTTGATGCCCCAGAGTGTGGTTAAACCCCCCCAGCCCAGCCCAGTCCTGCCCACCTGGCCTGTGCAGCATCACGGGTGAGGATGAAAGGCTTCACTGGAGCTCTGGGGGGCCGGGGAGGGCCGTGGGGAGCTGCTGGAGCCTGGAGATGCAAACAACAGTGACAGCTGAGAAAGGAGAACTCGCCTCTCTGCATCCCACCCTGGAGTTCCTAAAGGTCCCGGAGCAGAGGGACACCTCTGCTGCCAGAGCAACGCCTTGACATGGGCAATCCAGGGCTGAGCCTGGTTTACATCAGGAATTCCATCCCTGCCTGGATCAAAGCAGAGCAGCCAGGGCTGAACCAGTTCAGAACAGGAACTGGTCATTGCTCCAGGGCCCCAGCGTGGAGCATTGGGACACCACGGAGGAGTCCTGCAGTGCCACAAGGAGCTGCCCAAACCAGCCCTGCCAGCAGGCTGGGCAGGGCTGTGCCAGCACATCTTCAGGTCATTCCAAATGGGATGTTCCCATCTGGAACACGCTGCTGCCCAGGAGGGCAGGGGAGAAGGAAATCACAAGGGTTGTGTGTAAATTCCCAAATTAACTTGCTCTTCATGGCTGGGGCCTGCAGAACCCAGCAGAGGCCTTTGCACAGCCCAGCTCAGCTCTGATATTCCAAGCTCCAGCATTCCACAGGCTGGGACTGCCTGGAACACGTGGAGCAGCGAGCAGGGACCAACCCAAAAATCGGAATTAAACCAACCCCCACCAGCTCGTGGCGGGACTGAGCTCAATGAGAATTCCCAGCCCAAAACTCCAGGTCTGCCTCAGGGCTCATGCCACACCTGTCTGGCTGCATCCCTGCTCCTCAGGATCACCAGCTCCTGGTCGATGCTCTCCACCTCCTCCAGGCTGGTGCTGATCCACTGCTGGATCTGGAGGATGTAAAACTCCCTCAGCTGCTCCTCATCCGCCGTCCCACCCTCCACCAGGCTCCTCATGGAAGCCAGCTTGTTCTCCAGCTCCTTCTTCTGCTTGTACCTGGCCCACAGGAAACAAAACAGGACAGTTTTTCCCCTCGGTTATTGAGACACCTGAATAATGAACAGCCAGAGCCAAGGATTAGAGTCCTCTGGGAGCCGAGAGAACGACGAGCACAAGAGACTCATTTCAAAACAACCCCCCCCCAGGTGGAATATAAATCACACTTTTGCACCTGTGCAGGTCCAGCCCAGTTTGGACCTTCCAGTGCTGCTACAACGAACAAATCCTCGGCCAAAATCCCCAACCAAAGCAAGACAAAGGCACCAACCACCTCCTTTCCAAACCCACTGGTAGGAAACCTCCCACACGGGTGGCTTTATGCTGCCAGAACCCATTAAAGAACTAACTGTAAGATCAGCTACTAAGGAGTTAATAAGATTTTTTGTTTCGAGCAGTTTTTCCTCAAAGGCCCAGAAACAAAGACACAAACTCTCTGCGCACAGCCCATCCAAGTGCTGCACCTCTTTATCCCAACCCCTGCGGCAGCAGCAATCCCCCGAGGCTCCCCCTGGTCCCCAAGCCCTTTCCCAGCGCCCACCTCTCGATCTTGGCTTTCCTGCTCATGGCCATGGCCACCAGGCTGGGCTGTGTGCCCGCGGGCTCCCGGGGGCTCCCGCTCCCCTCCTCGCTGGCCGGCAGCTGGAATGTGCCCAGCCCGTAGCTCCTGCAGAGCCGCAGGAAGCGCACGAAGTGTCCCCGGGCGCTCTCCAGGTGCTCCAGCCGCCTGCTCTGCTCCACCTGCTTCAGCGTCAGGGCTCCCAGCAGCGCCGGCAGCAGCAGGAACTTGAGGTCGGCAGAGGCGATCTCCTCCAGCTCCTCGTTCTCGCTGCCAGGGGACAGACAAGGCGGTCCTGGGGAAGGGGCTGAGAAGCTTCTGAGGGAGCTGGGGGGGCTCAGCCCGGAGAACAGGAGGCTCAGGGGGCACCTGGAATTCTCTCCATTCCCTGGGGGGGTCGGGCTCTGCTCCCAGGGCACAAGGGACAGGAGGAGAGGGAAGGGGCTCAGGCTGTGCCAGGGGAGGCTCAGGTGGGACACCAGGAGGAATTTGCTGATGGGAAGGGCGGTCGGACCTTGGCAGGAGCTGCCCAGGGAGGGTTGGGGTGCCATTCCCGGAGGTGTCCAGGCAGGACTGGCCATGGCACTGAGGGACAAGGTGGGGATGGGGCACAGCCTGGGCTCCATGGGCTGGGAGGGCGTTTCCAGCCTCAGTGACCCCCTGATCCTGATCCTGCCCCGATCCCATCCCGGCCCTGGGCCCCCGCCCGCTCACCTGAACAGCTCCAGCTGCGCCACCATGGCC
>WEKX01006241.1:49777-123549 GCA_013390025.1 Pitta sordida
CTCCGCCATCATGGGCCGGCACCGCCCCGCCCGCCGCTTCCGGCGCCGCGCCGACACCGTCCCCGCCCCGCCGCCATCTTGGTGAGGACACTCACGTAGCCCACAAATGGGGCGGCCGCCATCTTGGTGAGGGCACAGGAAGCGCTGCGACGCCGTGGTCGCCATCGTGGTGAGGGAACAGGAAACCCCCACCACGGGGAGCCGCCATGTTGGTGGGGGCACAGTCCCACCTACCCCCGCGGCGGCCGCCATCTTGGTGAGGGCACAGACGCTCCCGGGACGCGGGGCCGCCATGTTGGTGGGGGCACAGTCCCACCTACCCCCGCGGCGGCCGCCATCTTGGTGAGGGCACAGACGCTCCCGGGACGCGGGGCCGCCATGTTGGTGAGGGCGGGCGGGGAACCGAGACAACCCGGGGATATTTGGATAAATGGGCTCAAAACATCCCCCTGCCTTCCCCCTTCCTTTCAGCTGCTGCTAATAAATAATCCTTGATCTTGTCAGCATTTCTCCCCCATCCTCGTCTGCCACACGCGCGGGACACGGCGCCTTTCTCGCTTCCTTTTTGCACATTTAGCTCCTAAAAATCTCCGAAATTCACCCAGGCACGGGGCGGGCTCGGGTGAAAGCTGGGCTTTTAGGGGCTGCTGTTGGTCCCTGAGAAGTGCAGGTGACAGTGCAGGTGACAGGACAGGCGATGGGACTCACCTGTTGGATTTGGGACTCACCTGTTGGATTTGGGACTCACCTGTTGGATTTGGGACTCACCTGTTGGATTTGGGACTCACCCGGTGAATGTGCAGAACTCTGTGAGCAAGCCTGGGCAGCACTCATCCCCCTGGATCCCAGCACATACCCACCTCATAAACCCTGTGGGCGATGGGGTCCCTTCCTGCAGCTCACCCGCCTCGGGCTGACTGCCTTTGTGATTTATTCTATTTATGTTCCTCCTGCCCGTGCCAGCTGCACCATAAACCCGGCAGGTGTGGGTTCGTGCCCTGCTGTGTCCCCTCCTGGGTGCCACCGAGGGGTGTCCAGGGCTGGGACACCCAGGGGCTGCAATAAACCCGCCGAGATCCCACAGCCCGGCAGCGCTTCGAGGGCCAGAGCCAAGGACACACAGAATCACAGAATCACAGAATACTACGAGTTGGAAGGGACCCACAAGGATCATCTAGTCCAACTCACCACACGAGACGACAACGAGTGATTTTGGGAAGGTGTCAGTCCCACCGCGCCGAGCCTCGAGCTGGAGGCCGCGGGAGTGTCCTGGAGTCCCGGGGTGGGCTGGGAGGCACCAGGGGCACCTTCCACGGGGATTGATCAGGGAGTTCTGGAGCTTTGGCAAGCGGGGACTGGTCTGTGCCACCCGCCAGCTCCGCGATGCCACCCCTGTCCCTGGAGCTGCACCCTGGGGCTGCTCCTGCTTCCCCTCGGGTCTCATGGCTCTTACTCACCTCGGCTCGTTCGTCCCCGTCCCTGAAGATCCCCACAAGGACAATCCCTGTTATTTGTCACCCTTAGAGCACCACGGGCTTTCTGAGCGCCCCGGGAACAAAGGAGAACAGAGATGGAAGGGGGTTTTTCCTTCAGTACAGGCGTTTGCTCATGTGTGTGTGAGTCGTGGTGTGACAGTGGAGGGACCAACCACCCCAAAGGTCACAGCAACACCCCCCAGATGCCTCCAGCAGTCCCGGCTGGACAGGGCTGGGAGCAGCCTGGCACAGTGGGAGGTGTCGCTGCCCAAGGCAGGGGTGGCACTGGGTGGGTTTCAGGGTCCCTCCCAGCCCAACCCATTCCAGGGTTCCATGGTTTCATGGGATGTTGATCAAGAGCTGAGCCCCATCCTGGGCCTTCTCCTTGTTCTGGCTCAGATCTCTTAGGGACGAGCACGAGGAAAAGCGGGTGGAGGTCCTGATCCACATCCCAGCCCAAGCTGCTACTCGGGGCTGCAGGGAAGAAACATCCCAGTGTATCCTTGAGCACAGAGTCATTCTCACTCCAAAACACTTCATTACCGGCACTTTGTTGCCTTTGCTCAGCTCATCCTGCTGGAATGAGTCATGCAGCATCCCCCAATGTATAAAGAAATAAAAGGAAAAATAAATAAATCGGTGTTTTAGCAGCGAAATCAGGAGTCCATGAGAAGGGACTGCAGTGTCTGCACAAGTGTGACCGGCAGGGAATGGCCACGTTCACACCAGCGTTGCTCCCTTAACCCCCAAATGAAAGCTGTTCACAGCCCACGGGAGCCTTCTCAGAGCAAACCCTTCACCTGGATCAGGGTGGTTTCCTTCCTCCCATCCCTCCCCCGTCAGCTCCCAGCGCCAGAGAGCGAAAGGCTCCGGGGACTTTCATTTCCAGAGACGTGGATAAACAAAAAGCCACAAGACATCGGGGGAAAAAACTGGCAAATGCCAGGAATGTGGAGGAGGTGAATCCATCACATTGCCAGGGAGGGCTGGGGGAGCAGAGGGACAGCGACAGCAGCCTGTCACAGCCTGGAGAGGATTGGCAGTGACATTGGGACAAAGGGCTGCCCGGGGAGGAGCCTGGAGGGCTGGAAAGCCACTGCTGGATGCTCTGGGTTTTGGGGACACTGCCACCACCCCTGCCTGGGATTCCTGAGGGCCTGAAGGGCTCCCTGCCTGAGCTGCTGGGAGAAAAGGTGGAGAGGGCTCCAGAAAAGCCTTCTGGCAGAGAATTCTCCAGCAGTGTGGCGCTGGCTGGTGCTGGGAGTCACCGGGAATATCAGGGTCCAGGGGGGGCTCGTGTTGGTCTGGGCTGGGGGTTGGAAATCCGTGTTCCCCCAGCACCTTCCTTCCCTCTGGCTTTCCCATCCCAACAAAGGTATGGAGAGAAAACACGAGGAGCCGGATGGATGTGCCCCAAATCCTGGGGCCAAGCACAGGGCTCATTCCCACTGGATCCATCCAATGGCTCCCAGTCCCCGGGGGATGCTTCCAGCCCAGCAGGTCTCACATCCCTGCTAATTCCAGGTGTGGGATTCCAACACCTCCCATCAGAGCATTGTCACTGAGCTGTCACCTCCTGCCTGACCCTTCGCACCCCCCAGCTAATTACTAATGGCGCCTTCCCATCTCCCGCAGGACACAAACGGGGGCCCGGCAGCTCGGTGACCCCTCCGGGCCTTTCCCAGCTCTTCCCCGTCGGGCTTGGAGTCAAGGAGGGGAGGGTTCTGCATATTCAGCACTTGACCCTGCCTTTTCCCGGGCACAAATTCCAATGGGAGCTCTCTAGGAGGGGATCCTGACAGCTCCCCTGGGCATTCCTTGCTATTGTGGCTCCTCTCCCCCGCCCCGGGCGACGTGTGTTTGTAGTTACCAAATGCAAATCACATTTCCCACCCTCCTGGCTGGAGCTGTCCCTCCGCGACATCCCTGCCCGTTTTGCAATGCTCCGGGGAGAGTCGGCAGCCCCTCCCGCTGTCACCTCCTGTGATCTGGGACGCACTGGGAGCTGGAGGGAGGGAGGGGAGATGTTTCAGCAATCCTCCTGATTAAGTACCTGCATCCCTCCGGACACCGAAACTGCAGCTGTTTTGCAGCCTGGCAGCTGAAACTCCCTTTTCTGAGGAATGCCGGGGACAGACCCTGATTGCATTTTAAAGGAGAGCCCGAGATGGCTTTTGGCCTTGGGCAGCTGCGGCTTTCCCGGCTCTCTGGGAAGGGAGATGGCAGCAGGCAGAGCCAGTCAATGGCTCATTAACAACTGATAATGACGGTGAACTCACTCCTTTAACTGCGAGAGCTCAACCTCCAGCTCCCAGGTCCATCCCGAGCCACCTCTGGCTCTGCTCACACAGAAACCTGGAGAGCATTAAGGGGAGGGTTTACAAGAAAAGCTCTTGAATCGATTCCGTGCCCCAGCAGAGGCTGTTAAAAGTGATGGAATGAACATGGAAATGAGTAATCGTCCAGCTGGACTCGGGCTGAGCCCAAGCCCAGTCAATGGGAACCAGGAGTAAAGCCAGGAGCACATGGAGCCGAGGGTTCTGCAGGAAATCACCCGAGGGTTCCCACCCCATCCTCCTGCAGGGTCTCTGCAGCACCTGAGGGTTTGCACTCATCCTTTCTCTCCAAAGGAATCCCATAGGAATCTCTTATCCCATCCGAGTGCTTGGCTGGATTCCTCACTGAGGGAAATGTGGGATCACCAGAGCCCCATCCTCGGCTCCCGAGCCCTTGCTGTTCACACACACACACACACTTAGTCCAGCTCACACTCACAAGAATCACAGAATAGTCCTGGGCTGCCTCAGTTTCCAGCCACCAGCCCTGAATCCCCAGGAAGGCAGACCCGGGGGACGAGGCAGGAGAAGCCTCCCAGCAGATTTTCCAGGGGTGGATGGCAGGTGAGCTTGGCAGGGATCTGTAATTAAAGACAGTGAGAAGCAGAAAGGGTTAAAAGTGAGCCAGTCCTCAGACGTGTAAGGAAAAGTCTGGGCACAGGGCTCTGTGCTCTCCTTACAGCCTGGGTTTCTGCAGGGCCAGCTGCGAGGGAGATGGAGGAGAGAGGCTGTTCTGGAAAACAACCCATGGAAAGTTACAATTTAAGATATTTATTTAAGAAACATACACCAGAATCCCACTTACAGCAAGGACAGAGACTAAAGGTTCATTCTTGCTTCCCCAGGGCCCTGGAATCGTGTTCCCCCAACCTCTCCAGGCCAGAGTTCCAGCACTGCTGGTCCTGAGGGGGTGGAAGGAGTGGGGTGAAGACATCAGTGGTCCAAAAGAAGGGGCAGGAAGGGAGGATTCTATGAGCTGAGTGGGCTTCCACCTCCAATAGAAGCCTGGAGGACAGAAGCTGCAGTGACACCGTGGCTGGGTTGATAATCCAGGGCTGGCAGGGGCAGTTTAGCCAGGCTGCCCAGAGAACACACACCTGGCAGGGGCAGTTTAGCCAGGCTACCCTGCTCTAGCAGCCTCCAGGATCTCTGTCCCTCGTGTCCTTGCCTTCAGTGAGAGAGCAGCAGCCCTGTCCATGCAGGTTGTGGGGAGGGTTGATGAGTCCTGGCTCCTGGAGCAGCAGCTGGTTCTGTGTCCAAGCCTGGCCTTCGTTCTGATGCTGCACAGGGCACTGGACCAGCGTTTGCTCCTGAGAAGGAACGTTCAGCACAATCTTGTCCCCAAAGGAGCTGCCCGTGACCCCCTGACCCAAAGCAGCTTTCCAGCCCTGCAGCCTGTTCCCAGGGGACAACTCCCCCCTTCCCATCCATCACTCCTGGCTTTCAGCCGCTGTCAGAACCTCCTGCCAAGGGACAATGGCAGCCCAGAGACCCCACTGAGACAGAGGAAGGGGCTGTTCCTGGGGAGTGATCAATGGCTCCTCAGTGCCCAGCCCTTTGTCCTGCCCTCAGCCCTGGGTTGGAGGGAGCGGAGGCTCCCCGGGATCTCTCAGGTTGTTTTTCCGTGGCAATGGGAGAGGCCAGGCTTCCTGCACGCCCTGGGACGGGTGTCCTGCGTCCAGCTGTCCCTCCCGGGGTGTCACTTGCAGACGTGCCTCTCCACCCTGCGCCGGCACCTCCTGCACTCCACGGAGCAGCACCAGTGGTACCGGCAGTGGCACCGCTCCTCCACCTCCTCCGTGTACGTGTTGTAGCCGCGGCCGCAGCACAGCAGGTCACAGCTGGCACTGCCCACGGAGCTCTTGTGGCACTGCCTGCAACAGGAGAGGAGGATGTGGGAGCTCTGGGGGACCTGCCCAGCCCCACAGCAGCAGGCAGTGGGGTCACGGAATCACAGAATGGTTTGGGTGGGAAGAGACCTTCAACCTTGGGCAGTGCCACCTGCCACGGGCAGGGACACCTTCCACTGTCCCAGGCTGCTCCAACCTGGCCTTGGACACTTCCAGGGATCCAGGGGCAGCCACAGCTTCTCTGGGCACCCTGTGCCAGGGCCTCCCCACCCTCACAGCCAGGAAGTCCTTCCCAATATCCCATCTAAATCTATCAGTTTGAAGCCATTCCCTGTGTCCTGTCCCCCCCCATCCCTTGTCCCCAGTCCCTCTCCGGCTCTCCTGGAGCCCCTTTAGGCTCTGGAAGGGGCTCCAAGCTCTCCCTGGATCCTTCTCCAGGGGAACATTCCCAGCTCTCCCAGCCTGGTTCTATGGCAGAGGAGCTCCAGCCCTTGGAGTTGCTCCACAGCCTCCTCTGGACTCTTTCCAACAGATCTTTTTTTGTGTTGTGGGCGCCAGACCTGGCTGCAGAGCTGCAGGTGGGGCCTCACAAGACAAGGGGTTCAGGGATGGAGGGATCTGCTGCAGGCTGGGGGTGTTGTCAGCTCGAGTTCCTGCAGCAGGAGCTCCTGTTTGGGCAGCTGTGGCTGAGGTCAGGGACTTCCCATGGAGAAGGAAAGGTGGATGGTGAGAACCAGGACTTTCTGCTGTTGCTGAATCCACCAGGGGTTGCAAGTCACAGCCTCGAGGCAGCCCTGGCTCAGCCTTCAGATGAGTCCTCCCCATCCCTCTAAAAATTCCCCCTGTTCCAGAGAGGAGGCACCTGGGAAGCACCACGGACTCCAGGGACTGCTGAGCCCTTCTGGTCACTGGCACCAGCACCCCGGGGCCTGCAGGGAGTGCTGGTACTTCCCCTTCTGAATCCTCACTGGGTGGATCTGTGCCAGGAGAGTGACAGTGAGGGCTGTCCCCAGCCCTTCACACCTGCATTCCTCTGTGAGGACAACCAGAGCCTGGTGGTGACATCCCTGCCCAGGGCCAGAGCTTGGGAAGAGATGAGCTTTAAGGTCCCTTCCAACCCAAAACCAGTCTGTGATTCTCTAACTCTGTGAAATCTGCCTTCCTTGAGACTTTCAGATGCAAATACCTCCCGGGAGCCCCCGTGGTGTCCCCCTGTGAGAGGTGACACAGCCCACCCACACCAGGTTCCCAGCACACGCTCTCAAACCTGTCCTGACAGCTTCTCACCTGTCCTGTGTCCCCAGAGACCCCAGGTGGACATTTGGGGTGCAGTAGTCGGGAGAGTTGACGAGATAAACCAGATCTGTCTCTGTCACTGGCCTGGCATCCGTTTCCTTGGGCATCAGCTGCTTTCGGGACCCTACCAGGCGGTGGGACACCTTGATGGCTGCCAGGTACTTGGATTTGAGGTCGGAGGCAATTTCATCCAGGCTCGGCAGCTCCTTCCAGCAGGTCTTCACTGAACAGGAGCCTGAAACACCGTGGCATTTACACTTGATATCCAGGGAGTCACTGAGCACCTGCAGAGACAGGAACACAGCTGGGTTTGCTTCCTCCTGTGCCCACCCCATTGGGAAATGAAAGAGTCAGATCCTTAGTGCCACCCTCAAATGGATTTTGTGGGGCAATCAGGGCCCCAGCCCTGCTTCAATCCCTTCTGAGAAGAACCTGCTCCTTGGGGAACTCCCTGTGGGAGGTGACACTGGGGCTGGGGGCTTCCAAAGCCCCACAGGAGAACAGGAGTGTATGAAAGCACAAAAACCAGATGGGATGGGGAACCTCTGCTTCCAGTGACAAGGGTGGAAAACAGCACTGGGAGTACTGGTGTGAAGTGCTTGATGCCTTGTGCTGCTTGTGTGGGATGTCTGGGGCAGGGGGAGCAGCAGTGGGGGATTCTGAAAATACACCTTTTAACCTTTTAGTTGTTCAGGACAGCGTCCCNGGCTCCAGGGCCGGGGTCCCCGGCGGGGCCGGAGCCGCAGGAGCAGAGCGGGATCTCTGCCGAGGCGCAGGCCCGGGCCAGCCCGTGGGCCACGGCGGCCGCAGCCAGGGCGAACACGAAGGCGGCCTCCCGGGTCCCTGGGGAGAATCACAGAATATCCTGAGCTGGAAGGAACCCCCAGAGATCATCGAGTCTGACCCTTAAACAGCCTCCCCAGCAGGAATCAAACCCTGGTNGTCTGTGATTCTCTAACTCTGTGAAATCTGCCTTCCTTGAGACTTTCAGATGCAAATACCTCCCGGGAGCCCCCGTGGTGTCCCCCTGTGAGAGGTGACACAGCCCACCCACACCAGGTTCCCAGCACACGCTCTCAAACCTGTCCTGACAGCTTCTCACCTGTCCTGTGTCCCCAGAGACCCCAGGTGGACATTTGGGGTGCAGTAGTCGGGAGAGTTGACGAGATAAACCAGATCTGTCTCTGTCACTGGCCTGGCATCCGTTTCCTTGGGCATCAGCTGCTTTCGGGACCCTACCAGGCGGTGGGACACCTTGATGGCTGCCAGGTACTTGGATTTGAGGTCGGAGGCAATTTCATCCAGGCTCGGCAGCTCCTTCCAGCAGGTCTTCACTGAACAGGAGCCTGAAACACCGTGGCATTTACACTTGATATCCAGGGAGTCACTGAGCACCTGCAGAGACAGGAACACAGCTGGGTTTGCTTCCTCCTGTGCCCACCCCATTGGGAAATGAAAGAGTCAGATCCTTAGTGCCACCCTCAAATGGATTTTGTGGGGCAATCAGGGCCCCAGCCCTGCTTCAATCCCTTCTGAGAAGAACCTGCTCCTTGGGGAACTCCCTGTGGGAGGTGACACTGGGGCTGGGGGCTTCCAAAGCCCCACAGGAGAACAGGAGTGTATGAAAGCACAAAAACCAGATGGGATGGGGAACCTCTGCTTCCAGTGACAAGGGTGGAAAACAGCACTGGGAGTACTGGTGTGAAGTGCTTGATGCCTTGTGCTGCTTGTGTGGGATGTCTGGGGCAGGGGGAGCAGCAGTGGGGGATTCTGAAAATACACCTTTTAACCTTTTAGTTGTTCAGGACAGCGTCCCAACAGCCTGGAGCCTGCTGCCTTCACTTGGGCCCCTCTGCATCCCCTCCAGCTCCATCGAGGCGGGGTGGGCTCAGACCACCACCCCAGGCTGCAGGAGTGCTGGGGGGCTCTGTGCTGGCCTGGGGGGCTCCATGCCCACCATCCAGGCTGCACATTCCTGCTGGTCCCGTGCCCACCATCCCAGATCACCACATCCCAGTGGTCCCACACCCACCGTCCTGCCCACGCCGCTGTTGTGCAGGTTCACGGCGTTGCTTCCTCGTGCCCCCGGCTTGGTGGATTTGGAGGAGCCGTCGGCGAAGGCGGCCCCGAGCTGGAGGCCGTAGCTCAGGTTGTCCCCACAGCCGCCCCATCTGGCTCCAGNGGGATTTTTGACCTTCCTCCCTGCCCAGCCTGACGCTCCCCTCAAACACCTCACAGTGCAAGTAAATTGGGGTTTTTTTCTATCTTGCAGTGGGATGAACCCAAAGCCTCTCATTTTATTCCCACCCTGATTTTAACCCGCACCCCCCCACTGTGCCACACTGCCCAGGTCCAACCTGTGCATCCCCCACCTCTGCCCCCTTTCATTCTGCAGCCTCTGGCAGCTGTTTGAAATGGAAGTCACCGTCTGTCCCCTCTGCCAGCCAGAATTACACGGCACTAACACCACGTCGAGGCAGCAAGTTCTCTCCAAAACACCCACGGCAGGATGGAGCCCGAGCAGGGGCACAGCGCTGCCATCCCGGGACGCTCCGTGGGGCAGAGCAGGGACGCGGCGGGAGGAGCATCCTTTACCTTTCAGCAGGTCGGGGCCGAAGGCGGGGGCTCGCTGGATGGAGGAGCAGTTCCACCTCATGTCCGAGAAGGTCTGCTGGCACAGGCTCTGCGTGCGCCGGGCGGCGCGGACGATGCTGGGCATCACCTCCAGGTTCCGGCGGCACAGCTGCAGCTGCTCCGGCCCCAGCAGCCGGCAGTGCTGGCTCTCGTTCCAGGACACCCCGCCGTGCTCCGACAGCCCCCTGCGGGGACAGGAGGGGGTCACTGGGGTGGGGGACTCAAGGGCAACCAAAGGGGACCCAGGGGGAGCCCCAAAGGGGGTGTTGGAGGGTGGGAATCCCGACTCACAGCCACTGGATGGCTGCGGAGAGACCCAGCTGGCACAGCAACACGGTGGCGGTGGGGTGCCCCATGGCCGGGAGTGGGACTGGACTGGGGCTGGGATGGGCACTGGGAGCAGGAATGGGATGGGGACTGGGAGCGATGCTGGGCTGGGATGAGGACTGGGATGGGAGCAGGAATGGGCTGGGTTGGGGACTGGGAGCAGGAATGGGATGGGGACTGGGAGCGATGCTGGGCTGGGATGAGGACTGGGATGGGAGCAGGAATGGGCTGGGTTGGGGACTGGGAGCAGGAATGGGATGGGGACTGGGAGCGATGCTGGGCTGGGATGAGGACTGGGATGGGAGCAGGAATGGGCTGGGTTGGGGACTGGGAGCAGGAATGGGATGGGGACTGGGAGCGATGCTGGGCTGGGATGAGGACTGGGATGGGAGCAGGAATGGGCTGGGTTGGGGACTGGGAGCAGGAATGGGATGGGGACTGGGAGCGATGCTGGGCTGGGATGAGGACTGGGATGGGAGCAGGAATGGGCTGGGTTGGGGACTGGGAGCAGGAATGGGATGGGGACTGGGAGCGATGCTGGGCTGGGATGAAGACTAGGATGGGAGCAGGAATGGGCTGGGATGGGGACTGGGAGCAGGGCCGGGGCTGGGATGGGGACTGGGATGGGGACTGGGAGCAGGGCCGGGGCTGGGATGGGGACTGGGATGGGGACTGGGAGCAGGGCCGGGGCTGGGATGGGGACTGGGATGGGGACTGGGAGCAGGGCCGGGGCTGGGCTGGGACTGGGGCTGCTCGGTGCCCCCGCCCCCTTTTATGGCAGCGGCGGCAGGTCCCGCTCCCCCCGGGGAGAGGAACAAAGGCGGTTTCGGTGCCATTCACACGGCAGAGGGACGAGGAGGGGGATGGATGGGGGTCCAGCTGTTTTTAGCATCCCTAAGCAGCACCCGGGAGCGGGTTAAGGGACAGTGGCTGCAGGATGTTCCCCAGCACTGCCAAGGCCACCCCCTTCCATAAATACACCTTGAGGAAGCAGGTAGGCTGGTGTTTTCCTGCAGTGGGAAGTGACATTTGAGACACAAACCCAGCTGACACCAGGTTTTGGAAACAGTCAGAGGTTGAAGACCATTCTTTGGCCTTTCACTTTCTCCCCGGCTCTGCAACTTCCCCCCTCGCTGGAAGGTGCTTTTCCTTGACAGGACAAAACCAAGTGCTTGATTTTCATCCACCCACAGCCTCTACCCTTGCCAAGACACGACTGGGTGGTTGTTAAACGTCTCCTCATGACCTCTGCCATTGACAGGACATGTCTGGATGGTTTATTGTGGTCCACTCATGACCCCCCTTTGCCCTGAGGGGTCACGTGCACTAAAATCAGGACACATGGCTTGATATTGTCACCTTCTGGCCACTGGTTTGGCTCTTAGGGGCCACCACCTGCCCTCAGCCCCCTGGGAAACCTGCTTGGAGCGAGGCGAGTCCTTTTCCCCCCATTAACCTTGTACCTTTCAGGCAAATTCCTCCCCCAGGTTTGGGGATCTGTGTCCTGGAGCATCTCCAGTGCGTTGCCAGGATCATATTGGGGTTGGATGGCAGCTGGAAGAAAAGAACATCAACTCAACCCTTTCCACCCCATCCCTTCCTTTGGGATGCGAGGTCACTCCAGGAGCTGGGCAAGGACAGGGGAAGCAGTGCCAGCACAGGGAACTGTGACACCAGTGCCCTGCCCAAGGCTGCCACCTCCCACGAGAGGTAATTTTACCAATCCCTCTTCACAGAAAAGTTTTGCAATGACTGAGTAGCAGGAAAAATTAAACCTTCCTTTTAAAGCAAACCCCAATCCTTCGAACGTCAATTCCTCTTCTGAGCTCATCCTTGAACCGTAGGAGGAGTGCTAAAAACAGCCCTTCCTTCCCCTTCCATCTTGGGCTGTCTCGGGGGAAGGAGGGGGACGGGAGGGGATTCCCAGCCCAGGAAAGGCTTCCCTTCCCCAGCCGGGGCTCCTCCCGGGGGTGCTGAGCAGGGGGAGACCAGAGGGAGAGGGAAGGACATTGGAAAATGTCCTTTGGTGTTGGCCACCCTGGGGACACAGCCAGGAGGGGACACAGCCAGGAGGGGACACAGCCAGGAGGGGACACAGCCAGGAGGGGACAGGGCAGACCCATGCAGAGCTGGCTCCTGGGATTGAGCTAATTAGGGGAGGATCATCAAATAGTTGTCCTGGACGGCCAAGGGTTTGTGTCCCTCACTCCTGGGGCTCGGCCAGGGGCCAAAGCAACACCCGAGGAGGGTGTGTGACCTGTGGGGACCCTCCCTGTGCTCCTGAGCTTGGCACAGGACCCTCCAGAGGTTCCCCTGCCATCAGTGTCCCCTCAGGCCCCTGGTGACCTCAGTGCCCCCCATCCCACCCCTCCAGACCACGTGAGGAGCCACATCCCCCTGCCTGGGGCTGTGCCAGTGCGGTGCCAGTGACGCAGGTGGCGGTGGCACCGCGGTCATGTGGCACTGACGTCGTGCTCCCCGGGGCAGCTCCTGCCTGGGGATCACATCCCAGCTGCCTCCTGTCCCCTCTGAAGGTTGGGGACACTGAGGGTCCCCCCTGGGCGCCGGTGCCCACCCTGCTGTGGGGCTCTGCCATCCTGCAGTGACACCGACTCCCTTCCTCTTTCCGGCACAGTGGTGGGTTCAGGAGCTCCGGACGGGTGCTGAGAACAGGCAGGGGGTGGCAGGGACTCACTCCTGCCAGCTGATCCCATCCAGAGCCACCTCCCAGCGTCACCCTTCCAGTGCCCCCAAACTGGGAGCAGGGAGGGTGGGTCTGTTGCTGCTGTCCCAGGGCAGGCACAGCTGGGCTGGGGGATCCAGCTGCAGAACATGTGGCAGCATCAGCACAGGGCTCTGCCAGGCAGGGGGGACACGTCCTCCATCTGGAGGTCCCACCCTGGCCAGAGCTCCCCCAGAGAGGAGGGAAGTGTCATGAACAACACGCCCGACCTCCCTCCCCAGGCTGGCAGAGCTGCCAGGGCAGTCGTGTGGAGTCCCAGCCCTGTGGATAATGGGAAGCAGCGCTGGCACAGACAGGGGGTGGCACGGGGTGGTGTCCTGGAGGTGCCACCAGCCTCCTGTCCCATCCCAAAGCTGCACAATAAGCACCACATTCCCCAGGAGAGCTTGAGGAGTGAGATCTGCCGGGATACCCCAGGATACCCCTCAGCTCTGGATGAATCTCTGACTCACCTTCATGGAGAGAAAGGGGGGAAAAGGAAAATAAATTTAAAAAGGGACAGAAAAGGTGCTGCGATTGAAGCGAGCTGCAGGGAAGGTGATTTCCGCCTGATCTGTGGAACAGCTCACTGGAAATTTTTGATGAAATCTTATTATTCTGTGAAAATGCAGATCCAGGGAAATGTGAAGGGTTTCCACTGGAAAGAATGAGTTTTGCTGGATTTCTCAACGAGTTCTCCAGAAAATTTGTCAATGGCCACAACATTTCACCCACTGCTGCTTTTTTTTCCGTCAGACCAAAATTTACACGCCTGCCTGACACGAAAACCCGACAGTTTTGGCATCCTCGTTTTCATTTGTTTGAATTTCAATATTCCACAGATCTTTTATCCTCCTTTTGGGTCACGAAAAAGCCGGAGGTGCCAAGACACGCCTGGGACAGGGAAACCATTTCCCCCCAGTCCTGGGGAGCTGGGGGTGAGGAGCAGTGCAGGCACAGCACGTACCTCGGGTTTCTCTTCTTTGCCTTCCCTGCAGGATAAAACCAGGACCGGGATTTTCCTCCAATTTTTTTTTCCTCCCTGGAGAAACTTCAGGCCCCAGCAGCCACTGTCCCCAAGTGCCACCGTCCCAGCAGCTGCTCCACAGGGACATGGACACATGTCCTGCGTCAGCAGCGCTGGATAAACACGGCTGGGAGTGCTCAGGGAGCCCAGGGCAGCGCCTGGCACCGAGTGCCCGGTGGTACAGGGTGTCCCAGGGCACCCAGTGGCACATGGTGTCCCCTCCGGTCCCCAGCTCGGGGAGCTCCGTGTGAGAAGCAGCAGCACAAAGGGCAGGACATTTCCTGGGGATATTTCCCTTCCCCACAGAGCTGGGAGAGGGTTAAACGAGGAGCAGAGACCACAAAAATGCCCCAGGAACACCCTCTGAAGGCAGGAGCAGCACCCTGGGCTCTGAGCAGGGCATTGTGACAGGGCACAGAGCCCCAGATCAAAGGGAAACTGAGGCAGGGATGGAAATGTGGGGCCACCACACTCAGGGATCCCATGGGATGTGGATGCCCAGCAAAGCCAGGAAGGTGCAGCATGAGGAGGGCACGTGTTCTGCAGCAGAAAATGCCCTTTGCTTCACAGTAAAACCATGAGAGGCTTGGAAGAAAAAAAATAAGAAGGAAGTGAAGTAACTGGGATTTTAAGTAACTTCCAAGCCCTGTTGTTTCCTCAGCCTCCAGCCCACCAGGTGTGAGGACAGCCGGTGGCTGGGGACTTCCAAGGTGGAAGCAGAGAGATGTGGAGCGTGAGAGGTTTCACTGCAGCTGTAGTTGTCGGGCTGGCCCTGCCCCTCAGGTGCTCCTTGGGCACCTGGGTGTGTGGGACCTGGCACCCCAAACCTGGCACAGACAGACCAGGAGCAGCCCCGTAACATGGTGACAACCCCCATCAGCACTTTCTCCTGCCACCCTCCCCAGCTGGGCCTGAGCCCCCTGGATTAACCCCTCCTGGGCGTGGGGTGGGGGCTCAGAGGTGCCCAGCCCACCAAGCACCACGGCCTGGGCAGCACTTACCCTGTGATGGGACCAGCTGCCACCATCCCCTCGGGGGTCCAGACACCAAGGGGGGGATGTCCTGCACCCACCTGAAGGGCCAAGGACAGCACAGCCTGGTTTGCTCTCATTCCCGTTACCCAGAGGGGTGAGGAGATACCAGGTTTCCTCCTGGGGGCTTTTGAAGCCCTGCAGGAAAAGGCAGCAGAAAGGTGACCAGGGTCCCACAGAGCCACCACCAAGCCCCATCCCCTGCCCCTGCATATTTAGCAGAGCTGCTAAACCTTCTTAAAAGGCAGCCAAGGTGCTGCTGGGAAACACTGGGGTTGTCCCGAGGGAGACAATTCCCTTCCCACAGCAGTTATGGGTTTTAGGGCTCAGATGTGATCAATCCAACCAGCCCAGGGCTTGGCTTCTCACCCTGGGTGATGGGAACATGTGATGGCAGGGCAGAAAACCCACCCCAAATTCCCTACAGCAGGTTTCATTTCTTGCAGGGATCAGAGGAGAGGGGACAACCTTCTTTCTGGAGAAGGAGAGGTGACCCCGAGCGCAGCACCCACCACACTCCCACCACTGGGCTCACAAACCACGCAGGTTACGGGGAGGAGACCCAAACCACAATAATATTATTAATATTATTAACAATAATTAGAGTTCTGAGCAGTCACTACAGTTCTGGGCTACACTTGGGTGATGAGGTCTGGTGGTCTCTCCTGGGCTGGCCCCTCTGCTTTGGGATGGGGCTCAGACACCCCCACCCTGTTGCTCAGGAGCCTGGCACACCCCGGAGCCTTCTGCCCTTTCCTCAGGAGGCAGAAGAGCCCAGCACTGAGGAGGGAAAGGCCCACCAGGACCACGAGCAGAGCCAGCGAGCCAGTGCCCTTGGGCTGGGGGCAGAGCCACCGGGGCGTGCTGGTGACCCTGGCCGAGATATTCCGGCCCAGGTCCCGGAAGGTGCACTGGGCTTCGTCCAGGTCCCGCACGGCCACGCCGGCCATCTGCAGCGAGTCCAGCCAGCCCAGCGAGCAGCAGCTCAGGGGGTTCCCAGCCACAGACACCTCCCTCAGGCTGTGGGACCAGCTCCCGAGTTTCCCCAAGGTCTGCAGGTTGTTGTTGTGCACGTCCAGGCTCTCCAGGGGGGAGCAGGACAGCCCCGCGGGCAGGAGGCTCAGGCGGTTCCCAGAGAGGTCCAGGACTCGCAGGGTGCCCAGGCAGGGCAGCGCTGCCTCGCTCTCCCCCATCCCGTTGCCCCTCAGAGACAGTTCCTGCAGGGACAACTCCAACCCCCCCAGGGCTCCCCTGGGCACGGACAAGTCCCTGTTCCCAGACAGGTCCAGGGAGAGCAGCGGGGTCCTGTTGAAGGCGAAGGGCTGCAGGGTGCTGATGTTGTTCTCGCGAAGGCTGAGGTGCCTCAAGCCAGGCACGTTGTAGAAGGGGGTGCAGGTGTCTCCAGGGGCTGACACATGAGATCCCCCTCCCAAACCGCCTCCCCGCTCACTTCCCTGGCCCTCGCAAGGCTGGAGGCTGTTGGAGCCCAGATCCACGGTTTCCAGCTGAGGCAGGGAGCTGAAGAACCAGCGTGGCAGCACTCGGAGGGCGTTGCTGTGGAGGTCCAGCCAGCGCACGGAGAGCTCGGGGAGCTCTGGTGGAGCAGGAGAGGGATCACCAGGCTCTGTGGCATTGGTGAGAGACTCCCTGGCCACCTCCTGGAGACAGTTCCTAGCCAGGCTGAGGCTGTGCAGGGAGCCCAGGCCGTGGAAGAAGGTAAATGGGAACAGCTCCAGGCGGTTGTTGCTGAGGTCCAAGTCAGCCACGTGTGTCAGAGCAGCTACAGAGCGCCCGGTCCTGTTGAACCTCCCCATCTCCTTGTAGGGCAGGACAAAGTCCTGCTGGTGTGAGCCTGGGAGCAGGGAAGCAATGAGGTTGTTGGAGAGGTTCAAGTGTGTGAGATCATGGGCTCTGGGGAGCTCTGGAAAAGAGAGGAGTCTGTTATGGCTCAAGTCGAGCACTTGGAGCAGGTAGGGCTCCGCTCCCTCCTCGCAGGCGAAGAGCTCCAGGGCGTTGTGGCTGAGGTTTAGAACTCGCAGCTGCGTGAGGCTGAAGCCAGAGACACAGTGGATGGAGTTCAAAGCCAAGTTCACCACCTCCAGCTCTGCCAGAGGCTCAAAAGCTCCCTCCTGGATTTCCATGATGTAGCTGTTGCTGAGGTCGAGCTGGCGCAGCCGCGGGTTGCTCCGGAACATCCCTGACAGCAGCCTGGGCATCCTGTTCCCGGAGAGATCCAGCTCCCTCAGGCTGCTGAGGCTGCTGATGTACCAGGCTGCCATGTGGCTCTCCAGGTTATTGGCTGACAGGTCCAGGATCTCTAAATTCCTGAGCTGATGGAGGGCTTCCCCATTAGCCAAGAAATTCCGGTGCAGGTGGTTGGATCCCAGGAGGAGCGAGCGCAGCCGCGGCAGCTGAGCCAGGGCGGTGGCTGACACGGCCTCCAGCTGGTTGAAGCACATGTCCAGGTACTCCAGCTGCCCAAATCCTGGCGTGTAGCTGCCTGACAGGTTCTGGATGAAGTTGTTGGAGAGTTCGAGGTACTTAATTCCTTGGCCCAGTTCCTCGGGAAACTTTCGCAGGCCGACTCCTTTGCAAGAGACACTCGTGGGGCTCTGGGGAGAGACAGGAGAGGGGGGGGCTACAAACCATCCCCAAGATGGGCATGAGCAAGTGGAAGTGAGGACTGTTCCCTCTTCCTGTGCTCAGCTGGTGCAGAGCATCCCTGTCTGGGCACAGGATAAGTGCTGTGTTGGGCTCCACCTTTTCTCTTGTTCCAAACTGGTTTTTCCTCTGGAGTTGGGAACCTGGATGGGAAACAGCCGGTTCCTGTCCCCCACAAATGCAGTGCTGAGAGGGACAGAAACCAGCTGCTCCCCATCCAGGCTCCCAATTGCCTCCCTAACACCCCTGGCAGCTGTTGGAATCCCTGTGCTCTATCCCGCCTTTTTGAGCATGGCAGGGGCATGGGAGCAGCTGGATGCTGGGATCCACTCCCAGCAGACTGGTTCAGAGGCAAGAAAACAGAGCAGAAGCTGGGCAGGGTAAAGAGATAGAGCCTGGAGGGAGGTAAGAGCCACAGGGAGGAGATCCAGAGGGATGGTCCCAGCCTCAGGGGTGCTGCAGGAGCCATCCCAGCCCAGGTGCTCCTTGGAGAACAGCCTTACCTGCTGGCAGGGTGTGGAGCTGGGTGCCATCTCCATGCTGGCCCGGACCCTGAGGATGGATGGGAGCAGCCAGAGCAGCACAGCCCCTCGTTCAGCCAGGAGCATGTTGGGCTGTGGGCACTGCCAGCCCGGTCCCGGCGCTCTCCGGCGAGCTGGGCACGAGCCAGGCTCTGTATAAATAGGCTTCAGGATGGGATGGGGGAAGGAGATAAGGCATGTGGGTGTTGGTGGCTACGGAAGTGGGAAAAGAAAGACATAAGGCTGCAGAGGGGAAAAACTGCAGAAAGCCACAGGGAAGGGAAAGAGAAAGGGCAGGATGGGGAGGAGGGGGCTCAGGTGACCCGCGGGACCCAGTGTGACATCAAATACCAGGAGGCAGAGGTGGCACTCGGGGGAGTTCCTCTGAGCAGCTTCCCCGTGCCAGGGACAGGCTGTGCCCTGTGCCAGCGACACCGGGAGCAGCTGGGGAGGGCTCTGCAGCCATCCCGAGCCAGGGGCTGAGCTGTGGCCGGATCACCGTGGGATTCCCGGCACCCCAGGGCTGCAGGTGAGCAGAGAAATTCCCCTCCCCACACGGCCACAGCCCAGCCCGGGGAACTCTCCCGAGGCACCTGCCCCTCCTCAGGGAGAAACGGCTCCCAGGGGCTCACCACCCCTTCCCGGGGGATGTGCAGAGCTGGCATCCCCTTCCTCCTCCTCTTCCTCCCCGGAGTCTGCTGTGCTGTCACAGCTGCCAGGTCACCTCCTCACCCCGGGAGGAACCCCATGAGAACTGTCCCTGGGATCTGGGTGCCCAGAGCCGCACCCCACCCACAGGGACTTTTCCCGTGGTGGCATCTGTGTCTCCCTGTGCCACCTGGTGCTGACACACTCCCTGGGGACGTGCTCCTCGTGTTTCACAGGGCGTTCTCCAAACTGCACACTTTTGGGGGTTTTGGCTCAGTGTGACCAATCCCACCTGGAGGAGCAAGTCCAGGTGCCAAGGGGTCGCCCGGGGATTTGGGGTTTCATGCTCTAGTCCTAGAGGTGTCTGTCAGGGAAAAAAATAATTATATAGACATAAAGCACATAAATGAATAAATACAGATTGTACAAATACACACACACAGGTGTGCACATCTGCAAGCAGCAGCAGCAGCCTGGCTCCTGCTCTGGCTGCCCCTGGTGTGGTGGGGACACTTTGTCACCTCGGGATGTGGCTCAGCCTCGAGCTGGACCAGTGTCCCCAGCAGGCAGGACAGAGCCAGGGCTGGTGTTCTGGGCCGATGCCCCACGGTGCTGGAGGCAGCTGTGAGGATATGGCACATCTGTGCAGATGTGAGATCCTGCCAGGGAAACACCGACCTCTGGATGAACCCTCGGCCCTCCTGTCCCACCAGCAGCGAGTGCCAGGCCCTGAAAGGAGAACTGGCCGTGCCACTGCCCCCGGCACGCCCGGGGAACCCCGGCTGCCACTGCTGCCCCAGAGCCGCCGGGCACGGGTCTGCAGGGCTCCGGGAATCAGCTGAAAAGCCCCTGGTCCCACGGAGAATCCCTGGGCACTGGCACCCCCAGGCTGTGAACTCCCTTGGCAGGAGCACCGCCTGTGGACCAGGGCACCTGGAAAACACTGAGGGGCTTCTCTGGGCCTGTGCCAAGGGCAGAGTGAACACCCAGCACAGCAGGGAGAGATCTGCTCCTCAAACTGCACGGCATCCTGTGCTTCTGTGTGCTCCACGCTGGCTCCAGAGGGGTCTGTTCCCCCTGGAGGTCTCCAAAGGATTTGAGGAATGAGCAGCAGGACAGAGGTGTGGAGGAGGAGGGGATAAAACCACCTGCTCATGTCACAGCTGTACCAGGGCCACTGGTGTTTGGGGGGCAGGAAGGCACCTCGTTATCCAAGGCCATCGGATGTGGGATTCTTTCCCTGCACTCCCCTGAATCCTGAGCAGCTCTGAGCCCCCCTGAGGGGATGGGGCCTCTCACACCCACAAAGGATGGAGGTGCTTTACCTTCCATGACCCATCTTCCTTGGAAGCTCCTGGTGTGGCTGGGGAAGAACATCCCCCATGGAACACCAAGAGCAGGAAAAAGCCCAGGCCAGCTGCAGCCAACTGTTCTCTGCTCTCCAACACGGAGCTCACACTTGGGTGTAACATGAGCACCAGAAAAAGCCAGTTAACACATTCCATGCAGGAATCACTCCCTCCTGCCCTTCTCCTGCACCCCAGGCACACACCAGAGAGGGGACAGTGACCCAGGGCTGTTACAGAGCACATCCCAGGTCCTGCCAGAGGGGGACAAGGAATGCAAACTCCATCCACGGCTCTCCCAAAGCCCCCGTTATTCATGCCTGCCCCCAGCCCCACTGCTCAGGCCTGCTCCAAAGCAATCCTCAATTTGCTCAATGTTCTCACTATACACAGTTGTCCCCCTTCATTCTTGTCACAGGAACACATCCTTCTTAATCCATTTTAGAGGAAATAAACCACAAAGCCCAGTGAGGAGCCCCCGAGGCTCTTGCCTGGCCAACATGTTGAGGCTGAAGGGAGGAGAAGCCACTAAAAAGCCGGAGCAGCCCATTTGTCACGCAGTTGTTTTACAAACTGCAGGGCTGCTGTGAATAGCGAGGCCGCGGCCAACGCCGCCTGCCCCGAGGAACTGCAACACTTGGCAAGGGACAGCACTCACTCATTCCTGGAGCCAGGAATGCTTCAGGCAGGGCAGACCCTCCTGTGGCCACAGCACTGCCGGGACAGTCCCTGCAGGTGACCAGGGCTGAGCCTGACATCATGGAACCAAGGCACGGGACCTGGAGGATCATCCAGTGCCAGCCCTGCCATGGGCAGGGACACCTCCCACTGCCCCAGGCTGCTCCAACCTGCCCTTGGACACTTCCAGGGACCCAGGGGCAGCCACTCCCCACCCTCACAGGGGATTTGTCCCCACTATCCCATCCAACCCTGCCCTCTGGCAGTGGGAAGCCATTCCCCGTGTCCTGTCCCTCCATCCCTTGTCCCCAGTCCCTCTCCAGCTCCACGCTCTCCCCAGAACCTTCCCTTCCCCAGACTGAAGATGTCACTTTGGGACTCGTCCCTTTTGTTACACAGGCTGCAACTTCCCTCCCCTCTCGAAAGCCAAAACAGGGCTCAGAAAAGAAACGCAGGGAAACCAAACCCCAACCAGGCCGAGCGTGAGCCAAGGGCTGACACAACAGAGCAGTTTGTGCTGCGGCCTCTCCTCAGCTCCAGCACATCTCGTGGCTTTAGGTCTCCCCAGCTGAGGGGAGGTAACGGGGCAGAGTTGCTCAAGAAGCCAAAAGAAACAATAGTGTCCCAGCTCTTCTGTTAGTCACCAGAAATCGAGTTATGACTAGACTCAGCAGGGCTCAGAGAAAAAGTGGTGACTTCATGCTGGACCAGATTTGAAAATACACTTCTTTTTTTTTCTTTCCCTTTGCTAGAGACTCCAGCATCACTTATTTTAGGTAGAAGGGTGCCAAAAGGAAAGGGTCTGGGGGGAGAAAGCTTAAAATCCACATCTAAAAGCAGGACAGTTTCTATTAAAACAGAAAAAAAAAATAAATTTCCTGTTTGAATATTTTATTCTTAAACATGACAAACTTTCTCCGAGTGTTTTCACAAGTACTTGTGTCTGCTCTACACGGCTCGGTGAAGCCTGTAGAAATGTGTTCTGGTCTGCAAAATATTAATTAAAAAGGACAAAACAAAAACAAACAAACAAAAAAACAAACAAAAAAACCCCCCCCGACCCCCTCCAAACCAAAATCCCCCCAACCAAACAGAACTTGCTGGAACAGCAGCAGTACTTTAAGGCAGCCCCCGGTGGGGCGAAGTTACCTCTGGGTAAGGGCAGGAGCTGAAAGGAGCAGAGGTCTGGGCCCGGGAGCCGGCGTTTCCTTTGGGATCTGGTGCTTTTTCTGGAATGTGGAGGCAGTTTCCTATCTGCTAAGCCTGCTCTAGTAAGGATTCCTCTTCCTGCTCTCGCTTCCAAGCTCTGGGAAGAGGCGCTCGCTGGCCATCCTCGCTCGCACTCCTGAGGATGAATGTAAACACCCCCGACCCTCTGCCCCCCCCTGCAGCCCCCCAGCTCCCTCGGGGGGTCAGGGCAGCAGGGAGGCCCGTCCTTGCTCTCGTTAGCGTGCAGAAGCAGGAGTGCCTGGCTGGGGTAACTGGGGCAGCAGCCTGGCTGCTCCCACCACCGCCGGGGATGCTCTTGCTTAGTGCAACAGAAAAGCAGAGACCCACAGCTCCCCCAGCCAGCCTCGTGGGAAGATCACGGAGCAGAGTATCAGTGCAGTAATACTTGAGATACTGAGACAAGGCAGACACAACAGCCTTTTCCTCCTCACAATGCTTTTTTTTTTTTTGCAACCAGCTTTTGCTTTTTTTTTTTTTGTGTGTGTGTGTGGTTTGTTTTGGGTTTTTTTTGGTGATCCAAGTCTCCACGCAAGTCCCAGAGGACAATTGTGCTTCCTGCAATTCACATCTAGGAATAAATAGCTCTGGATCAGTTTTCCTTACGGCCGGATTACAGAACCCCCTGAAATACTGATACGCTTATGAAGAGCAGCACTGAGCAGTTCTCTGAGTTCTCCTTGGGCCACGCCAAGTTCCTCTTAGGACGCTGGTGCATCTCCCAGGCGAATGGCCCCAAAGAAAGTCGTGTGCTTGCTCATGTTGATGGAGATGTCAGCGTGGACCATCTTCACGGCGATCTTCTGCCTGGCCTTGAGGAGGCAGACCCCGGCCGTGTAGCAGGTATTGAAGTTGGTCTTGCCGGTCTCAATACTCCGAGTGCACTGCAGAAAGGGCTTCTCATCCACCACCACCTCATAGCTGGCAAAATCTGTGAAGTTTATGTAGTACACCTGATGTGAAGCAGGGAGAAGAGAGGTGTTAGGGGAGGGGTGCACGGGGGAGCAAGTCCACGTTCCTGCCGGGGTTCCCTGGCTCTTCCTCGGCCCCAGCACAGCTGAGCTCACGGGAAACTCTTGTATTCCGCTTCAGACTGAGCATGCAAGGATCCACGAGTCCCTGTGGCTACAAATCCTGCTTATTCCAGGGAAAACGACCCGCACAGGCCTCGCTGCGGAGCCGTGCAGGGCACCCTGTGAGCTACATTCTCATCCCACAGACACGCAGACACGTTTGACTGAAGGCCTCTTGCACTTACCTGGCCAGTCCTGCTTCCATGAGCTTCCTTTAGTGGTGACATCAGAACTGCCCTAAGGTGTACTGGGAGCTGCCTCCTGGGTAACTGGGCTGGAGCCGCTTCCAGAGGCACCAGCTATTCCAGGGAAAACGCTCCCCCAACCTCCACAGCTTGGAAGGAAATCACCCTACAGTGTTCCTGCTCATTGAACTCCCAGGCCTGGCATCCAAGTCCCTGTGACTCCACCACTCCTGACTTAACCTTCCCCCACACTCTGATTCCGAAGAACTCCATGAGGAAGACCTGTCCAAGGAGAAGTCAGTCCCAGGGAGCTGCTTCTTCCCGAGAGAGGAAACCCAGCCACTTTGGAGGCATCTGCTGATCCCTCTTAGTCCGCACCCCGTGACCTCAGGAGCTGCACAAGCCTGAATCCCTTTTTTCCCTTGATGGACCACAAGAACAAGGCTTCAGTGGCCCAACGTTGTGGCAGCAATTAGCATCAGGCACTTGGGAAACAATTCTATTTTGGCCCATGGAGAGTTATTTTTCCTGTCCCCATCCAAACCAGACGTGTCACCAGTTCCATGGAAGAGCACCTGACATCTGCAGCCCAACTTCATCCAGTTTGGTGAAGTTCCAGTGGAGCTGCCAACTGAACACGGGAAGGAGTAATATTAGAACCTTGGAGGAAGCTGGAATTTGCTTATTTGCGGCTGTAACCTAGAAACCCTCCTGTTCTGGCTAAAACATGCCCCAGAACCAGTTTTTCAGCCCACAGGTGGGTGGGCACCTGAGTTCCCTGGAAGGGGAGAGCCCGTGGCTCAGCTCTTCCCATCAGACATCTGTGAGGCACCGGGAGCAGTCCAGTGACAATCCTTCTCCTGCTTTGGATTGGAATGGGGAGAGGACAGGAGGCCTCAGTGAGCCGTGCACTGAATCAGAACACAGGGATTTATCACTTTGTTTGGCCCTTTCTGCAGAGGCAGGTGGGGACATCCATGGCCAGGGCCTGCTGGTGCCTCGTGTTGGGATGAAGCCACACAGAGAAGGTGAGGCAAAACCAAGTTACCTGGGCTGGAGTTTGGCCAAACCACCTGAGCTGAGAGTCCTACACTCACAAAGGGTGACAAGGCTCCCCAATGACCACGAACTGCCAGCGTTTGGGTCCTACATCTCCCTTAAAGCCCAGAGCTCAGAGGTGGGGAGGGGCTGGGGAAGGGCTGCACAGAGAACTGGAGGATGGGAACAGGGCATCGGTGGGTGACTGATCTCCTGTGGGTGGTGTCACGGTGTCACAACCCCACACCCCCAGAGCTGAAGCGGTTACAAGCACATCCCGGTCGGTGGCATTTGCAGCGTTTGGTGGCTGTCTGGAGCCCTCTCGTGGTTCATGCAAGGCTTCCATCGGAACACAAGAATAGGAGTTAGCCTAGGACCGTACTCACTTCTACCTGACTATAGATGAAGTATGTGCCGTCCACCAGTACCTCCAGCTCCCCACTGCGGGCATGCAGCTTAAACACCTTGGGGTTCATAGTGATGCGAGACCAGTCATTGAGCACTCCACCTGAAAGATCTCAGTATGAGAGAACGGCAGTCACTCAGTACCCGTCAGAGGAGGAGCACAAAAACACACACATTGCAAGGCTCACACACCCCTGTGGCTGGGGATTCGGGGATTCAGGGGATTCAGGGAGGCAGCCCCAGAATCAGAGAGCAGGGTGTGTTAGGAGGGACTCCTCGCTAGCTCTGGTCACACCAGGGGATGCCCATGTCCTGCAGTGAAGAGGACGACTGAGGGACAACTCTCCTCGTCCTCATCGAGGGTAGTTGTCTCTTCAGTCTGGCCCTGGACACTTCCGGGGATCCAGGGGCAGCCAAAGCCTCTCTGGGAAACCTCTGCCAGGGCCTCCCCACCCTCACAGCCAGGAGTTCCTTCCCAATATCAAATTGAAATCTACCCTCTTTCAGCTTAAGGCCATTTCCCCTTGCCCTGTCACTCCAGGCCCTCGTGTGAAGTCTCTCTCAAGGTCTCCTGGAGCCCCTTTAGGCACTGGAGAGGGCTCTGAGCTCTCCCCACAGACTTCTCCAGGCACATCCATGTGTGGAGACCAGCTCAGGGTCACAGGATTGATTTTAATTCTAGAGTCACTTTACTTCACCTTTCCTGACTTTGTCTGCAGCATTATTTTAACAAACGCTTTGTTGTTACACTTGGAAGGTTTTTCATCTCATCCCAAACAACAAAGCAGGAAACTGCACCACGTCACACCACAGTAACCCCTAACTGGGGTCCCTCCACACGGTCAGGGATTTATGGATCCACCACCCTGGCACTGGGATAACTGAGGAGGGCAGAGCTCTGCTCTCCGGGGACAGACTTTGCTGTGAGCCAATCTCTGGAGGTGCCTCAGTTTGTCAGATCCCACAGATTCCCTCCCTCTCTGCTCCCTGCCCCCAGCGTGAGCAGCAGCTGGACAGAATTCCTGGCTCACAGCACTGGATTGTTCCCGAGCAGCAGGGAAGGACACTCACAGGCCATTCCCACTCTTAGAGAGCAGCCTACCCTCTGTAAACCCTCAGCATCCCCGGGATTAAAGGGATCACTGCCTTCTGAACGTAAGCAAACGGCATCTTCTCCCTCATATTGCTCCTGGGAACGGGCAGTTCCCTTTCAGTTTGAGAGAGCTGGAAGGACACTGCCTTATCCATGAGGAATTCCAGCTCCCACTCGTGGCTGCTGAGGGGGAATGAAGGAGCCCCAGCTGTTGGCAAAGAGAGCAGGAATTTGGATGGGGAACCCGGGAGGAGGAGGAGAGATGTGAAATCCCTCAGACTGGGGACAGTGGCCTAAAGGCTGTGGATGGGTGTGGGAGTGTTCAAGGGATCCCAGGAAGAGCTGGTGGCCCTGTGTCCTCACAGCACTGCACCTTCCCCTGCCTTCATTACCGGGAAACTGGGGAAAAAGGGGCTGGGGCAGGACAAGGGGACACTGAGGGACTAAAATGGAATGGGGGAAGAAAATGTTGGCCATCAAGGGCCTGGGGAACACTGGTGGGACAAGAGGAGGCTGGAGGAGACACAAGATGGACCTGCAGGTCAGGGAGATCCAGCAGGATGGAATTACTGGGATGTATGGGATAGGGATAGTCCAGGAGATAAGTAGGAGCTCAGGGGCAACGGGGATGGAGACTCCAAGCAAGAGCCCTCTCAGGGCACCTGGGCAGGGGGTTGGACTGGCTTGGGGGATAAGAACAGGGAAAATCTGGGAGCTGTGTTATGGGATGGAATTAGACCCAGGTACGAGGCCGTGGCTGCAGGACGGGCCCTTCCCAGTAACCCCCAGTACAAGAGATCCTTACCATTCTTCACTTGGATGGCTGAGCCTTGGCCTTGCAGGTGGACCACAGCTGGCTGCAAGCATCAAACACAGCGTTACCAAATGCACCCAGGACTGGTTATAACCCCCCAAAAACTGTGCTCTTCCCTGGGAAGATCAACTCACCTGGATGTCTCTGGAGCCGGCCTTGTCTGCAGCACCTGCAAAATTTGACAGGGTTGAAGAATCTCATAAATAAAACTTCTCTTACCCCCCAACACCCATTAAACCCCCATATAAATATGGATGGAGCTCTCACCTGAGGGGCCCTGCAGCCCGGGGGGTCCCTGAGGGCCCGGTGGGCCGGGGGGGCCGGGCGGTCCCATGACGGTCGTGCCGGGGATCCCGGGGATGCCGGGAATGCCGGGGGGACCCTGCGGCCCGGGGGGACCTGGCGGCCCTTGGGGACCGTTGGGCCCTGGAGGACCAGCCTTCTTTCCTGCAAAACACAAGGTCAGGGGTTACCTCCTGAGCCCCCAGCCCCAGGACAGTGGTGCAGGCAGGGCAGAGGCATGGCCCCACCTTGCAGGCTCCTTCCAGCATTGGGAGTTCCACAGAATCCCAGAATCCCACAAGGGCTTGGGTTGGCAGAGAATTTAATGATCCCCCAGTTCTGCTCCCTGCCATGGGCATGGACCCTCGGGGGTCCCACAGCTCTGGTCAGAGCCCCTCTGCACACTCAGCTCTCAGAACATGGTCAGGAGGTCCCACAGCCCTCGAGGGCAGCGTGTCCCAGCGCTGGTCACATCCCTGGATACACTCAGGATGCTCCCTGTGACCCACAGCACACCCAGCCCAGGCTGCAGTGGCAAAGTCCAGAGGATCTGCTGCACAGTTTCCCAGTTCTCCATTTTTTGATGGAAAGCAGTGGCAATCTTTCCTCCCTGCTGCACATTAGAATCAGGAGATGGTCCCCATGGCTCGGTCTCCTCCAGAGGGCAGTTCAGAGCTGAGCTCCAGCTCCTCTCCAGCATTGCTGGAGGAACCCCCTGCACGGCTTGTGCCTCAGAATTATGGAGTATTTTGGGCTTTGGATGGAGAGGGAAGGACTAACCCCGTCAGGAAGATGGAAGCATTAAAGGTTGTTACAATCATAGAATCAGAAAATAATTTGGGTTGGAAAGGACCGTAAAGCTCATCTCATCCCACCCCTGCCATGGGCAGGGACACCTCCCACTGTCCCAGGCTGCTCCAACCTGGCCTTGGACACTCCCAGGGATCCAGGGGCACCCACAGCTTCTCTGGGCACCCTGTGCCAGGGATTGGTCATTGGAATAGTTTCCCAGAACATTTATGTACTTGTTTCTCACCTAATATTCATCTTTGTAATAAAATAAAACGATAAGGAAAAATCCATCTATTTTAGTTAGGACAGGCGTGGAAATCTCTAGATGACAACCAGACAGGAACAAGGGCACAAGGACATCAGTGTGAGACAATGTGTGTGGAATTTAAACCTCCAGAAACTAAGTTTAAGTAAACAGGAGTGAGTAAAGTGTGTCCCTCTCAAATTGGGAAAGGCTAAAGAGGACAAATCCCCACGGCAATATTCCTGTCCAGATCAGCAGCCGTGACTTCCAACCTGAGCTGGCCACAGCCCAGCTCTCCTCTAACCCAGCACTTCTCCTCTGGAGGACGATGTGCTTTGGGAATGATCACCCCGGATCACACCCATCACCTGTTTGCCCTGAACACACTGAGCTCCTGCCACTCTCATCCCCCCATCCCAAGGAAGGATCCAACGCAGAGAGCCGGGAATGCTGCTGCTGTGGCTCCTGCCTTGCCTTCCCTTCCCTTCCCAGGAGAGACCCAAATTACAGCTGGTGTAACTCATCTGCCTCCCCAGTCTGGTCTGCTGCTCAGGGAGCTGCTGGTTGAGCAGTGAGACAATGGCACATCCCACGTTTTCTGTGCGTTCCCCTCCTTTGAGTCATCTCAGCCGTTCCTCTGCATTAACAGATCTCACTTAAGGAACTCAGGAGGTGGAAGAGGTTTGATTTATTGCCTGAGGGGGACCCCAGCCCTTCTATCAGCTCTCCAGGAGAGGTCTCAGCCCCCAAATCCCAGCCTGCCAAGTCTCCTGGTGTCTGTATCCACGGACCAGGCAAGCTCTGAAACTCGGAGCAGGGAGCTCTCCTTCATCCCCGCTCCTCAAACAAGGAGTTGTAACTCTAAAGAGAATTAAATGTGACAATACCATAAAATTGAACTATTTTATACAGCTGTGTATAACACAGCTCTAGGAGATCCCCCTGCCCCTCCGGAATTGCTCCCGACGCCGCAGCCATCACTTGTTGTTAGTTGGGCTGATTTAATGGGGGCTGAGGGTTTCTGAGCCTTGCCGGGACAAAATTCTCCAACATAAAACGTTACGCTGCTTCTCAGAGCAATGGTGGCCTGCTTCCACCTCTCAGCTGTGCATCTGGGGCTCTCGTCCAAGGATTGCAGTGATTTGGTGTGTCCCTGCAGCAGCACGGACGTGGGAAGCTGCCGATGGTGGGGAAGGGTGGCTGGAGCAGGAAGGGAAACTGAAAACGGAAGGACACATGAGGGACAGCAGGGAGGAAGCAGAGAGCTGCAGGAGCACGGGCTGCACATCAACGGTGCTGAGCTGCCCGGGGCACCACAACCCCCAGCTCACACAATTCACACCTCCTTACACCCTGTTGGGAGCATGGAACAGCTTTTCAAAGGGTTTGGAAGGTTACAAGGAGCAAAACCAGGTCAGGTTTCCCTGGAATCAAGACTGCAGCAGGTTTGTGAGGAAAGGGTGACGGAGGAGCTGAGCACCCTTGACTCGCTCAAGGTCCTGGTTGTGCGGGACCATAAATGTTCCCCAGGAGTCCTGCAGATACAAGGATGGCATCGGGAACCCCACAGAACACAGGGTGCCTCCTGCATCACCCAAATCCCAGCAATCCATCAGCAGGTTGGATTCCCCACTGCAAACTGGGAACATCATCACAGAGTCCCTGTGGGAATGGGCACACGAAATGGTCGTCCTGAGGTTACCACAGGGAAAAGGCGGATGCCAGGTGTGCCCACGCCGAGTTGGGTGGGTCTGAGGGAGATCCCAAACTGCAGGATGGCAGGATTGGGATGAAGGCCAAGGCTGGCAAAGAGCAGGTGGCTCCTGATGCTGGTTCATGACTCAATTCCAATCAACTCTTTAATTACACAACATAATTCATTCCCTTCAGCGTTTCAGGAAGGTTTAAGGGTGTTATGGGTGTTATCCCTGCCCTTCCTGGAGAGGGAAAACACTGTTTGGTTCCTCCTTCGTGTCGGCCAAAGACAATTGAACCAAGCGCAAAAAGGAAAATTAAAATTCAAACTTACCCTTTTTCTTGTTTTTCACTGAACTTGGACCTACAGAGGGAAGAAAAAAACCAGAAAACTAGTGAAATTCAGGGATCATTTCACTGCAGCAAATCCCCATTGCCATTTGATTTTCCAGGTGGGCCATGGGTGTGTTTGTGGCCCATGAAGCTGCACAGCAATGGTCTCAGCTGAGAGCAGGAACCCAAATATCAGAGCATCACACAGTGGTTTGGGTTGGAAAAGACCCTTAGAGATCATCTGGTCCAACCCCCTGCCAAACCCTCGCGAGCCAAGCTGTTTAAAAATACGAATAAAACACTAAAAAAACCCCACCAAAGCGAAGAATTATTCCGAACTGGCTGTTTCAAACAATGGGAACCCAAACCTCCCTAGCACGAAGAGAAAATATTTATAGTGGAGCTGAGAAATGACAGGACTTTCTTAGCAAAGGCTGAAGTGTGAGACATGTTCCAGTGCTTCCCCCAGAATTAATCACGGATGGGAACGAACTGCAAAATTCCCCAAATATTCCCCTGCTGTCTGTCAGTGAAATCCCTCTCGAACGGGGGGTTTGGCACATGTTGGGGACTGAAATCACCTTTAATTGAGATACAACAATGGATGGGAGGGAATGAGGCCTGGGGTGGTGGGGAAAGGTGAATTCCCAAGAGAAATGCCATTTTCCCATGGTCAGGAGGAGGAAAGATGGGAGAAGGACCAGAGGAACACCCAGTGACCTTCCTGATGAGGTTTTAATGGCAATATTCATTTCCTTACGTTGTGCTGTATGGGAAAACTGTGGAACCATTACTAATGGCATTATCTATAAAGGTATTGGTTAAAAATTTTAGGAGAAGATTCTTCCCTGTGAGGGTGGGCAGGCCCTGGCACAGGGTGCCCAGAGAAGCTGTGGCTGCCCCTGGATCCCTGGGAATGTCCAAGGCCAGGCTGGACAGGAATGGGATGGTCATCAAGGTCCCTTCCCACTCAAACCTGTCAGGGTTCAATGATCTAAATTATCATTTCTACCTATTCACTGTTTTTCCTACATTCACGTGGCACAACCCCTGGGTTTCTACAGATGCCAGTCCCAGATCCCAAAACCACACGAGCTGACAAACTACAAACCACTTTCTTCTGGGCAACCAGGCTCCTCTTTTGGCCATTTGCGAGCTCGATGGAGGCACCAGCTCGTTCAAATATATCCAACAAAAAGAAAAAAAACAACCCCCATCCTTTAAATCCTGCTTGTCCTGGAGTCACGAGAGTTTATTTCATGTCCTATAGATCACACCCCCAGCGCCACAAGCCCAGTGAAAGTACAAATAGCTGTGGCCAGCCAGGCACATCGGGGCTGCCTGCATCCAATTAGCTTCAAAGATGACTGGGGGAATGAGAAGCACATGGGATGGCAATGTTCACAGTCCATATTACAACACACGCATCTGTTCCAGGCACGGCAGAGAGAGATGTTACTGCTCGGCCAGGGGAGCTCTTGACAAACACAAAATCCTTGTGACACGAGGGGAGGAAAAAAAATCTCCGGTGTTATGAGGCCTGGGAGCTCCTGAGGGTCTGGGGTTTGTCGCTGTTCACCTCCCAGGAGCAGGGGTGGGCAGTTTAATCGTGGCACGGAGCTCAGAGCAGGAGAGTTCCCCTCAGTTTCGCTCAAAGAGTTCAATTCGTGAGTTCTTGCTCAATTGAGGCTGCACTGGTAATAAATCACTGACTCTAAGAAAGTGAACTGAAATTTCAGATCAATCGTCCCCTCAGAACAAAAGGTGCTGAGGCACAAAGCCGGAGAACTCGACGGATGTTGTCGCAACACCAATGTGCGGAGGGGGAAAATGACAATTGAAAACCCCTTTGTGCCAGGACTTTCAGGGGACACAACCCAGGATTCGGGCACTAAAGCTTCCCAAATGAGGCAGTGGTTGACCACAGGGATAATACTGTTATAATATCATGGAAGTTCCATCCCTGGAAGTGTCCAAGGCCGGGCTGGACGGGGCCTGGAGCACTGGGGATAGCGAAGGTGTCCCCTGCCCATGGCAGGGAGTGGAACTGGATGGTCTTTAAGGTCCTTTCCAACTCAGACAAGTTCGTGGCTCCATTAGATATTTGACCCATCGGTTTCCTCTTCATTGAAGGTTTAACACTTCCAGGTAAGACAAGCCTAAATCTTTCCTACACTCCCCTCCTACACTGTCCACCCCACCTCACCGTCCCACTCCCGTGGAGAGGCCCCAGGTCCCAAAGCCTGTTACCCAACCCAGGTTTTTTGGTGTGGTTAAATGGAGATCATTAGATGATTCCAAGGAAAGTCTAAGAGAAAACACTATTTTCCCACTCAGGATGTGGATCCCAGGCAAATGCTCCACGTTTACTCCGTTCCTGGCAGGATGTGAGCACAACCCAATGTCTCAGCTGTTCCCTGGTCCCTCTCTGCCCTTCTTTATAAAACTGACCTGGAGAGCACCTTTCCTGCACCACCTCCACTCCTTCCAGAGCACAGGTCTGGAAGGGACCTGAGGGTTCATCAGCCCCTTTGGAACGTTATTTTTGAGGTTAATTTTGCCGACCCACTGAAGCTGTCACTACTAAGCTCCGGGGCAAGCTGTGGCCTGACTTGAAATGTTTAAGCTGCCTGATCTACTCCTGACATTTCTATTCCCTTTCATTGGATTTCCTGCAGGAAAAGCCCCTGAACTCCTGCTGTGGAAACTCAGGCCCAGCTCTATCCTCTGCCAGGATGGGATTTCCCCAGCAAAGGTGAGAGCAGGAATGTCGCACCCTGAGACTCTGCTTTTGAGCAGCATTCCAGAGCTGGACTTCTCCAAAGGTTTATGTGCTAGAAAAATAAAAGGGAAGGATGACAGAGAAGGAGGGAATATCCAGCCAGCAAGAGCGGCAAGCTTTGAGGAAAGACGTCTCTATATGAAAACAGAAAAACCCCAATCCAAGCAAAGAGCCGCCCTGGAATCCCACAGAGCCGCCACAAGTGGAAGGCTCCAAGCACTCCCAAGTCCATCCCAGCAGAAGCACAGTGAGCTCAGACACAAACTTCCCACTTGGAGCTGAGGAAAACATTTGCAAGAGCCGGGTTTTTGGTTTGCAAAGCCGCAGCTGTGGCCCAGCAAGCGGCAGAAGACATCTAACCGTGCTGCAGGGAGCAGGTCCCAGCTCCTGCAGCCCTGCCATCTGCTGGAGCACAGCCAAGGGCTCGGGAGAAAAAACCAGATGCTGATGCAACTCAAGGATATTACATGTGACATGTTTTCTCTTATAAAGATTAATAGAGTTTACTTCTCCCCCCTTCCCCCCCCTTCCATTTTCTCTTTCCTCACGCTACGCACTGCTGTGATTTACTATAAATACAGAAACACCCCAAACTCCTTTAGGACATATGCTGATATATGTGGAGATATAAATAGGATATTAAACCCCCCCTGCGTTCCCTTATTAGCTGTGTGTGTGTGGATTAACAAGAAATAGTTTAAATTCCAGCAAAACAGTTCAAACTGGATTTATGGATGGGAACAGATCTTTGCAATTACGCTTATTTTATATAAAACCTATAAAGGGTTGACCATTATAAACATCAGTCAAACAAAGGACGTACCTATGGAGGCTGCTGAACGTGCTCCAACCCCCAGTTGCCAAGAGCAGGATGAAGTTGTCCAGTGCCACAACCACATTTCAGCAGCATCACTCGACTCAGAAGAGAGACACCGACCAATGTTTTCAAGGTGTTCATCCAGTTTTGGGAGGGTGCACTGCAGCAACCACCATTTTTGGGTGTGCAACCATCCTTTGCAGGCTGTGCCAACCTGTTTTCAGAATTCCCTGCTGGCACCTGGGATTATTAAGGTGTCCCTTGTCTAATTTCCTGGCACTGAGTTATGGTGGTGTCCCATCGACCAACCTCTCCATCCCTATTTGACCAACGCCACGGTGGAAAGAGAAGCTCAAGTGCTACCTGAGATTGCAGCGACGACAGAGCTCCTGCCATCCTGGATCTGAGTTGTCCCAGTGAATCAGGGACTGACTGAAAGCTCCCAAACTCGGCTGTTTCCTCCACAGCACAATGACATTCACTCCATTCTCATGGGCAGGAGAATATGTAAAGCTTTTCAAATATTTCTAAGCGTGGCCTTATTAATCCCAGACTGGAGCGGAGTTGGGGAGAGAAGGATGTCAGCTCCCAACACATGCCTAATCTAGAACATGTGGTTTGGGGGAGGTTTGGAACCAACATGTTTTCAACATTTTCAGGAAATTTGGTGTATCCAGATGAAAGCTTCTTGGACCCTACTGAACCATCAGTCAGCGATACAAACACTGCAACAAGAGGAATTTCTTTTCCCTTTCCCTGAAAAAGAAAGTGCTGCTTCACCAGCTCCAGACAGAAAGGCAATGGGTGCTGAGGAGCAGCTCTGGCATTATTGCTCCAGAATATATTTAGGAAAAACGATAAATTATAGATGCAGGGAGATATCCCAGGAATAAAACACATTGTGTGCTACTCCAGACCTCTGGTGTGCCTTCCCAGAGGGGTTTTTTTGAGGGGTGGGATGAGGAAGGGGGTCTGCTGCTAAGGGTGGAGGAAAGATGCTGCCCAAGATTCTGAGATGAACCCAAGGCAGGGATGTGATGAGCCAGGACAAGGTTAGAACTAATTACAGTAAATCTGAATATAGGGAATACATTCTGCAAGAGAACAGGGAGGGAACTCAATGTGCAAACCAGGGGAAGGATGAAACAGCACTGCCTGATGTGTTTGTGTGCAGGGCAGAGCCCAGGGCCATTCAGCTTCTCTCTCTGCTTCTGTTTCAATTCTGGTTTTAAGGCTCTTCAAAATTCACGCATGAAAAGACCTTTACTGGTGTTTTCCTGGCTAAACCTTCAGCTGAGATTCTCCATGACCAGCATTCCCTTCCTGTCTCTCCCCTCATGGGACCTTCCTCCTGCAGCAGCACCCAGGGCCCCCTGAGGGACATCCCTGTGCCCTGACAGCACCAGCACTGCCCCAAATCTCCGGAACCGCTGTCCCATTCTGCAGTTACAGGCTGCTGAGTCCCCCCAGATGACTCAGAACCAATTGTTGGGTGACAGTTGTGCCACCCCACCCCTGTGCAGAACTGAGCTGCCCCACACCCAAAGCCAGGCTCCCAAAGGCAGCCTCTCTCAGCCCCGGAGATCAAGGAGAGTTTGCAGCTCGTTTTGGACTCTTCTGAGGCACTCCCTTGGCTAAATCCACTTTTTGAGGCAATTCTTCAGCTCTTTGATGGGCTTTCCCCATGTCTCCAGGGAAAGTGTCCCACACTGAGGTCACTTCTGGGGCTGCTTGGCCAGAGGGTGTGTGAGGAGCTTGTGCAGTGACACCAGGGGCTGAGAACCATCTCTCTTGTGGTGGGTCTGGTATGAGAGTGGCCTTCTGCTGCCTCTCTGCTCCTCTCCTCACATTCCACCAAAGGACAAGCCTCCCGCCATGTGTCATCCAGATGAGCAGATGCTGCTCCAGGAGCTCCATGGATCAGTAGCCTGCTGCCTCCCTGCTCCTCTGATCCCAGACACCAGACCCCAGCTCAAGCTGAAAACAAACTGGGAGAAGTCACAGCTCATCCCTGGAGCGACACGAGATGCCAGAGCCACAGTCTTTGCTCCCAGGCAGCTTCAGACAATGCAACAGCTCAGCATGGAACAGGTTTCTTTTGTTGTGGTTGAGGAAGGTTTTTTCCCCCCTCAGAGATTTTTACCCGGTTTGACAAAACCCAGGACTCTTCAGGGAACAACCTGGCCAAGCTCCTAAGGACAGGTGAAAACAAATATACAGAGATATATTTGGGGGATGTCGTTTACCCTGATTTTTAATCATATTCAAGGGGGGAAATCTGCTCAGTGCAGTTGAAGGTGATCAGAAGCAAAGCGTGAGCAAGAGACAGACCTGAGGGACCATCAGTCACCAACCTCCTCCAGGTGAAGGTGTTGAGCAACCACCCCGCTGGGAAGGACGGAAGGAGGAGGATGAACGGAGTTGTTCTCATGCATTCAGCAGGTTTTTCCACCTTCCGGAGGATGATGGGACTCAGAGGTCATCGGGTGCTGGAGCACGTGGAGACCCATCAGCCCATGGTACCTCCCAAGGGTTCTCTGGCATGAGGGAAACAAACAGATGCAGGGCTGCAGAACAGGCAGGCTGGAACAGCAGCTGCCCTTTGGAGACCTGTCACCTCTGCCAGGTGCTGGTCCTGTTTCGGGGGAGAGGGATGGATCCAGACATCTCCCAGGGTTTCCTCCACACCAAGTTACTGCACAGCCTGAACTCTGCCCTGCTGAAAATCCCCCCATTGCTTTCTTGGCTAAGGCAGAGGTGCCCCCACTCACTGCAACAGCAATTTCCATCACTTTATGGGACACAAAGAACAACCAGGCTGACTGATCTCCCCCACCCCATCCAGAGCCACTCAGGGATCAGTGGCAAAGCACCAGAACAACCTGCTGGGACCATGAAGGCTCTAAAAAATCCTCTCCAAACTCTGCTGAGGAGGTGCAAGGACACCACAGTGCAAATGTGCTCATGAGCAAAGACAAAATCCTGCTCCCAATTAACTACAGAGCCACTGTTGCTGGCAAAATAATCCTGCACTGCCTCCTCAAAAACACACAGAGCCAATCAAACATAAATCTCCACCCTTCTTAACTCTGCTCCCACATAATCAGTCCCAGCCAAGTTCCTGGGGTTCACACCAGAACCTGTGGCCTTCATATTTCATTTTCCACACTCTGGCTGGCTCTGGGAGGAGGAGATGATGTGCCTTTTGTTTCCCTTCAGGCATTTAGGTTGGCTTCCAAGCTCTGGATCCTCAAGCAGAGCTGACAAACAGCATTACCAGCTCTAATTCGAGTATCTCAAGGCTTTTTTTTTTTTTTTGGCCCTGGCTGGACTCACAGGGCTGGTTTTCTATCCACCACTGCACCCTATTGCTTTGCTCGATCAATGCCACAGATTGGAACCCACCAATTTAAAGCGTAGTATTACAGCTGTGTTTTTATTTTGTTTGTTTTATTCGCTTGTTGCTTAACACAAACCACTCTGACATTTTAAGTCACATCCCACTAAGATAAACAACTAACATATGTCATGAATTCCAGCAGAAATGATTCCCAAGCGGGGCTGCAGCAAGGTTTTAACCCGGCCTACGAGAGGCTCTCCCAGATTGTTGGCTGGATGTCTGAAAGGAGCCCTTCCCACCACGGACATCCACCAGGGATCCGGGGCAGGTGGGAGGAAATCTCTTGGACTGTCTCGTATCTGCACAACTCGACATGTTTTTGGTTCCTCCCGTCTGTAATTCTGCCTAATTGGCTGGAAAACCTCTGCAGGCCCGAGCAGCTGCCCGTGAACTGATGGTTTAATTACATGGAACCTACATCCAAGGGTCTGTCCCCATGCTTCAACCCATACTTGTGCAAGGATGGCTCTGAAACGGGGGGGGGAAAGAGAGGAAAAAAGAAGGAAATCCAAGAGAGACCCCCACCACTTGTGAGAAGATTAGATGAATCAGGACAGGGGGAAAAAGAAGAGAGGAAAAGGGAGAGGGGGAGGGAAACACAAGAGAGATCCCACCACTCTTGGAAAGATTGGATGAATCTGAAAAGGGGGAAAAAGAAGAGGGAAAAAAAGGGAGAAAAAGGGAACTGAAAAGAAACCTCATTACTCTTGGGAAGGCCAAGAGAAGTCCCTCAGCAGCCAGGCCACGGGGAAGCACTGCCTGGCTCAGCCTCTGGTATTTACCCACTGAAACCAGTGAAGGGACTTCACCAAGTCCTGCTCGTGTGACTGGGATCAGCTGCAGCTCCAACAATGTCTCCATAGATCACGGCCAACAAAGGCCTCATGAAAACATGCAGCCCCACGCCCCATTCACAGCTGGCTCCCCACAGAGCTCCCCAGTGCAGCTCTGCAGCTCCCAGCTCGTGCCAAGTGGCTTTTAATGAGTGCCCAGACAGGCCACAACTGAGGACAACGCCACAACTGCCACCGCCAGCTCAGCAGCTCTGGCTTTGGCCACTCACACAGCCACAGAACAGCTGGGGTTGCAAAGGACCTCTGGAGAACATCCAGTGCACCCCCCCCACCCCGCCCAGGCAGGGTCTGGGGTGTCCCCAGGAGGGTCTGGGGTGTCTCCAGGTGGGTTTGGGGTGTCTCCACAGAGGACACTCCACACCCTCCCTGGGCAGCTGTTCCAGGGCTCAGCCACCCCTGTGGGAAGAAGTTCTTCCTCACGTTGAGGTAGAACTCGTCGTGTTTCAATTTATGGCCAGTGATCCTCGTCCTGTTGCTGAGCAGCACCAAGAAGTCGGGCACCATCCTGTCACACACCCTGGAGATATTTATCTGGATGGATGAGATCCCCTCGTCGTCCTTGCCTGGCCCACACAGACAGGAAAATAAGCTTATTCAGCCCAACATGTGCAGGAAGAGGCTTCCTGCAGCCACGGGGCAGGACCTGAGCCAGCCCCACCACACCTGCCTGTGGGGAAGGTGGATGTGCTCCAGCTCCACACCAGCTCCTCGGCTTAGGGCCACCAGATGGGCTTGGGAGCATCTGCCTGCAGAACCCCCACCTGGATGTGGCCAGAGCTGGCTGAGGCACAGCCACCAAAGCTCAGCTGCCACTGCTCCAGCAGACAGACAATGGAGCCTCTCAGGCTGTGGGAAAGGATCCGCAGCCACAGAGGGGCTGAGCAGAGCAGGGCACACGCACAGCTCACCCAGCAGCCACATTCCTGCCCCTCCACAACATCTGTTCTCCTCCTCGCATCAGTCCTGGCCCTGTTTTGTAACACAAGAGACTATCAGAGATTCCTGAGGCTCAGGGTGTGACCCCGGGCGCTCCAAAAAGCCCCGGATTTCAGCAGTGGAATTCGGATGGAATCACTTCTAATAATGCCGGCTCTGGAGAAGGTGCAGCTGGGAGAGGAGCTCAGGGGGTCACTCCAAGCCCCAGCACAGCACCCAGGACCCATCAGGACAGCTCTGCACCCACCCACAAGGGCACCCAGAGCAAGTGTCTGAAAATGCCACCGAGGGGACACTGACCAGAGGATTCCCTCTCACCTCAAGGCTCCTGACCATCCTCAGCAGCTCCACCTCGGCCATCCCAGCGCCTCATCCGAACCAGACGGGAGGTTCCGGGGGAGGACAAACACCCCTCAGAGCAGCTCCACGGATGGAACAAATCAGCAGCACTTCATCACAGCTTTATAAATATCCAAATAATGAAGAGGGGTTTCTTCTGGAACAATCCAGATCCCAACTGGAGGGGCTGGTGAAGCAGCCAGGAGGCAAAGGGAGGATGGGTCAGGACACACTGACCACTGTGATTCCTGAGAGCCAGGACAACTCCTCATCCCAGCCCCTACACAACTGGGCTGGTCCCTCTCCCAGCAAGTCAATTGCTTTTCATATTTGACATCCAAAGCAGAGGTCAGGGAGGAATTCTGGACTCCAGCAGTTCACAGAATCATGGAGTTAAGAGTGGTTTGTGTGGGAAGGGACCTTAAAGCTCACCCAGTCCCACTCCTTGCCATGGCCAGGGACACCTTCCACCGTCCAACCTGGTCTTGGACACTTCCAAGGATCCAGGGACAGCCACAGCTTCTCTGGGAAACCCGTTCCAGTGCTGCCACAGAGGTGGAACCACCACCTAAACCTCACTGTGGCTTTAAGGTACAACAGCTCACACAGATCCCTGTTATCATCACCCTGAGAAAAACCTGGGATAAGGATCTGTGAATAAGCTGCAGCCTTAATTTCATCCCACTAATAACAAATACTGCCAGCAACATCCCAGGAAAGGATCAAGATTGTCCCCAAAGATTCAAACACCATCACAATTCCCCCTCTCTCCCATTTCGGGGCAAATCACCGAGAAATTCTCTGGGAAATCAGTAAGAGGGATCACTCTGTGGTGAGCTTTTCCTTTTGGGAGCGTCTCCCGTGCTCCAGTGGCCAGGAAATGTTCTGTATTTACTGCGTGCTCATCTCCATGGTTTCGGAGCACAATAAGGCTCTATGGCCCTGCATCCATCTGTGTTTCTGGGAATGCTGGGCTCTGGGGAATTGCAGGGGGCCGACACAAAGGCACCCATTGTTCTGCAGGCACGGGGACAAACCTGCCCTTTCCACAGGAAAAGTCACTATTGTGATCTGGATATCAACAACAACAAAAAAAGGTGGGGGGAAAAAAATGTCCTGTTGCATCGTCAGTGCTGCCAGGTGGGGATGGGGGAATGGAGGGGACGTGGCACTGCTGGGGAGCCTGGCACCCCCAGCCAGGCTGGCATCAGCCACCTGCTAATCCATCCAGGAAACATCCAGACCCCATCCTAAAACCACCCTGAAATCCAGGCTGGCATCACCTACCTGCTAAACCACCCTAAAAGCATCCAAAAATTAACTTATAGCCTAAACCCATCCTAAAATCACTCTAAACCCACCCCAAAAGCCAGACTCTGGCATCAGCAACCTGCTAAACCATCCAAACCCCACCCTAAACCCATCCTAAGACCATCCTGTAAACAACCTAAATCCATCCTAAACCATCCTAAAATCGCCCTAAAGTCACCAAGTGAATTCCAAGAGGGTGACACTGGACCCACGTGTCTGGTGCATCACTTCCAAAGCTCCAGGTAGAATCAGGGATCAGGAGGAGCTTTTGCTCCCCCCCCACATTTAATTTTCCTTTCAGGCAAAAGCCTTTTGCAGCCCTGGAGCCCTCGAGTTCTCCTCCAGGCCTTTCCTCAGCAGGAAGAACTGCCAAAGTAGTAGGAACCAAATTGTTGTCAGCTTAAGGCCAGCCATCTGCTCAGCCTCTTCCCAGCTGCCCTGCTCCCAGTCAAAGCCTGGAGAACAATCCCTGACGTTTCTCACCAAGCTCAATGTGAAAAAAAAAATCTAGGAAAGAGAAAAAAACCCCCAAAACCCAACAACAAAACACACCAAAACCCACAAACCGACCAACAACCCCAAACCCAAAGAGCAAAAAAAACCCCAGAAACCAGGAAAGCAGCCCGGTAGGGATCTAACTGCGGACAGAGATGAAAGTAGGAGAAAAAGCAACTATTTTATTTGTTTAAAACAATGTTTTTTAAAGAGTCCTATTGACATCTGCTTTGTAAATGCTCTGACATTATTTATAACCTCGAGAGCACGGAATTGTCTCTGTAGTTACAACCATGCTACTCCCAGATTTCGGCTTTGTTAGCAAAGAGCCAGCAGCGTTTTTACTGCCACTCTGGGAATTGAGATCTAACATTTCATACCCAGTTTATTTAAAAAGTGGACTAATTTAACATTCCTGATGGTTCCTTTTAGCGCAACTGTTGTTAATTAGCAGCTCCGGGATGATTTGTTCTTCTGGGAGCACCAGCGGTTCCACAGCAGCAGAAACGCACCAGGGCAGAAGGGAAGGAGGTGGAGAGGGGAAAATGAAAAAGAGGCATTGGAGAGGGTCAGGGTTTAGGGAACTAAAGGGAATTAAGTGACAGGTGGAGCTGGTAACAGGAGGGGAAAAAAAAGGACAGTGAAAATGGGATGGGAAAGGGACAATCCTGGTCCTCGGGAGCGGGAAAAGCTGGTGTCGTTTTTGAAGCTGTGCAAATGTTGGGTCTGGGGGAACAGACAGAAGAGTGGCTGAAAGGTGCTGGTCCCAGGCCTGGGACAGGCAGAAGCCCCCAGGGATGCCCCAGGGTGGGCCCAGGCTGGATGGACAGATGGACAGTGCAGGGGGAGCCAGGACACGACCCCGGCTGCTCCCACTGCCTCCAGGGCACCAGACACAGCAGGGCACAAACCAAAACGTGCCAGAAGGGTCAGAGGGGCCAGAGAAGGAGCCTCAGAGTCACGTCTGGGAGTGAGGGATCCATTGCCCTGTCACATCCAATTTTTCTTGGGTTTTGGGACAAAGAGGCATCAAAGCAGCTTTGCTGCTCGGGGCCCCCCACGTCCCATCCCTGTGGCTCCGTGCCCTGGGCACAGCCATGCCCATCACCCTGCCCTGTGCCAACCCCACCTCCTGTCACAGCCAAAGACTGGAAAGCAAATCCTCCTCAAAGGAAAAGCTCACAGGAAAGAAGGCAGGTTATTTCTGAGGTTCATAAATCACCCAAGCCAGCCCTTTGCTGGTACCAGGACGAGCAGGACTGGCGGAGCCATGAAGGGCACGGAGCCTCCCTCCAGCCACGGGGATCACTTTGGTCTTTCGCCGCACGTGCGAAAGGACTTGAAAGTTCATCAAATTAATTCCAGACAAATATTAGCGAGGCCTCAAGTGGAAAGCACATCTCCTTCCTTCTGGGAATTTATGGTTCATCCACTTTTATCTTCTGGAGGCTCTTTGGAGATCAAAGATTTGATCAACTTTCCTCCCAAAGACGACGGTGTTACCGGTACCCTGACACTATTTATTTATTAGTGCCACGATTTACTGCCCTGCTCCAGCACCAAGATTCCTTCACGTAGCTCTAAAGCAAACAGCACAAGTTCCCCAAGGACGGGCTCTGTTTGTTTATTGATTTTTACGGTCGTTCCAAGGTCAGTCTCTGCCCTGACAGCTCCCACTTGTTATATGCTGCTCTACCCAACAAAACCACCGCAGCCAAACATGAGGCGACCACTTGCCAGAGCCACAAGGAACACGACCTGTCCCTCTGGCAGTTTTCCCATCTCCATCACCCATGGGGTCAAAAGCCCTAATTTATGAAAAGACACAGATAAGATTATAGAATCATTAGGATGGAAAAGCCCTCCGGGATCATCGGGTCCAGGCTGTGCCCCATCCCCACCTTGTCCCCCAGCCCAGAGCACTGGGTGAGTCCTTCCCTGGACACCTCCAGGGATGGGGGCTCCAGACCTCCCTGGGCAGCCCCTGCCAAGGCCTCCCCACCCTTTCCATGATCAAATTCCTCCTGATGTCCCACCTGAGCCTCCCCTGGCACAGCCTGAAGCCGTTCCCTCTCCTCCTGTCCCTTGTTTCCTGGGAGCAGAGCCCGACCCCCCCCAGCTCCCCCCTCCTGTCAGGGAATGGAGAGAATTCCAGGTGCCCCCTGAGCCTCCTTTTCTCCAGGCTGAGCCCCCCCAGCTCCCTCAGCCCCTTTCCTGGACTGGGTAAGTGGTGGAAGTGCTCTGCATTTCTGGAGGGACTCAATTCTGAGCACCCAGGGAACCTACAGGAGATCTGGGACAGGAATGCCAGTCACAAAAGAACAACCCATTTGCACCCAGGGACGAGGCTGACGAGCAAAGCCCTCGTTAGACACCGACTTTCAGCACCTCCCTCTCCAACATCTGGCGCTGCACAGGCAGCCCAGGGGATGAGGCTGATCCCTCCCAACATCTGCCACAGACACTCCATCGGGATCGCTCACATCCAGCGGGAACCTGCTACCGACACAAACTGGTGAAGACACTGGGATGGATTTCAGGGATCCTGCCTGAGCCATCTGAGCACCAGAGCGACACCAGCTCTGGAGATGATGGACCACACTGGGCTGGAATCACTCAGGGAGTCTGTACCAAATGCATCAAACTTGTCAGCGTTCCGGGGAAGAGGAATCCAGGGAGCTTCACCAAGCTGCTTCTTGGAGCAGAGCCACGGGGAAATGCTTTCCCACTGTGAAACTGGGAAGGTCTCGGGGGATATGGGAAACCCATGGGGCTGGAGAGGAAAACTAACTCTTATAAGAGTCAGGACAGGGCTCTGCAGGCACCCAGCCACGCACAGCCCACGGCTCCATCATCCCCTTCCCTGCCATCCAGTCCTTTCTCCTCTCCATATCAAAGGGCACCTGTGCATTCCTGCAGCTGGGAAGTGTGGGAGCTCTTCCAGGAGGAAATGCTCATGTCTCAGAGTCCTGACAATCAAACGAGGCGGGATTGGAAATTAAATTCCTCATGCTGAAATCAGGTACCTTCCCACTCTGTTAATCCGAGCTCTGTGCAACTCTTGACTTCCCTTCACATGGGCTTTGAATCTACCTGAGACTCCATAGCACTGCAAAACCTCCACGGAGCAGTTACCATTTTGTGATCCAGATGTTCCCAGATGTTTGCTGGACTATGAATAACTCCTTGATGATTTTAAGCAGAGACAGGTGTGCGGAACAACAAATAAAGGCATAAAAGCACAAATGACGGCCTCAGACGAGCACAGAGCTCACTGTCAGAGGAGCCAAGGATGGAATTCCTAAGCAGGGTTAATTCACAGTTGCAGAAATCAGAACTCCTGGAAATTCTCATCTGGAAAGGAACCAAAATCAGAGAGAAACTGAGCAGGACTCACCGTCGGGCCCTTCGCTGCCTTTACTCCTTTTATTCCGACGGACACGCCTCCCCTCTTCTCCAACGTGCAGCTTCTCCTCGGGGTGAAAGAAGTTCAGCAAGGCCAGCTGGAAGAGGAAGGACAAGCCTGGTTTAGCCAAGCTGAGAGGCTGGAGCCTGAACACCAAACCCTTCCCATCAGGGACAGAGCGGGAGAGCCGAGGGAGGTGCCAGGCGGCTGCTCAGGGACCCCAGCGCATCCCAGGGAGATGCAGCCCCTTGGAGCTGCTCTGAGACTTGGGAAAACTCAACCTGACGGGTCTCAGCAGAGAGAATCCTCCCCCAGGAATGGGGGGGAGCTGCAGGACAGGGCCACGGAGAGATCAATAGCTGGAAATAATCAAACGCCCCAAAGGCCAACACGATCATTTCTAATTATTCGCTGCAGAACTTGCTCAATCCTGGAGCTCTTTCACCAGCGTTACTCACTGCCAGTAAGTTTTTCCTCTCTGAAGCTCTCTTCTGCAAGCCTCATTAGCTACTGAGATTCAAAGGCCTTCGGGGACCTTTAAATCCAACCCAATATACCACATAAATTAACACTTTAAACGTAGAGCAACGACATTTACAACACAAGCCGTGCCAACAGGCAAAAAATTTTATGTAGTGACCTCTTATTCAGGGAAAAAAAGAAATTGCTGCCGCCTTCAAAAGTCTTTGACAGTTCTTAAATCAACATCCCAGCTCAGAAATTGGAATCTGGGCGAAGAAACCAGTCTCCCAGCTACCCCTGGGCAAAGCAGCTCATCACCAGCGGCGTTTTCCCCAGCTATTCCCACTTCATAAAACAAGGAATTTAAAGATTAATTAGGGACCAAACACCTCCTGGGTGTTACTGCATCCACCAACAGCCAGGGCTGCTCCGACAGCAGGGGTTTTCTAGGAGCAGGATGGGGTTTTCTAGGAGCAGGATGGGGTTTTCTTGGAGCAGGATGGGGTTCTCTTGGAGCAGGATGGGGTTCTCTTGGAGCAGGATGGGGTTTTCTTCCTGCTGAAGAAATCCCATCAGTTATTTTACACAGAAAACCCAAACAGCCCAAGACAAGAACCCAGAGGCTTCAAAGAGCAGCCCCAAAGGTCATCAGGCAGATGATTGTTCTGAGAACAAAATCTGTGGCATCAGAAGCATCTTTGAGAGAGGAGAGAACAGCACCTGCCGGGAATTGCTGGTTAAGAGGCTCATTAAGCTCCAGCCCATAAAATCCTCATCACCAGCAATAATCGCTGAAGGCCTCAGAGCAGGGCAAAGGATGAGAAAAGAAAAAAGGGAATTTTCCCTTAAACCACTTATTTAACTCAAGTTGAAACATTGCAGAACTATCTGAAGGGACAAACTGCATTGCAATTCGGGTTAAAATGTCAATGAAATGCTGCTATCGCTGGGATCCCCTATTGGAGCTTTACAAAACTGCTGCTCTGCTCACACCCAGGTTCTGCTCTGAGGTCACTGGACAGCCACAAAAAATCCAAATATTGGCCACAATAATCTCCTCTTTAGATTTTGTGTTTGCAATCAGACCGAGTCAGAAAGAGAAATGACAGTGAGGGTGAATGACTGAAAAACACCTTTTTTCTTCAGAAGTAAAGCAAGGGAAATAGTTTGTGCCAACAAGTGTGACACCAGCTGCTGCCTTGAGAAAACCCCCCTGACACACTCAGCCAGGGGATGGACACAACTGGTGTGAGCAGGGACAGGAGTCTGCCCCAGGGAACATTTCCTCAGGGCTTTTAATTATGCAAATAATGGCATTTGACCGGCTTAGAGGGTTCAGAGGTCCAGGGAGGGAGTGCTCAGGATCACTGTGGGATCAGGGGCAGGGAAGCTGCCCCAGGAATGCCCCATTCAGCTGCTGCCTCAAGGGCTCCCTTGTTCAGGGGCTGCAGCTGGGGGGGGGTCAGGGGACACTCGGCCACTGGCTCAGCCATGAAGGGACCGTCTGTGTCCGGCTGGGAAGGGCAGCAGAGCCTTTGCCACCCACCACTCCCCAAATATTAACAATATAATATTATAGAAACTTCCCTGGGAGGGTGGGCAGGCCCTGGCACAGGGTGCCCAGAGAAGCTGTGGGTGCCCCTGGATCCCTGGGAGTGTCCAAGGGCAGGTTGGAGCAGCCTGGGACAGTGGGAGGTGTCCCTGCCCATGGTAGGGGTGGGATGGATGGGCTTTAAGGTCTCTGCATCCCCTTGTGGCTCAAGGGGCACCATCCCTAAAGGGAATTATTACCTATTCCATGATTCCACTGATTCTCTCAGCCTCTGTGCTTGTGGAGCCAGGGTGTTTTCGAGGAGCCCAGCACACACAGCTCCTCTTTTTGGGGCAGGGTTTTACCCTGTACAGCTCTGCCACGGCGACAGAAAAGTCAGAACATTTCCCTCCTCCCCCAGCCTAAAGGCCTCCAATTACCCTCAATTTTAGAAACACCGTGTAAAGCCATTACAACTCAGTCATTTTAATCAAGAGAATCACTAGAGGATGCAAAAAGGTCAAAAAGCCAAGAGAGGAAAAATCCCAGGGGAAGCCAGACCTCAAAATAACCTGTGAAACAATAGCACGGACAAGTGTCAGCGAGGGAATCGGATCTGCCTCGGTTTCTCTCACCAAAATAAAGCAAAACAAAGGCACAAGGACAACAGAGGTGATTTTCCCTGCAGAACCTGCTCCGGGAACACAGGACAAAGCTGCTCAGGGATGGATGTCAGGGGAACTCAGCGGGAACTCCCAAAACAACAGAGCCTGTGGTCACTCAAAAACTCATTTGTAAGGACGGACATTCCGCACAAATAAAAATAAAGGTGGGGGGTTTATATATTATATGTAGTTTTATGTATTTGTGTTATTCTTAATTTATATATCCGTGTATACAGACACATGTAATGTTTTGAAATCAAGTCAGCAGCTTTCTTCAGGCTGTGAACCCCAAATGTACCCCAGGGTTAAGGCTGGACACACAAACCACGTGCAGGGAGAAGGCCAATGGATGGTGCAATAAGCATTAAATCTGCATATTTTAGTGCATCACTCTACATATGCCTTGAATTACACACATTCCTCAGAAACACTTTCTAGGAATGACTCACAGGATCCCGGGATGGTTTGGGATGGGAGGGACCCCACAGCCCACCCAGTGCCACCCCTGCCATGGGCAGGGACATCTCCCATTGTCCCAGGCTGCTCCAACCTGGCCTTGGACACTCCCAGGGATCCAGGGGCAGCCACAGCTTCTCTGGGCACCCTGTGCCAGGACCCCACAAGAATTCCTTCCCAATATCCCGTCTCAATCTACCCCCCTTAACCCTTTCGCCAGCACTGCCAGCCCTTGTCCTAAAGTCCCTTGAAGAGCCATGGGACACCAAGGAAAGGTATCTCCAAGGTCAAACGGCTTGAAAATAAGAAAAGTGGGGGAAAAACCCCCAATCTACGCAATGACACACAAAAGGTGGATTTTTCCCTTAGGCAAAGCCAAGCTGGCAGGAAGCACGAGTGCCTTCCTCCTGCAGAACTGGGAAAACCACCCCAACCTGCAGGTGCACGAGCCCCTTTCCGTGAAAAAGCTGCTCTTGCAACATCTCTCAGAGCATCTTTACCCCCTAACAAATCCCCCACAGATCCTCTGCATCCAACTCCTCCCGAGCAATCAAGCCCGGGCAGCTTCAGATCTCCTCAAGAAACCCTCGGTCTGCTCCAGCTCAATGTCTTACAGCACCCGAGAAAAAAAAAACCCAACAAACAACAAAGCGTGAAACCATCCCCTCTCACGATTGTTCAAGGGCATTGTTAAATTCCCTCCTCGTCTGCAGCTCGGGAGATGATGAGCTGAGACCCTGTCAGCCAGGCAGGCTCTGCAGCAGCATTCTTTGCAAGCAGTGCTGTTGTTTTTCTGGCCCTCTGAAGTTCAGCCGTCGGAGGTTGTGGTTCAGAGCAGCAGCTACTTGAGTATCAGCCCCATTGTCCTCCAGAAATTCGCCTCTGGTAACACGTGGTGCCAGAAAAAAAATAATTAACTTTTTTTCAAAAAGTCAAGTAGATCATTTATTTTCGAGCGGACTAGAAAGAGGAGCTTTGCTTTTATCAAAAGAAACCCCATTCAGCATATTTCGAGTCTTCCTTTTGTCATCGTTCCTTGCTCCTCACAAAAAGGCAAGGAGTGAGAGAGTGAACAATGCCCATTCCGACGTGGCCAAACCCTGACACCACGTCAGGACGAGCCACAGCCCTGAACACAGAGCTCGTGGAACGGGATAAATCCCAGGAGGGAGAGGGGCAGAGTGGGAGGAGAGAGCAGAAGGAGCAGCGATGCTCAGGAGCTTATCCAGGCAGAGGTTTGGGATGGAGCTGAGCTTCCCAATGAGCCAAGCGAGTGATGACCAGAGCACACAAGTGACCCTGGCACATGGTTCACCTCCTCCCAGATGGAGGTGGGCCAGGAATGCCAAGGAGCAGCTCCAGCCCGTGGCAGGAACACCCACCTCAGCACATCTATAGCCCTTAACATGCCACCAGCACTTCCAAGAGGGTTTGAGATGCATCCACCTGCTCAGCACCTCTGGGCTGAAAACCCTCTGCACAAGGCCAGGGAGTCACACTCCAGGTCTTCCAGGGGCTGTGGAAACAGGGAGTCACTGGGGAACAATGGGAGAGGAGGGAGTGAATTCCCCTAAGCTTTTGGTGGTGTTTTAACCTCATTACCCAGGAAAGCCACTGTATTTTGCTGCACAAGCACTAAATCCAGCTGGCAGCATTCCAAGGGGATGGACACAGGGAATTGCCATGGGAGGGTGCCACACACCTTGTAACCTTCCCTTCAGGACCAAACCCTTCCCAGAACCTTCTCCCTCCCTTTCTCCTTTCCACCTTACAGAGCTTTAAGCAGCTCCACACCAGCACTTCACCTACTGCAACTCCAATTCCAAAAAGGAATTTCCTCCTTTTCCCTAATCTAAACCTTCCCCACCTAAAACCTAGTTTAGTTCAATAAATGATACACCAAATATTCACATTTCCACCACTGATCCAACTGAACATACCACTTGATTTTTACTTTACCTGGAGGAAAACCTGAGATGGCAGAGGCAGCAGACAGGTGGATTTTGGGAGAAGGCAAGGGTGTAACTTTGGAGGAGGAAGGTTTTGGCACTGCCTCAGCACAGGGAGAATAACTTATGGAACTCCGAGAAAAGCAGCTTGTCATAAATCTCCACAGAAAACCTGTTTCAGTATAAAACAGAACCAGGTGCACAGCCCAAATCCCGGGTTCCACCCACACCACAACTTCCACTGATGTTGCAGGAGCACTTGAACAGCTGAACTTGACACCAGACCAGCATCACCTCAAGCCTGCAGGACCACGAGTTGGTTTAGGAGGCTGCTGATCCAAGCCCTCCTCTCAGGACACCTTTCCCTGGAGCCACCTCAGGCTGCTGGCTCCCACAGGGACACTGGGATGGACACACGATGAGCCTGGAATGGACACATGATGGCCCTGGAATGGACACACAATGGGACACATGGTGGCCCTGGGATGGACACACGGTGGGACACACGATGAGCCTGGGATAGACACACGATGATGGTACTGGGGGCACATGATGGGACACACGGTGGCCCTGGGATGGGCACACAGTGGCCCTGGGATAGACACACAATGGCCCTGGGATTGACACATGATGGGACACATGGTGGCCCTGGGATGGGACACACAATGAGCCTGGGATGGACACACGGTGGGCTCCCCAGCCCTTCCACCTGCTGGCACTGAAGGGAACGCTGAAACACAACCCAGATGTGAGGAGAACAAGGTCAGAGCTGAGTTTGACTCCACATATGAAGACACCTGTAGTGAATTTTTTACTGGTAGCAGGAGAGTAAGAGATTCCTCCGGCAGGACTGTGGGAACGGAGCCCCTCGCTGGGAACACGCTGCTTGAAACACTCAAAGTATCAATGTCAGCGCAAGGTAAGGAGCTTAAATCAGTTCCTTTTGCCTCCCAAGGAAATCAGATTTAGCTGTGAACCAGTGCCAGGCAGGATCTGCTGTCTATTAGCAGGAATTCGCAGTTTTTCACATTTTAATTAGCCCTCCTAGTCTTTTTTCGGGCCCAGTTTCAGGCAGCTGGGCCATGTCCCCCTCCATATGGAGGTCACAGCTTCTCCTCCTGCACACCACCAGCAACCCTCCCCTCATCTGAGCATTTATATTACCAAAATATTCCTGCACTGTTATGAAGCACAGCACACAGCACAACCTTCAGAGACTCCATGCCAACCACGGATTTCCTTCTGCTTTCTCCATCTGCCCCTTTGCTCCTGCTTCCCATGACCTGGATCTCCTCCAGGACATCCAGGACAGCACGCGGTCAACAGCACAATCCTCCTCGAAGCCATAACCCCTCTTCAAAATAAATAAACTAAATTCCCCAGGTCAGGTGCTGCTCCAGCAAAGAGGCTTCAGGGCTCTGCTGCTGCCCTTGGAGAAGCTCCAGAAATAAAGAGCTGGGCTCTCTCCAGCCTGAAACCACCCCCGAGGCTCTTCCTGAGGGGAAAGGCTCCTTTTGCTCTGTTTGAAAACACCTTTAAGGACACCTGGCAGGTCCTGTTAACCACGACTGAAACGCTGTTCTCCTCCAGCTTCCACCACCAACACAAAACAAGACGCAGGGACCATTCCCAGAAGATGCTGTTGGGACACCCTCCACTGAAGGTGCTCATCTCTCACCCAACACCTCAACTCACATCAATTCCAGGGGTTTCTTGTGACTGAAATGTCAACGTGTGGGAAGAACGGCTCATCCAATGAACAGTCACCTCATTTTTGCCTCATCTCCAGGTCAAGCCACCTCTTCTTCCAAGAGGAGACACAACCAGCCCATGCCCATGGCAGGGGGTGGTACTGGATGAGCTCTAAGGTCCCTTCCAGCCCAAACCATCCTGTTATTCCATGATTCTACGATCAAGTTTCCACAGCAGACCCAAGACTTCCTGTCCAAGTACATTTTTCCTTTCAGCACAAGGGCTTTAAAAGTCCCATTTTCTCAATCTGGATGTTAAAATTTGGCCTTCAGCTACGATTAATTTTTATGACATTTTACTGCAAGGAGAAAAACGGAAGGGGAGGAAACAGGAGGAGGGAATCAAGGAGCCAAATCAAACTGTACTGCCATTAAAATGAAAGCAAGCCTGCTGTAAATGTAACATCCACGAAATAATGATTCCATGAAATAACACACCCAATACAAGGACAAACAGCCCACTACAGCAACGGGGAAATAATCAAGTTGTTACCCACCCACCCACCTGGTGAAGGTTGGAATGGGGAACCCTGTTCCTTCAGGAACACCCGGAATTGTGGTGGGAGACGGCGGCTGCCCGGCTAATTCCAAACAATTAATCCCCTCAAATAAATTATGCTTTGTTGCCTAATTAATCAGATCCATTGCAGTTAACATCAAGGAGCCAGTGACCTCATGCAGACGGGATGAGCAGCTCTGCAAGCGAAGGGAACAAGTCCCCACAAGGCAGGGCCGGGTGTGGTGCCAGGGATGGCCCTTCCCGGCGGGAATTGGGGCAGGAGGGAACGTCCCCCCGAGCCCTGGATGCACCCAGGGGCTGCTCAGCACATGGCACTGGAGATGCTTCCTCAGGATAAACGTAGTGCTCGTTAAAACCTGGAATTACAGAGTCATGGAATGGTTTGGGTCGGCAGGACCTTAAAGATGATCCGGATCCAACGGGCAGGGACACCTCCCACTGTCCCAGGCTGCTCCAACCTGGCATCCAGGGGCAGCCACAGCTCCTCTGGGCAGTGCAACAGCAGAAAACTGAGCCCTGAAGGATCATCTGCAGGAGACAAACGCCGGGATGTGCTGGAGAAACGGAAAACCACGGGAAAGGAGCTGGGAGGGATTCAGGAATGTGAATTTTCCACGAGCCGCTATCTCCCGCAGCCTGTCCTGGACACCAGCAACGTGCACATCCCCAGGCTGAGCTCGGGGGCTGCCAAACCCAGCTCCACTTGCTGCTGCCAGCCCCAGACGGATTCCTGAGCACAACATCATCCCCAGCTCCCCCTCCCCACGGCAGCAGCACCTCCAACCCAGATATCACAGCCCCAACCCCCTTGTCCTGAGCCTGTGAGCAGGACCTGCAGCTGGCACAGCCCTGGCAAGGGGATTTTGAAGCTGAGCAAAGGGACTCCCTGGCCTTTTCAGCAGCCAAACCTCGAGTGCCCCATCCGTGCCCGCTGCGGGGGGAGAGGCAGAGGTGGGAGGCAGTGCAAGCCCAGCCTCTCCGCTGCAGGCTTTGAAGTGCCGGGCTCGCTGCACATCTTCAAACAGCGGCAGAGCAGCGGCAGCCGGCACAGCAGCTCCCCCAGCACGGCCGGGCCCGGCAGAGCAGCCAGATGTTCCATCCCCGGAGCCAGCCCAGCTGCTGCACAGCTGCCTCACGTCGGGCTGGGGCAGCGAGAGCTCCCCCGTCACATGTTCTCTGCTTTCTGACACCGAAAGAAAAAGCTTTTGTAGGGTTTGACTTGTTTGTTGAGAGGAGTTCAAGTATTTAAGTGTTATTTTAAGCCGGTGGATAACGCCTGTGGCTCTGCAGCAGCTGCTCCTCCACTGCAGGGACAAACCGAGGCATGGGAAGACGAAAAGAACTGGAAGGTTTGGGAAAAAAAGGAGTCAGGAAAAAAGTGTCCTCGTTCTGTCCACGTCCAAGGGACGAGTCCTACGTGAGGACAAAACTGGCTTGGATTAGCAGAGCTGGCCAGGAGATTGTGACCACTGGAAAAGAGACAATTACAGGGGAATTCACCACCACAGAATCCCAGGATGGTCTGGGATGGAAGGGACCTCAAAGCTCATCCAGTGCCACCCCCTGCCACGGGCAGGGACACCTCCCACTGTCCCAGGCTGCTCCAACCTGGCCTTGGACACTCCCAGGGATCCAGGGGCAGCCACAGCTTCTCTGGGCACCCTGTGCCAGGGCCTGCCCCCCCTCCCAGCCAAGAATTCCTTCCCAACATCCCACCTAACCCAGTGGGAAGCCATTCCCTGTGTCCTGTCCATCCAGCCCTTGTCCAGAGTGTCCCACAGATCTCCAACACACACCTCGGGGTGGCACACCAGGGTCTCATCTGGGCACTCCCCAGCACGAGGAAGCACTGCTGTAGTGAAGGAAAATTAGGAAAACCACCCCCTGCTGCAGCCAGGGAGTATTTCCCTGATTTTCTGCCTGAGATGAGCAGCAACATCGCTCAGGGCTCAGCATCAGGGGAAAAAAAAAAATCTAAAAAATAAAAAATACTGTTTACAGGCAGAATTTTGCAACTTCTCCAAATGTCACCCCGGGTCACATTCTGCCCGTGCTGGGGACACGAAACCTGGGGAGAACTGGGGAGGCTGAGGAGCCCTGGGGTGCCCAGAGCTGCCCCACGTGTCACCCTGTGGCTCCAGCCTGGGCACCACGTGCTCAAGAGGCACCCAGAAACCTTCTGAAGCCTTGAAACCGAAGAAGGATGGAAAATGTTTAACTTTTGCCAGGAAAAAGTATCAAATGTATCCTCACAGGGTTTTTCAGACAGCTTGGTTTGGGTTTGTTTGTTGTGTATTTATGTTTTGGGGTTTTTTTTCTTTCCCCTTGTAAAGCTGAAACTTGTTTCCTAAATCATCCTGGACAGACAAACAACCAGGGACATCACACAATTCAATACCCAAACAAAGATTATTCCACTGGTCAGCTTTTGCTGCAAATGAAGTGGATTAAACCCTTTATTTTTAATATAGTGATCAGCCCCAGCGCCTGCAGAGCACGGCAGGTCAAGGGCAGGATCTGGCCAAAAAATTGCATTTCTGAGGAGCCCGGTTGGAACCAGCCCCTGCCAGGATTCCCCTGGGGCTCTCCGGCCGATCCTGGTGTCAGGATTTGTTATTCCCCTGACCCCCGGGATCGGCCAGGCTGGGAAAGGCTCCGCTTTAGAGGGATATTTTACCATAACCTTAAATAAACAAAAGCAGAGGAGGAGAGGAGATGCTGCCGGGAACTACAAAGGGCAACTGTAAACACAACAGCAGATAAAGCAGATGGATGTTTTAAACAACCATTTGCACTGGGGGAAACACATGGGATACGTCCCCCGAGCCCGCGGGGAATGGATTTACTGCAGGCACAGCCAAATTTCCATTTATAACCATTACCTGCTAAGCCTGAAAGCCCCACAAATAAAATCCAGCCCAGCAGAGATTTGTCATCCTTCCACAAGGGAAAGCAAATGGCTGAGGATCCCAGGGGGGGACAGGGATGCTGGAAATCCTGGAGGTCCCCGGGGTGAGAAACGCTGCCCAGGGGTTTTGATTCCCACAGAGATCTCCCCAGAGGAGAGGGAGCTGCTCGGGCTGGATCCCATCAGCCTCAGGTCTGACCTACCTTTGCTCTGCAAGCAGAGAAAACAACTGCATTTTTATTATTAGCCCGGGGAAACACAGGGATGAGATGGAAATGGAGCAGCCCCAGGAACCAGCCCCTCTTGTGGGAGAGCTTCTAGAAGCAGCAAAGAAGGGAAACTACCAACCAAGCAGCCCTACAAACTCATGGTTTGGGGATGTGTTTTACAGCAGCTCCCACTCCCCTGGTGGCACCTTCACCTCCAGCTTCTGGGTGAATTTTTAAATTCAAATAATTAAACCACCGTGAGAGAGGCAAGAGGAGAGTGTATCGCCCTGGATCGAACTCAAACACCAGATGCAGCCACTGGACTAATCCAGACACACTCGAAGCCACCAGACTCCCAGAAAAGCCCATTCCCCACTTCCCTTCGCTCTGCCTCCGCAGGGCTGGGATTGAAGCGCTGGGAATAAACCCAGGAGCACTAATGACCCCTCCCTCGTTCCCAGATGCTCACACAGATCACATAGATCACATCTAACACTCCTCAGGGACAGCACAGACAACTTCACGCAGCAAGGTCACAATCAAAAGGAGGAGCCACCCAAGGCCTCTTTCAACTTTTAGAGTCAAGAGAAAAAAAAAAAGAGAAAAGCAGAAAGAACATCTGAAAGGGATGAAATACATCCAACCCCCAGGAGCAGAAGGTGTAACCCCCCCCCCTCCAAAGTCAACTCACTGCTAAAAACCCAATTACCTGAGCGTGCAAAGCGCCCGGAACCTCCTGAAGCTGCTTTGTCCCGGGATGCCAAAAGAAATGTCAGTTTTCCATTAATGCAGGAGAGGAGGGATTTCTGGAGCAGCTGTTTGTGTGCAGACAGGAGCTCCAGCAGCAAGTCCCAACACCTTCCCCCTCACCCACAACCCAAAAGTGGCTCTTTGTCAGCGCTGACACATCCTGTTCTGCACAACTCCCAGCAACAAAAGGCTGGGCTGTGCTCCTGGGGATTAGCTGCTCTCATCCCTCCAGCCAGGAGCTCCCCTTGCGCTCTCCATTCACCAGGAGAATTCCCTGGCCCAGGAATTAGGCAGAAAACCCAACCAGAGGCAGCCCCAGCTCAAAGCACCACCACAAGCAGCGGGTGCTCTTCGCTCTGGTGCTCATTAAAACCCTCTCTAAAGCGCTTCACCTCGAGAACAGCCTCAGGCTGTGCCAGGGGACGGTCAGGCTGGACGCCGGGAGGAATTTCCTCATGGAAAGCGTCATTGAACATCGGCAGGAGCTGCCCAGGGAGGTTTGGAGTGCCCATCCCTGGAGGTGTCAGTGGCACTCGGGGACAAGGTGGGGATGGGGCACAGCCTGGACTCGATGGTCTCAAAGATCTTTTCCAACCCAAATGAAGTGAAAAAGCAGCACTTTGTGCAAGCAGAGCACTGGGGCAGGGCGCTGTGGGGGCAGGCACTGGTGGAAGCTGCGCCTCCACCCCTTTCCCAGTTTAGCACCTCCAGCATCTCCCAGCCCTCAGCTCTGCTGCAGTTCAAGCTCCAGCCATATCCCAGCATCTCTCCTCCACTCCAATGGCACATCTTTGACAAGTTATTTACTGGCAAACAGATCTTAAGATGCATCTTAATTGGCGCTGCACTCTTCCCACCCACAGAATCGAGGGGGGATCAGCTCAGGAAATCTCTGACCCACCAGCACAACCTGGGTCCCAACCAACGCCCAGAGCACAAGATCAGAGTGCCCAGGGATGCTGGGGAGAGCTGCAGAATCACAGCCTGGGCTGGGTAGGACCTTGGTCACCCAGTGCCACCCCCTGCCATGGGCAGGGACACCTTCCACAGGGGAAATTTGCTTTAAAAAAAAAATTGACACTATTAAAAAAACCCAAATGTCAAATTCTGACATGGAATAGCAGCTTATCATGTTACCAAAACCCTCTAATTTTGAGTTAAAAAACCCCTAAACCACACAATTATCAAACTTGAGGCATTAAATCCTGTGTTTTCACCAATTTCACAACTTTCCTTTTGTTAATCACTGATTAAAAGACTCGAACTGCAAACGCCAGCACAAGGCCCTGTACACTCAAAAGCAAACAGAGAGGCGAAAAGTTTGATTCCTGCTTCAGAATCACCAGTTTGGGCTTGACAAATCCCTCCTGAAACCAGCAAAATGCTCCTGCCACAGCAAAATGCTCCTCCTTTCCAGCCTATCCCAAAGTCAACAACTTGTGCAGAATTAATTCTCATTTTCTGCATGTGAAGTCTCACGAGCTCAGCGCCCAGCGGGTGAAGGGATGGATTTCTCCTGGCAAATCAACCCTCCACCAAAGAAATCGAGAAGAGAATTAAAAAAAAAAAGGCTTGAACGAGACACAAACCATGAGCTTTCATATAGCTTGGGGTCATCTTTGTCTTCCTTCTGGTAGAGGGACAATGCTCATCTCCAGTGTATTGAGTGGCTGGGGCAGAGATCAAACGGGGAGGCAAGGGAGATAATTTATGATAATGAATAACAAATGAAAATTAAAAAGAAATTAGGATGAGGAGGCCAGAGAGGCTCAGTGACATGGAAGTGCTGTGGGGGGATCAGGACCCAGCACAGCAGCTCTGGAGGGCGTTTAAATAAATTTAACCCACCCCACGGACCAAGGGGACCATCCCTCGCCTTCCAGGCAGCGACAGGATCATTTCAAACAGTCACAACCCGAACCTGCACATGGCCAGAGTGCACACACTGCACCAGCTTGGAGTCATATGTTGCCTGAGAGACTTTTCCAGCAGGGTCTGGAGAAAGAACACACATAAACACAGTGCCTACAGAAGCACAGAGCCCGGAGAGAGGGGGAGAAACAAAGAAGAAAAGGTTCTGGCAGCCTCCGGCAGGCTTTGAAACAGATTTGGGGGCAGCCTGACAGCTCAGGCATCCTTGAGCTGCTCCAAGGTTTAGTTTGAAAACAGTGAGAAGCAACTGGGGAGAAAGAGATGGAGTTAAAAATAAAAATACTTACACAAAGAAAATAAACCAACATGGAAAAGTACCTGCTGGAGCAACAGAACTGATTAATTAACTGATCAATCTAGCTTGTGCACGACAATGTAGTTTCCAACACTGTTGCTCGGGGTGTTGGTGCACACCAGCTTTTTCTTCTTTTTTAGTTCAGTGTTTTCATGTCCTCTACACCCCAAGCAGGTCCTTGGGGGTGGTTTTCACTCCCATCCAGGAGGGATTTCAGGAGGAAAAGCCACTCCAAGGTGACCAAACTGCTCAGGAGGCGGCAAAGACCCGAAACTTCCCATCCCCTCCCTCGCTATCCCGATTTTCATCCCTCAGACCTCTGGGACAGACAGGTTTTTTAACTTTTTAAGCTTTTTCAAGCCTCAACCTGTTGAGGGACATCCTCTCTGGCACCATCTCACTGAAGGGGTTTAGGACCAACCCCTCGGGGTGCTGAGCTGTGAATGACCCCACCAAACCCCAAACCAGCCTCTCAGAGACCCCAGGAGACACAAACACCCCACACCCTACAGAAATTCCATTGTATTTGGGGCTTTTTTGGACTACCACAACTTCCTGCAGATCAACTGGACCAGTCCCCAGCCCACAAATCCCGGCAGCTCCAGGGGACACTCCCTCACCCCCGGGTCCCTCCAGCAGCTCGGCCCCAACACGTGGGCCGCGCTCAGCCCCGCTCCCAGACGCTGCAAATCACAGCCATAACACTCAGACCCAAACCCAGAACAATAGCAGGGAATCTAAACCTCACCCAGAGACCGTTTTCTCACAATATAATTTTTTTTTTTTATAACACTTCCTGCATAAATTAGGGCAGCGATGGCCTGGGCTTGATGACTTCATTTGGGGATGAGCTGGAGCCTCTTCCAGGGCAGAAAAGGCTTTGCCAGAAGCACCTTGTCCCTGGATTCCATCTCCAGGCCCCTGGAATGGAGGAGACACGGCACAATTCCATCCTCTTCACCCCCAGAGCAGCTCCAAACCACCACAGAATAATCCCAGGATGGTTTGGGTTGCAGGGACCTTGAAGACCATCTCACTCCACCACCTTCCACCACCCCAGGCTGCTCCAAAACCTGGCTGTGAACACTTCCATCCCACTCCATCCAACCCACAGAGTCACCAGAGCACGGAAACACGGAGCTGAGGGAAGGCCAGGCCACCATCCTGCAGACACAGGTTTTTGGGGCACACACCTCTCCCTCCCCAAAAACAGTCGAGTTCCCCCTCAACAGCCTCCTGCAAGTGAAATCCCAGCTTTTCCCCGAGCTGCTCCAGCAGACTGGGATGCCTTTTTTTCATTAAATCACTCATTTCAAGTCGAGAGCCTTTCCTAAATTTAATTTGAGCTAATCACTTTCTTGCCAAAGGAGAAAAACAAATCAAAGGTTTATTCGACTGCTATTGAATTCGAGGCCTGTAAATTTAATTTCTAGCTGTACTTTTGTTTAAACATTTTACGGTGTTAATTACAACAAGCCATGCAAATTAGGCTGCCAGCGGAATAAAAAGGCCTGTTATAACAGATAATAAATGGCTCCGAACCATAAGCTCATTAAAATGCTGTTCAAGTGCGTGCTTCCACTCCCAGGTTGAGATCAAAATCTCTATCCCCAGAGCAGGAGGAGGATCTCTGGGGCAGTACAAGCTGCTGCTGTGGAACATCACATTCTTTCCAGAGGAAGATCCCGGAGCTGCAGGATGGCCTGAAACCCAAACCCTCGGTGTCTGGTCCGGGGCTCCACCAGGGCTGTTTCAGCCAGGTGCCACGAAGGCTGTACAGCATTTACTCTCATCTGCTGCCATTTAAATGCCAAGCTGGGTGCAGATAAACGTTTCCTTTGCTCAGATCATTGATGTCCTTCCAGCCCCGCTGCCCTGATTCTTAGGTCTGTAAGGAAAACCACTGAAGTGCCCAACACACTCCTTGTGGTACCTGCGGGAGGATCTCAGCACCTCTCTCACCCTCCACAATCCCACTGGGACCAGTCTGCACCCAAAAGGAGACTGGGGCCCAACCCTGACCAACAGGAGGGATGGAGAGATCCCAAACGGGTCTGGCTCGATGAGACCCGGGAAAGATTCCAGAGCCGGAGCCGAGCAGGGAAGTTTCCCTCTCTGGCTGCAGGTCAGCGCCAGGACACGCAGGATCCTGAGCACATCTGGCTGATCCCACAGCCTGGGGAAGAGGAAGGGTGTCTGCCAACACGCTGCTGACACGGAGCCAGGGAAGACTTTCTGCTTCCAAGCGGGAGCAGGTGAGGCGCTGACAGGAGTTAGAGCCGGGCCGCGGCAGCCGAGGCCTCCCGGGATCCCTGGCCCAGGGAAAAGGTGCTGGGACATGGACACCCGCACATCCCAGGGAGGGGATGGTCCTGCTCTGCTCTCACCCTGCAACGTGCGGGCAGTTTGAGATGGAGAAATTAGAGTGTCCAAAGATGGCTCAGGGCCGGGAGGGGAAGGTGTGAGGAGCAGCTGAGGGCACTTGGCGTGTGCAGCTGGAGAAGAGGAGCCTGAGGTCACACCTCACTGCAGTGACAATCCCTGGGGAGGGACAGAGGAGGGGTCTGGTTCTGTTGAAACTCATCTCTCTCTGACAGGTGGGACACTGGATATTGTAAACTCCTGCTATAAAAGTTGGTACAAACTCCGGTAAATCCAGAACCAATCTCAAATATTTACTCCTGATAAAGATATTTGAACAAGTGAAATGAAGTTTGACAGAGGAATGTCATTTGTTGGAGCTGGAGGATGTGGCTTCTGCACTCAAAATACCCTGAGCTCCTTTCCAGGTATCACAAACCACTTCCCTTTGGTTTCCCACCCTCGTTCTAAACCCTTTTAAGGTGGATTTGAGAGTTTTTCAGGGCTTGGAGCAGCCTGGGATAGTGGGAGGTGTCCCTGCCCATGGAATAAGATGATCTTTAGGGTCCCTCCCAACCCATTCCATGGCTTTGTGACACACTGAGATGGAGGAGAAGGGACAAGTGGCTCTGAAACAGAGCAGGGGATGGTCAACCCATGGCCAGGGCGAGCCACAGCCTGGGTGAGCCCTCAGCTGCCACGGAACAACAGCGAGACACTCAGGTGAGACCAGAACCAAGCCCAGGCTACAAAACACAAAGCCTCGACCCTGCAGAGCACCCACCACCCTCCCAGGGGACACGGGGGGACTGGAGATGTCCCCCCTTCCCAGGAAGGGGCTGTGACAGGACAGGGACAGGGACGAGCCACTTCCCGGCTGTGCCAGAGCCCACGTCTCCTCCTCAGCCCAGTCACGTCCCAGAGCCCAGCACGAGCTGGCAGCTCCTGCTCCCTCCAAACCCTGCCTGGGGGGCACCCCAGCCCCCCCAGCCCCTGGGCATTGCCCAAAAATCCAGTGGGCACCAGGCTGCCTGCTCTGCTCCCTCCAGCCTGGCAGGTCCCACATCCGTGCCCTTCTACACAACCCCAAATCTGCCCTGTTAAAGGCTTTGGGTTCTTTTGGGTTTGGGTTGGGGTTTTTTTTTGTTTGTTTTTAAATACTATGTTTAAAGTAGTATATTGTTCCAAAGTTTCCTTGTTTCATGTCATTGTTTGTTACTGTGTTTGAAAGTTGGCACATATTTGTTCAATTAAAGATTTATTTGCACTATTTGTTGAATAAAGATTATTCTTGCTAAAAGCTAAATAAAGTTTCATAAAAACTCACACATCCCATAAACAAAATACAATGTCCTTTCCAAAAAAGCGTTGCACAAAACATTTCAAAATCACTCAGTTCATTATACAATAAATCCACACACAAAATTACAAGCCCTTGCCAGAATACATAATAAAATCTCATTACAACACTTTCAGACCGGAGCTTCAAAGCAGGAACACAAAGACTCCCCAAACCCCCCGGCCTTGGAACAAATCGCCGGCGGCGTGGCCGGAGCCGCTCCGTGGTCACTCCCGAGAGCCTGGGCACCTCCAGCAGCACCCACGGGTGCCACCTCCCTGCCTGCCAGCCCCAAACCTGGCCAGAGGGTCCCCCACCCCTGCCCCAGGCAATGACCATTGCTGTGTGGGATGTCCCCGTGGCTGGAGCGGGGATGTCACTCACGGCCTGAGCGCCACGTAAAAACCTCCCAAAGCCACGGGGTGAGACGGGAGCCAGGCTTCCAGAGACATCCTGCAGCCCCCAGAGCAGAGCTACACTCAGCACACAAGGCCCAGGGATCCTTCCAGAGCCTGGCACATCAATAACCAGGTTGATGACGGTTATGGTTGAGAGCTGAGAATTGTATCCTTTATGGATTCGCTGAGGTTTGGGGCAGAAAGTGCTGCTGTAATTCCCTTTGGGAATCCCAGCTGTGAAAAAGCAGTCCCAGACCCAGCAACAGCCCCTGGAACCACTTCCAAAGGCAAATGGCAGCCCCGGGGGTTTGTCTGCACCTGGACAAGCACCAACACTGACCATGGCAAAGGCACAGCCCCCGAGGGCATCTCACCCTGGCACGGGTGACAGTGGCACTGCCATCGCCACCTGCCCTGGTCACACCACAACAAGGGTCACAGAACATCCTGAGCTGGAAGGGACCCACAAGGATGATCCCAGTCCAGCCCCTGGCCCTGCACAGACCCCCCAACAATCCCCCCCCCTGTCTCTGAGCATTGTCCCAACCCTCCTGGAGCTCTGGCAGCCTCGGGGCCGTGACCAAACCCTGGGGAGCCTGTCAGTGCCCAACCACCTTCTGGATGTTTTCCTAATATCCAGCCCAAACCAGTCTCAGGTAAACCTTCTCCCCACAGGGCCAAGCAGCCGCAGTGCCCAAGCTGTGACCCCTGTCCCTGAGCAACCCTCCCTCCAGAGCACGGGAACACCCAGCCCTGACAAACTGACACTTCATTCACGACTCCAGAACGCCTCCGAAGAACCTGCTGAGGGGCAGGGATGAGGCTGCGGAACAGCTTTCCAAGAAAAGTGGAAGTGCAGTTGGCTCTGCTGCCCAAACACAGAAAGGGACGCAGCAGAAAAGGGCGGGGAGGGACAAGATGATCACTGGGGTCCCTTCTGACCCAAACCATTCCCTGACAACAGAGACCACAGCACATCTCCCCAAAACCCAGGTGCCAACAGACATTTTCCACCTGGAAAAGCTCCTTCACTTTACAAAAATCAGCTGCTAAAGCTCATGGGCACAGGAGGGACAAAGACCCTGGAGATGGGTCTCGGTGAGGAGATCCGAGGCACCCCGAGGTCACCCAAGCAGGGTTCAAACTCTGCTTTTCCTGCCATTCCAAGCACATAATCCCTTGCATTAGTTGCTGCCCCCCTCCCTCCCTGCCTGTCCTTCGCTGAACATCTCGTGGCCCTGGACAGCTCTGCATGAACTCATCGTGGTTTCCCAACCCTGACCAGGGGCTCTGGGAGCTACTGGCAATACATTTAATAAGTTATTATGCAAATAAAAACTGGCCTCGGCCAAGTGAAATATGCTGGCTCTTCAAGCCCCATCTGCATCCCAGCAAGGATCTCAATGAACTTTAAAATACTTATTGTCACCACAATGGGCAATATTATATTCTAGTTTGGATCTGTTCCTTCAGAGCATTAGCTCTCATTTGTAGATATTTTTAGATTTTCCTATCCCACTCCTCATTATGAAACACTGAGCTGCAGATTGATTTATTTCTTAAAAGCAAGTTGCTGTTTTCCCAATAACAGATTTAACAAATTTGTTCCACCTGTTCAGTTATGCTTCCAGTGTCTTTTTTGTGGTTTCATTGAAGTTTTTTTTAATCCAAACCTCAAAGACTCCAAACTCAGCATTAAAAGACAAGCTCAGCATCATCACTACCACTCACAACTCAAATGCTGCTCCAAATTACTGCAAGCTTTCATTTGTAAGTCGATACAGATCGTGGAGCTTAATGGCTGTGGGCACAAACACACGCTCGTCCAAGGGCATCCTCCTACTGGAAATGCCACTGCAGTGGAACAGGGGCTCGCTGCACCCTCCTCACCATCCTCCTCCCTCACCTCACCAGCCTCAGCCACTGATGGCAAACAGCTATTGAAGCAAAAATTAAATTATCCTGCACATACTCATCAGAGCCCCTCGAGCCCAGGGTTTGCCGTCACTTTATTGCACCGGCATCATCCCTGCATCCCTGGAAGTGTCCAAGTGTTGGAGCAACCTGGGAGAGTGGGAGGTGACCCTGCCCATGATCCCATCTGCAAAACCCCCTCCAAGAACAGCCCATTTGCTTAAACAACCTATTTTTGCACAGCCTTAATTCCCAAGTGTCCGTGTAAGAAGTCCAAGTCTCACAAGTCTCCCTTCCCCAAATCACTCCTCAGGAAACACTTCTGAGGCAACATTTCAGCGCAGGGAGTGCACAGGTGTGCACGGGAGCTGGACAAAGAATTCTGCCTGATTTATATGCAAACAGTTCTCACAAGGAGGTGTCAGAGGGAAGAAAGAGAACAGGGAGATCCTGCAGGAAATACAGTGACCCAAGTTCTTTCAATGTGAAAACGAGCAACGACAGCAGAAGCCTGAGAACAATCACGGAGTCATTTAGGTTGGAAAAGTCCTCTGAGATCAAGTCCAACCCTTCAAGGCCACCACCAACCCCTGTCCCCAGGTGCCACATCCCCAGGGCTGTTCAATCCCTGGGCAGCTGTGCCAGGGCCGGACAACAACAACCAAACGTCGGAAGATGCAGCGAGGTCCAACGCGGCACCTGAAGCCTGTTGAGCGCCAAAGGCAGCAATCCTTCCTCAGCACACTGACAGGTTTCTCTTCCCCAAGGACAACAACCTCGGAAGATCTTGCTGGAAAAAACCTCTAACAGACAAAAAGGCCCAACTCAGCCCAAACCAACCAATTCATCATCCCCAAACCCAGCAGCACAACCCACCTAAAGCTACAAGTGAGCCCCGGGCCGGCCCCTCCATCCTGTGCAACTCAAGCTGTCACACTCATCTCCACTGCCTTCCAGACAACCTACATCCACAGGGCTCCCTAAATCACTCCTCCTGTACTGTCAAAGCCATCTCCACACCAGGCCCAGCTGAATCAACCACCCTAAAAGCCACCGCAGCTGCCGGGGACACGGGACCAACAGGGCATCACGGAGAACATGGACAATCTCTCCCATCTCTAACCCGCTGGTAACCGCCATAAATTTTCCCTACAAAGCCCAAGATCTTCAAACCCAGAGAAATGGCATTACAAAAAAACCCCCATCCAAGCAGTTGCCCTGGGTTTTGTTCCTGCTGCTGCTGCATCGCAGGCGCCCGTCAGGCTGACACGTCCTGCCACGGGAGCCCTCAGGAACTGGGGGCTGTGCAGTCACCCCACAGCCCCTCCTGCTCTGTCAGGCCTCTCCCCAAAGCACCATTAAGCTCCTCCACCACCAGCCCCTTTACCAGCACCGGCGTTTTGTCGGGGTCCATTGTGGGTCAGACCGAACAGAAACACCAGGGCAGGCGAGTTTCTGGAAGAGCAATAACTCCAGCCCCGTCCTGCGACACAGGGCATATTTCATGGGAAGATGTCAGGCACTCACATTTAATGCTGACACTGTCATTTGCCCTTCAGCCAGAAGAAAGGCATGTAAGCAACACAAACCAAACTCAGATTTCCCCGTTGCGAAGCATTTCTGCCAGGAATCACAGCCCCAGTGTCATGTTTCTCGTGCCCTTCCTCGTACAACAACCCTCCAAGGCTGCACTTCCAAAGTTTTATTGCTTGGAATTTGTGGAGAATCCCAGACACCCTTTGGACCAGCTTCATTCCAGTGCTTTTCTGCATCATATAAAATCACACTGAAATCAAGGGCAGCAGCTGGAGCAGGGCTGACATCACTTTATAATCCGAAATAATCTATTATTCCTGGGTTTTCACATCAAAGTGCCCCTCATTCTCACAAACACAGCCTTGCTTCACTCCTCAAACACACACAACGAGGAGGACAGAGGGGACAGTGGGTGAGGAGCACATGGCTCAGCACCCAGATCCTCCCAGGAACATTTATTGCTATTTAATAATAATATTTAAAACCAATTCCAGCCCCAGGCACAGCCCAGTTGGGGTGTGGGGGGGGATGAAATGGCCTTTGGGTCACAGGAGGGGCTGCACAAGTCACTCCCCTCCATCCCTTCCAAACCTTTTACTGCCCAAACCAAGTGTTTTCCTTCCGCTGTTTTCCAAACACCTCCAAGAGCCTCACGGACCGGAGTCAAAAAGCATCAAGCAAAGAACTTTCAATCCCAGTGTTTTCAAAACTGTTTCACGCACCGTCTCACCACACTTGGCCTCGCTCCAATTAACCCCTAAATGCCAAAGGAGTCAAACAAAGAGCGAAAATCATTTGTTATCTCCAAGCTGCATCTGCCGACAAACCCCGCAGTGGGGTTTTTGTTGCCATTGTTCCCCAGGTTTGGGCTCTTTGAGCACTTAACGATAACAAAATTGTTCAGTAAATATGTCAGGAGACCTTCCCTGTCAGCCGTCGCCCCCGGGGTGTGATTTCTGCTCACAGACATAAAAATTGTTGCTATTTGCCAGATTTCAGACAGCAAACTCGGATCCCCGGGAAGATACCTGGCGCTGCTCTGGTTCACCAGCAGCAGGAAGATTTAACTGCTTCAGTGCCGGGTGGAGCCAACCTGCCCCAGCCACCACAGCGGGATCATCACTCCCAGACCGGGGGTTCAGCATCCTCAGAACGGGGAAAGTCGGGAGTGAGTCAGGAGAACCCCCCTGAAGGACAAGGAGGTGGTGGGACACCAGCCCGGGCACCTCTGGAGGTTCTCTCCTGCACAAAACTGGGCTCAGAAAGCCTCCTTTAGGGACCACCAGCCCAAATCCCTCCTTGGGCCGATATTTGGGTGCCGGAGGAGCAGAACTCGAGTTATTCTCAGCACAATACGACACTTGGCCCCCACCTGAGCAGCGGAATTGCAGAGGGATCCAATTGCAGAGGGACGGGCGGCAGGATGGAGGGAAGGGGATGGGAAGCATCACTAAGGCACTGGGAACCCTCCACGTCCACATCACTTCCACACAGCCCAGTTATCTGAAAAGCAGCGGGGCAGCTTAGGGAGGAGAGAGTTGAGAGCTCTTTGCCGCATCCAACGTCACTTTCCTTGGCAAATCCCGGCTCTTGTAAGAAACCTGCGCCAGCAACGCCTTGTGTTGAACACTTGGAGACCTCAAACATCCCACAGCTCATCCTGCAGCCCCATCCCGGCAGGGACACGGGGATGGCACAGGTGGAACTGCCACAGCGCCGGGCACAGAGCCGGGGAAGTGCCACATGGGATTGGGGACGATGTGCCGTGTCTGTGTGTCTGCACTGGGATCCTGCCGGTGCCAGGGATGGCCTTGGGCACTCCCAGGGATCCAGGGGCAGCCACAGCTTCTCTGGGCACCCTGTGCCAGGGCCTCACTGCCCTCACCGCCAAGAATTTCTTCCTTATATCTAATCTAAACCAACCCCTCGCCCTGTGACCCCAGGGGCTGAGCAGAGCAGGATCTGTGCACGAGCCACAATCTGAGCCCAAACCACCCCTGTCAACAACAGCAGAAAAATCCAAGCTGCCAATAAAGATATTGTTAAACAGAAGATTAAATAATTCTTTTAAAATGGCAACAAACACCTTTAAACTCCCCCTAGGAAAAGGGTCTCTTTCCAACCTCAAAAATCCCCCACGATTCCCTCTCGTGGCACACGGGAGGCAACTCCTGGTGGGCTCCCCTCACCCTGGGCTGGGATCCCCCCCTTCCCAGCAAGAGTTAACATCCCCAGCCCCAGCAAGCACCGACAGGCCCCTCCACGCCCCAAGGCGGCCAACTACTCATTGAGTTCATTACCACTAAAAAGATACAAACAGCTGCACCATAAAACCCAACGATTTTCTTCCCGGGTTCGCATCCCTCTCTCTGGATGAGCCTCCATCAGCTGCACGTCCAGCAATTCCTGCGAGCCCAGTTTTCTGCCACAGGGGCTGTTTTATGGGGGAACGTGAGAATTTAAACTTCCAGGCAACAAGTGTCGCCCCTCCTGCAGCCCCAGGAACAGCAAGAGCAGCGAAAATTTAAAATAACCCCCTCATTTTTGAACCCGATCTGTTCTGTCCTCTCAGCACCACGGCAGGAGGGCAACAGCTCCAGCTTTAAATGCCGCATCCTATTTTCCTGTCCCACGGGAAAATCAGAGGGCTGCTTAAGGGGAGCAGTAGCTCTGGCTACTTGTTTGCAAAGCTCAAGGAAATAATTGCTCCAAAATTGTTTCCTGGATTATTTTCACTGAGTCTGGCACGTGGAGAAGGCTGGAAGGATCACACGAGTCTGTTTAGGACATTAGTGCCTGCTCCACACTGTCACTGTCCCCACACTCCCCTGGGAAACCCGGGGAAAGCCACTGACACGTCACAGAGCAGAAAATAAAAGGAAAGTTTCAGATATGTATTTAGTTTCAGAAAATGTAAGTATTATTATCAAATAAATACGACAGTCAAAGATTTTAATTTGATTTTTTTTTTCATGCTGGACAGGGCACACTGGTCTTCTCTGGGAAGGAATGCCAAGATTAGGTAATTAAAATAAGAAGTGGAAAAGGGAGAAAGAAGAGACCAGACACCAGAGGAGCTGTGGCTGCCCCTGGATCCCTGGGAGTGTCCAAGGCGAGGCTGGAGTAACCTGGGATAGTGGAAGGTGTCCCTGCCCACGGCAGGGGTGGCACTGGATGAGTTTTAGGGTCCTTTCCCACCCAAACCATGCTGGGATTCTGTGATTAGCAGCACCACGAGGTCCGTGCAGGACACAGCTGTCCCCCACTCCCACACCCTCATATCCATAATTTACAATTCCAGGCTGTTACCTGCTCCCAGGTGGATTTGGTTTAACAAACATCCTCCGCTGTCTCCGGGGAGAGGCCCCAAGGCCAGAGGTGCCAAGAATTGCAAAGAGGGATTAAAGGACAAAGGCTGCCCTGGATGGGCTTTAATGCTGCCCTGGATGTTGGCAGCTCCCACACCCCGGGCACTGCCAAGGGGGCAGAGGAGACCGGCAGGGTCTGACCTCCCAAAGCCACCTCTGCATCCTCTCTGTGGCTGTGCTGCCCAAACTATCCCTGCCTGGGCACAGGGTGAGCCTTCCCCAGCCCTCTCCTCCTCCTCACAGTGCCCGGGACCAGCCACAGAATAACATCCCCCAGCCCCTCACCAGCCTGCGATGCCCCTGGGAAAGGTCCAGCACAGCAAAGCCACCCAGCCCCACGCCACGGGCACCCACCACTGCAAAGCCATGAGATCAAACCCAGCCCTGGTGAGCCCCTCCCAACTGCCCAGATTCCACCATTCTGTGCCAGGCAGGGCAGTCCCACCCCATGGAACACCTGACACTGCCAGGACACGCCACACTCAACAGAATGCCGTGGAACACGATGCCATGCCAAGGAGCACGACGCCATCCAACTCAAGCCCACACCACACAATGAACCCCCAAACCACTGCAAAGCCAGGCAGTGCATCCCAGGCCATGCAACACCTGCCATGGCAAGGCCAACGACCTCAACCCCACGCCATGCAATGCCAGGCAACAATTCCACGCCGTGCGACACCTGCCATGGCAAAGCCACGCAACAAAACCCCCATGCCACACAACCCCAGGCCACACGATGCCCGCCGTGCCCTGTGTCACTCAATGCAGTCAACGCAGTTCAACTCCATCCACCAACACCCACCGCTGCAAAGCCACACGACACGACGGCCACCGCTGCCCTCCCACACCTCTCCCAACACGTTCTGGACCCCGAGAGGGTGGCAGGTGCTGGTGCCAGGGTCTGGCACTGCCTGATCTCACTTGCAGCCTCACATCCCATCTCCGGCCGCTGCTCCTTCTCCCATCCCAGCGAGCCGAGGTGCAGCCTCGGCAGGAGGATCCTGCCACTCTCCTTCGGAAGGAGTTCCAGGGCTGGCACCCCATCAGTGCGATCCTGCGTTTCATTCGGGCCCAGGGAAGGAGCTGCATCTGGGAGTGATTATTCCTGCCGGAGCAGCATCCAGGCCCGGCTGGCATCGGCACCATTAGCACACAAAACCCAGAGTTTAACAAGAGAGCACTTACCGCCGCAACCGCCCCATAAAGGCGCTTAACTACGTTCAAATTGCATCCAAATCTGCCCGTAACTCCCAGCCTGTGCACAATGGGTCCTGACAGATTACACCTCTTCAGAGACACGCTTGCCACTCACTCGCTGCTTCACATCCCCCAAAGCCCCTCAGCCTCTCCCAGACCGGTTACCTTCTGCAGCCAGACACCTCTAAAAATAACATCCTCCCCAAGTGTTGAAAGATATTAAAATATAAAGCCATTAACATATAATAAGACTGGAATGAGAGCTCTGCATGCTCTGAAGCTCTCAGGGTTTGGCTTCCAGTCAAGAAAAATATATTGGATTAGTATGAGAGCAAAATTAGGATGGTGTGCAGTTTAATTAGCATTACAAGACACTACATGTGTATGGGAGAGCAGAAAAGATTTATGTTATTGTGCGGTAGGAAAAATAATGTTAAAAGGTTAGAATAATATGGGGTTGATACGGCACTGTGTGCTCCAGGGTTAAGGGAAAGATAACTCTGGAATGCCACTGAGGGTTCTTAAAAACCCAGGTCTGAGGGTTTGCCAGGGAACTCATCAACGCAGTTGTGGAAAAACCCTATAATTTGGTCACGGGTCAGTCAAACACTTGCTCTGGCAACAGCAGTGCTCTCCATCAAGGAATTCAACAAACGCTGGTGAAACGTCCTGGTCCTCACACAAAGTCACACTTCTTGTGCTTCACGGAATGAGCAGAAAGCAGAAATAACCCCCTCACACAGCTCAGCTGTGGATGGGGACGATGGCAACAGCCTGGAAGGGAAGGAAGCAACGTGCTCCCTGTGCTCTCCCTGCTGCCAGGGTGGGAGTCCTCAGTGAATCCCAATTTTGTGTTTCCATCAAGGTATCAGCATCCCCACACTCCTCCCTGGATTCACTCACACCACTTCCCACCTGCCTGTGCTCCACAGACCAACCCCACACACACCCTTCAGAAGCTTCAAGGCAGCAGCTGGAATTTGTATTTCATGTTTTCCCACTGATTCTTCTCCCCCAAAGGTGAGATTCTTCTTTATTCACCTCCTCACTGTTCAGGGAGCAGAAGGAAAGGGACCACAGAGCTGGGAACAAGGAGACCAGGAGGATCCTGAAGGAGTTGAACGTGTCCTGGCTCACACCAGGGGGATGGCGAAAGGTCCCTTCCATCCCAAACCACTCTGGGATGCTACAGCTCCCAGGGACCCGCCAGGCTGTCTCCAAGCAAAGGAATTAACAATCCCCAGGGAAGCACCTCCAGCCCTCGGGGCACAGCTCACTCCATCCAATTCCCCAGTGGATGCAGCACCCCAGATTTTGCACGGAATACTCACAGGCATGTTTTCCATCCGATGCCTTGCGAGCCCACTCTCCCTGCACACCCCAACCCTTGGGCAGCCTCAGGAATGTCTTCCCAGGCCGGGCACTATCGAACACGAATGGAGGCAGCCAGAGCCCACCATCAACCTGGCAGAGCTCAGGGGGTTCCCCTCCCTTTATTGCCCTTTCAAAGCCTCCTCCAGCTGCAGCCAGGACCAGGGGGTAGAGCTGGATGGGCTTCGGGGTCCCTCCCAACCCAACCCATTCCACGATTCCCTGGGAGCAATCCCAAGGTCAGGAACGCTGATGTGAGCGCCACTCAAGAGTGGGAACAACCCCTGGTGCAGCGGTGAGGAGCAGAACAGCCACCCCAGTGAGTGAACGCCAGGAGCCAAAGTGCTGCTCAGCACATTTTTTCGGATGACTCAGCACTCCCCTCCCCCTCCCACCAGCTGCAAGAGGCTTCACAACTCGGTTTGATCTGACAGAAACCACGGGATTTGATCCTTTGGCAGCTCCCACACCCACCTCGGGACACTCTCAGGGCACACGCTTTCGCTTGGCATTGGCCAAAAAAACAACTTTTGGCAGAAACACGGATTTGGCTGGAGAAAACACTCAGGAATGATGCTCCGTGTGGCTCAGATATGATTTTTTTTTTTTTTTTGACAGGAAAATACAATTTAATTTATGCAAAAAATACTCCAAAGTGCAGAAAGCAGCACCTGGACTCCAGTGACAGAACCCCTGTCCCATCCCACAGCACACCCGCCCAAAGGGATTATTTGGGTTTAAATCAGCAGCAGAAGGTACCACTGCTCCCCAAACCCACCCTGGCACCCGGAGGGCCGGGGAATCAGAGCAGCAGTAACGAGCCTCTCATCTCGCAGCCAACGCGGTGATGCAAGAGCCGGGGTTCTGGGACAAAGATGTGGACTACAATGCCTCAACCTCTGCCATGAGAAACTGCCCTCGCATCCTAAATGAGTTACACATTTGGATACCCTGCGAGACGGGGAAGCGGGGCCTTATCTCGCTGCCAAATCTCACTCCTGTCATGAGGTCATTTCTGGCTCCAGGCCAGGAGAGACTTCAGCCAAAATCTCGGTGCTGACCATCGCTCCCCATCCTTCCCCCCCCGCCCCTCACTCCTCCCGCCTCAGGTCAGGAAGGCAGGGGGAAAAAAAAATCAAATTGTTAAAAAATAAAGAAGAAAGGGTCGGGAAGGGGAGTGTCTTCTGGTTTTAAACCAGCCTGCACAATCACAACACACAGAGCCGTGACTCGGCCTCTTCACTGAGGAACCTCCTTGCAGCTGGAGGAGGGTTTGAGGGTTCCTGGGGCCGTGGGCACTGGGATGTCGGGTGTCCCCCCCACCCCCCGGGCACCCCAATGGTCCCCAGGGCAGAAATGTCCTTGGCCAGATCTCCTGAGTTAATTATTTAGTAATTTTGGCTTTATTTATGCAAGCATAACAAGCATTTATGCACGGGAACACACTTTGGATTGACAAGCAGCAGAGCTTGGAAACGCAGCCAGGAACCCCCCTATGCACCCCAAAACCTGACGATAACTTCCTAAATAAAGGCGTTTGGAAACGCCTCACTTCATTGCTCGAATCACTGATGGGATGGGCTCACGGCACCCAGGACACGGAAAGCGGCTGGTTCCAGCTGCACATCAACCCAAGCGAAAGGCGAGGCAGGAAAAGCCGCGAGCAGCGGCACCACCACAAACCACCCTGGTCACCCGGTGTGGGACCAGCAGCTCAGGACACCCAGCCCGCCCCGTGTCCCCACTGCCAGCAAACTTCCTCTCACAGCCAACCGCTTCCACACGCCCCAAGGAATTTTTCACCCGAAGCCTGACAGGCCAGACGCAAAAGAAAGCCGTAAATAATTAGCGTTACCTTATCTGGAGTACGTCAGCTGGAGCAAGCAACGCTGGGATCCCCGTACGCATCCAGAGACAAATTAACTCACGCTGTAATTTATGAATGCCTCAAGTGTTCGCCCTGGTATTTCATTGTACACTCGCTGCAAAGAGGAGCTCTAAAGACTAAACAGACCCAGCACGATCACAAGGGGCTATTCCGAGGCAAACCGGGAATCCCAGCACGACATCGTCTCAGCGTTGGCACTGCCGGGCACGGAGCGATGGCCCGGGAGCTCGGGCTCGCTCCGGTTCAGCGCTGAACCGGGATTTTACACTGTGGCACTGGGATGCAGCGATGGGAGCGCAGCCCCGGCTCTCCCGGGGCCGAACCGCTGCCAAGGGACAGGACGAGTTTCCAAACTCGCCGCTTTGTCAAAGCTCTTCTAGTCCATTCCCACCCCCCACACGCTGATAACCAGAAGGGCGAGGACCGCGGGGGTCGCTGGGGTTCGGCGTCTGCCCCCGAGACCCCGCCGGGACCCCCCGGCAAAGCCACCGGCACCTCTGTGGAGCGGGAGGAGACTCCTTCCTGCAGCTTCTCCCGCTCGCAGCGAGCGTTCGTGCCCGGAAAACATGAGCTCAGTTCGAGAGCGGGGCCCAGCTCCGCTCCGGCTCTGCCGGGGGCTCTCGGGACACCCGCGGGGACAGATGCCAGCCTGTCCCGCACCGACCCGGCAGCTGCTGCGGGGGGACAACGAGGCGCCGGCGAAAAGGCTCCTGCACCCGGGAACGGAGCTAAGGAGCCCCGGCCGAGGTGTGCGGGACCGGGAGCCTCCGCACACGGCGGTGCGGGGGGAGCCGTGCGGGGCTCCCCGGCAAGGGCTGGGGCAGAGCCTTCGCCCCCCGTCCCAGGCCGGGCTATCGCGACAGGAGCGGCGGCAGGTGGAGCGCGGGCGGCCCCGA
>WEKX01006241.1:132128-152439 GCA_013390025.1 Pitta sordida
GCGGAAAGAAAGAGAAACCGGGGGGGGGGGGGGGTCTAGAAAGAAATATTCTGACTTGAGCAGTTATGTTGGTTTGAGTTTCACCACCACGCACTGGAAAGGACCTCGGTGTGGTCGCTCTGAGCTCGGTGACCACCGACATGGCACAAGCGCTTGAGAAGGGTTCGGGCACGGGCAGCCCTGGGTGGGGGGGGGGGGCCCACAGGGTCCCCCCGGCTCCCCTTGTGCCCCCCCCCGGGACCCCCAGCCCGGGCAGGAGCCCCAGCACGGCCAGAGGGAGAAGGGCACCAGGGCAGGGGGTTCAGGGGCTCGTCGGGCTCTCCCTCCTCACATCCCACCCTCCTTGNATTATGCTCTGATGAATCTCTTGGTGACAGCCTTCGCCCCTATTGTTCCGAGGTGAGCCCCGTGGCAAGAAATGCGAAGGCAGGAAACAAAAGAATATAAAGAAAGGTTACGAAATCCAATTCAGTTAAGGCCGGGCTATTGTCCCTCCGCCCCGCGCCGCTGTCCTCCAGTTGGGATTGGATTTGGCAGCGAAACAAAACCCCCGCGGGACAGTTTGGGGGGCTTNGCCCCCCCCCGGGACCCCCAGCCCGGGCAGGAGCCCCAGCACGGCCAGAGGGAGAAGGGCACCAGGGCAGGGGGTTCAGGGGCTCGTCGGGCTCTCCCTCCTCACATCCCACCCTCCTTGGACTGTGGCGTTCCCTTCCTCAAGGGATTCCTGCCCCAGGCACAGACACCTCAGCGAAAGGCATCCCTGAAGGATGGAGCCTTGGAGGAGCTGGAATTCCTCCTTCCCCAGGCACAGACACCTCAGGAAAAGGCATCTCCAAAGGATGGAGCCTGGGAGGAGCTGGATCCCGCTGGGTTCGGGGCAGAAAGGTGACCTGAAGAGCCACCAGAGGGATGTTCCCCAGGCCCAGCATCCCCAAGGGTGACCCCGGCCTGTCCCCACCGACCCTCCTGCCCCGGAGGAACCGGCCGGGCGCTGTTTTGGGGAGAGCCGGTCGGAATTCCTCACGAATGGCTCTTCTCTGCCGCCCCCTCGTTCCAACTGGGCGAGCAGAAAAAAAAAAAGCGGGATTGATTTTGTTCTCCGTTTTCTTTTTGGAAAATGAAAGGTTTTGTGGGAAAGGGCTGCTCTGGAGGCATTTCCCAATTTGCAAAAAAAAAGAGAAAAAGAAGTCAGTCATAATGATCAATTTGGCTTGTTTTGACAAGTTTCAAAATAAAAAAAATCACTGTCTGGCTCGAAACGTCTTTTTGTTTTGCAACTCAGGCACGTCCAGTTCCCAAATACATTTAAAAATGGCAAAACCAACCCCAAATTTCATAAGCCAAACCCAATTCTCGGGCTTTTTTTGTTGAGTTTCAGCTTACAACAAGCAAAGCTGTCAACTTTCTGGGCTGAGAAAGGATCACCCTAAAATGCTAACGAGGCTGGAAAGTGCTCCTGGGCCTGTCTGGAACACGAGAGACACGGAGCAGGGAAGGATGGAGGGACAAGGCCCCGGCCTGGCAGAGGGGCTGAGCTCGGACAAAACCCCAACCACTGTTAAAAATTAAATTTTTTTTCCCATGATCTTTAGTTAAAAATAGTAAAACCTCCACCACGGAATTCCTGGTGCTCCCTCTGGGAGGTCACCCCAAGAGCCACCTGGACCAAGAACACCCAACAAGAGCTTCCAAATTCCTACATTTCCTTGGAATAACGTGACCTGATGACTGGAGCTGTGCAGCCCTCTGGGACTGAAGGGATTTCAGGCTCCTGTGATGGTACCACGAGCTCTGATGGGCTGAAATGGATCCCTGACATCCAACCTGAACCCCAGGCACGGCCCTTCCCAACAGAACTCAGGAGATTTCACCCCCAGGTGGCCCCCGGCACAAAAAGCTGACACACAAAATCCCTTTGTGTCCCTTTGTGTTGTCACCCAGGAGCTTTTCTGCCCTGACTTTCTCTCTCCCATCCCTGCAGGCATCCCTTCCTGGGATTGGGATGCATCTGGATGGATCTCAAGCTGAAGGTGAGCTCTGTGGAAACTGTGGAATCAGAGCACGGGTTGGGTTGGGTTTAAAACTCACCCCATTCCACCCTCTCCCACCATCCCAGGCGGCTCCAACCTGGCCCCAGATACTTCCAGGGACTGGGAAACCCAAACCCCATCACCTGGTGGCAGCAGGGAAGCTCCAGGGATCACTCCAGCAGCTCCTGCCCCGGGAGCAGCAGGGATCAGGGATCAGGGATATTCCCCTGGTCCCTTCCCAAAGGCATCGCCCCCAGCCCTGAGCGGCAGTGAATGAACTGCCCTGACATCTCCTATTGAAGCAGAGCGAAATGTGTTGAACAAAAACCACTTCAAGATGTTTTCCAAGTGTTGCCAAGTTACTCAACATGTTCTGCTTTAGTTGTCAGAGGCTTTCAAAGCGATTTCCCTCACTCGGAGCACGAATGGTGAGGGCTCTCCCTGGGAATCTTCTGCCTGGGGCTACCATGGATCTGTATTTTCATAAGAAAAAGGCTCAACTAATGATTAATCTTCCCCAGAGGAATCAGGGCCTTTCTTTGGGATTTTTCCTCAGTTATTTTTAATTAATTTGCACAACTGGCAGCGACATGAAAGTGCAAAACCCGGGAATGACACTGTGGCCTGGCAGGACCCGGCTGCCTTTGCTCCTCTGCTCCACACCTGGATCCCACAGGGACAACACCTCCTTCAGCCTCCCCGGGGATGAGAAACCCCCTCACCAGGCAGGAACCACTGCTGCCCACGGGGAATTTCCTCCCGGCAAGGAGAAGTTTATCCACCCCTTCTTTAGGGAGATAAGAACACTGGGTGAAGAGGAGAAAGCCCCTTGTTTTTAAATTCCTGGTAGGAAAAATGAATTTAGTCCTGTAGTTTTCCAAAGTGGGGTGAAGTGTCCCTGCATGCAGGGGGCACATCCCCTCCCGCTGTAACAAAAGCAATGGAGTGAGACAACATCACCATCTGCTCTCTGGGCTCTCCTCCCGTGGAGCAAAGACAGAGTGCGAGGGGATGGAGGATGAGGGAGGTTGTAATGTCAGAGCAAAGTGGGGATTTTTCTCTGACGGGCTCCTGATGATGGAGTGCTCCGTACCTCGCTCCCAGCTGCTCCGGGAACAGCCTCGTCTGGATCCGTTTAAGGAGATTGGCAAAGTGTTGAATAGAGCATATGGTGCCCTAAAACCACAGGACTTACTGACAGCAGCCCAGACTCGCTCAGGAAAAGATCTCCTTCCAAAGCCTTGCTCGGGGAAGACTCAGCACTTTCTTCCCAGTCGCACAAGGTGAAGCCTCATCCCGGATATCCCAAACCTGAGGGAACAGCTCCTGGGAGACACAGCCTGGAAAACATCCCGGGCACCCCAAACCCCAGGGAACAGCTCCCGGGAGACACAGCCTGGAAAAGGTGTGGATGCCCTGCACAGCTGCCCTGTGGTGCCTCCTCGCTCCCGGCCGATGGGGCTCAACACCTCCCCAGTAACCACCACTGCCACCCCAGTTCTGAACTGGGACACCAGGGCAAAGATTCAGCTGATGGCAGGGAAGGCGAAGATGTTTCTCACTGCCCTCAGGTCATCCCAGCAAACCCCTGCCAGCCTCCCGTGAAGGTGACTTGGGATATTGGACTCCCACACCCCTGTGGAAATCATGGAGTGGTTTGGTTGGAAGGGACCTTTAGGCTCATCTCATTCCACCTCCCACCAGACCAGGCTGCTCCAACCGGGACATTTCCAGGGACCCAAACCCCCGTCACCAAACCTCCGTGCCCTGGAAGCCCCTGAGCTTGTCCTGACGCCCCATCCCCGGTGGGACACAGGGAGCAGGGACAGGGAGCCAGGGCCACCCCACGCTGCTCAGGGTCACCCAGCACAGAGGGAAGGGCCACTGACCCAGGGCCATCCCCACCCTGGGCTGCTCTGCTCTCCAAGAGGAGCAGCTCCAAGACTGGGCACAGCCCATCTCGGAGAGAGGCGCCTGCAATCAGCTTAACTCTTGGCAGTACAGCAGAAATCTAATTTGCTCTGGGCTGTGTCTGTCTGGAGGCAGGGCCGGGGCTGTGCTCCCTCCCCTCCCCTGCCTGGCCACTGCTCACAGCAATCCCAGGGCTGGGATCCCCGTCTGCACAACTGCTCCGTGCGCAAATTCTCACACTGGTGTAAACTAGACTGAAAATACACGGATGTCATGAGGAAGAGTCAAATGGGAGCCATCCCACCTTTCCTGGAGAGCAAGAGCAAGGGAATCTGCTCGGGAAACCCTCCCTGGGCATCAGCTCTGCCACCCTGAGGAGCACAGGGATCACAGACCTCATCTCTGGGGGACTTTGGTAACAGGCAACTGGTGGCGTGTAAACATCACCCCAAAGCTCTGAGATTCAAGCCAAAGCAGGAATCAAACATTCAGCTGCTTCTCAGAGCCTCTTTGGTCTGGAAAGGGGCTGGAAACTTCAGGAAACCTGTCCTTCCCACGAGATGCCTGCTGCTCCTTCCTCCAGCTGGGCAGGAAGGACCTGTGCTCTGGAGCTCTGCTTCACCTCGACAGCTCAGACACCCCACAACTCCCACAGACCTCAACTCCAGCACTTCCTGGGCCTTTGCAGGATTTGGGATCTCCTGCTCCATCCCAGGCTGCAGGGATCCACCCAGGGCTCCGCTGGAGGATCCCCACCACGAGCCAGCCTGGAAACAGGGGGAGCATCCCACCTCCTCCTGGAGCTACAAGCGATGATCCGAGCCATGACCTCCTGCTAGAACACTCCCTGCTCCTCCTCTGCCCACACCCAGGGCAAACCGTGGTCACCCCCTCACAGTGCTCATGCTGGGAACAGTCCTGGGAGGTTTCCTGGGAAATTATGAGGGGGTCAGATCCTGGGAGCTGATGTCTGCTTGGGGCTGAATCCCTGGATACACTGAGCTCAGGATAAAAACACCCCAAACGTGAGGCTGCAGCAGCCAGCACCTTGCCTGAAAATTTCCTGATCCAGGGGTACCCAGGGATACAAAGTGCTCACAAAACCTCTCCTCCCCAGCTGGACTTTCTTAGACCCTCTTCTTTGTGTGGGAGACTCTCCCTACAAGGCAGATTTCTCCAGCCCTTCTGCCGTGCCCTCCTGCCATCAGCTGCTGATTTGTAGGTGGGAAGCATGGAAGGATGCCTTTGGGATGCCCTGTCACCGTGTGGGATCCCTGTCCCTCGCTCAGCCTGTGCTGCTGGAGTCACATCTCTCTCACTCCTCGGGGAGGTCAGTCAGGAAGGACAACGAAAAACACGACACCAAATCATCAGGACACTTGGCAAAGTGGGATGTGGGAACGCTGGCGACATCCCTCCTGCTCCACAGCTCCTCCCTCTGCACCTCCTCACACAGAGGGGCAGGGAAGGCAAGGCTGGAGGAGCAGGTTGGGGGGCACTGAGGCCAACCCCGGGTGGCACCGCAGTGCAGTGTCACACTCCTGTCCCCCGTCCCACCCGCCAGGGCAGTGCCACACTGGGGACGCTGTGCCCCACCAGGGTGGCTCTGCCTTGACCCGGTGGGTTTTCCCAGGGACAGGAGTGGAGGGCAAGGCCGTGCCAGGAGGTGCTGCCCCTCCTCCTGCTCCCTCGGGATTTACAGACCAAGGAGAAAAGGAACGAGGGCTGGGCCGACCGTCCAACCCTGGCACGGCGCCCAAGGCACTCTGGCAGCAGCCGGGACACACTCAGCAGTGCCACGGGGACCCCCCGTGCCCACGGGACCCCCTGCCCTGCGTGCCCTCTCCCCGTGCCGGGGCTGCCACGCTGCCTCTGCCCGAACCCTTCTCAGCGCCGGGTCCCGCAGCCTGTGCGCGTTAGAGACTCTTCATCACGGGGATGCCCCGCGGCGAGCAGCTCTTGGGGGGTGCCTGTGTGTCACCCCCAATCCCGTGCCTCCCATTGGAGGAATAGCATGTGCCCCCCTTAGTGGAAAAAGATCTGGCGTTCTCCTCGGAGGTCGGCTTGGCCCTCCGTGTCACTCGTCCCGTGCCAGGCTCTCCTCCAGGGCGGGCAGGGGCTCCGGGCCCAGCCCCCCAGCCGCCCCGCCGCCCCCGTGCACGCTGGAGAAGGACACCATGGTGTGCAGGAGCATCAGGACCAGCACGCACAGTCTGATCCTGCTGCTGCCCAGGCGAGACCCTGCGGAGACCGGCAGCAAGGACGGGGAGTGGGGCTGGTGGTACTGGTGGTACTGGTGGTGGTGGTGGTAGAGGTGGTAGTGGTTCTGGCGCTGGTGGTGATGGACGTGGGGGTCGTGGCGGTGGAAATGGAGCGACTCTGACGCCGTGGATTTGGGGGATGTGTCGCCGTTGCTGTCTGGGGGGTGGTCGCAGGAGTCCCATTGCACCTCGCAGCACTTGGCCTCCTCGTCGGGCAGCTGGTTCTCCAGCAGCCCTGTGGGGAGGAGGAGGAGGGGTCACTGGGAGGCTGGGCACGGGGCTCGGTGCCAGCCCTGTGCCGTGGGACAGCAGAACCTGAGAACCAGGACACCCACAGACCACCCAGGACTGGCCCAGGATGGGCCTGCACGGGCCAGCAAGGCGTGCCCAGGCCTCCCAAATCCTCTTGTGTTTCCAAGCCCCAGCCCTGCTCTAATCCATCACCTCCAGCCCCTCACATGCCCCAGCACTCACTCACAGGTAGGGCTCTCCTTTCCCATGCTCAGATGTCACCGTGTCCCCATGTACTGGCACAGCCACACCCCAGCCTCCAGCCGTGTGCTCCCACACTGCACCTCCTCCCCTTCTGCCCCAAAGGCAGCAGGTAAAGCTGCCAGGGGTCTCCCCAGCCCCACCCTGTGCCCGTGCCCGTGCCCCATGCCCCGCTCCCCCGCTCTTACCCGTACAGATGAAGCCAGGCAAACCTCCATAGATCAGCTCGTCATTGTCCGGTAACACGAAGGGGCACCTGGTCTGCACCTCCAGGCAGTATTGCTTGCAGGGGATCCGCTGTCGGCACTGCTGCTGGGTCACGTTGAAGTACTCGGAGCACAGCCAGGCCTTGTAGACAGCCTAGGGGAGCCACCCAGAGGGACACGTCACCTTCCCGAGCCTGCCGGGGACAGGCGGGGGAGGGAGGGGGAGGGAGGACTCCCAGCTCTGGGGACAAACGTGTGCCGGGGGCACTTGTGGAACACCAGCAGCGTCAAACAACCTGCTGAAGGGATGGCAGGGTGGAACTCATCGAGCCAGCTAAATCCATCACCAAAATCCAGCTAATGTCCCCTGCAGACAGGCACCGTGACCCAAGAGCTCGGCTCCTTACACAGGAATGCCAATGTCACTTATGGCCCATCCCCGAGACACCCCACTGCTGCCCCGGGCAGGGGAGGGTTTCTCTCCTCCTCTAAAGCACTTTGGTCCCCAGCAGCTCTGGATGTGGGACATGGGACAGCAAAATCACCCGTGGGCTGGTCTTTACTGAAAGCCAGAAGCTGCCAGCAGTGCTGGGGTGAAGCACAGGAGCCACTGCAGCCTCAGGTCTGTCTCTCGCTGCCACCTTCCCCTCTTGGTCCTGGGGGAGATTCCCAAATCCCAGACACGTGGAACTGCCGTTTCTTTTGGAACCCTTTCATCTTACAAGGATGCTCTGACTCTGGGATGTACCAAAGGGCGGCACAGGTGTCCCTGTGTGCTCCTCTTACCTTCCCAACGCTTTGAGCTGTGTCTGCCAACATTTCCACGAGGAAGAGCAACCCGGGGGTCACCTCCCGTGCCTGCAACTCCTCTGCACCCCCAGCCTGCCCTTGCTTTCCCTCTTCCCTTCCCGTGCCCATGGCAGGCAGCCAGGAACCAGCCTGGGCTGGGGCTGTATTGCCACCCCCCTGATCTCCCCAACATCCAACGGGTGGCAGTGGTTTGTCCCCACTGGCTGCAGCAGGGAGGGAGGGAGAGCATCGTTCCTCAGGCTGCACAAAAGCCACAGCACCCCCTCCGGGGCACTTCCAGCTCATCTAGGAACTCATCTGGGCACTGGTGACAGCGCCACGGGCATTCCATGACCACATCCAACCTCCTTTGGAACCAGCAAGAAAGGGCTCCCCGTGATTCAAAGGGAATGAGTTTCCCTCCTCAGCACGCTTGGAGAAACCCCCCGCTCTTCTTTCCAGCTGCATTGTCATTTTCTGGAGGCTTTGAAAGCATCACTGCTTTGTTTCCCCATGTTTTCCATAGATCTTTATCTCTGTTGGTTTGGATCGAGGTGGTGTCTCAGGATTAAAGCTGGTTGGGAAATTCTTGGCAAGTTATTTTAGGGTGGTTTTTTTTTCCCTCCCCTGGAAAATGCCAAATTATGAAAACCAGAGTTTTCATGGAAATCTGTCAGTTTTGGTGAAACTTTCATCACAAAGAGTTTAATGGGAACCAGGACACAGTTTATGGAGGGAGCATTTTGGAGCAGGCCCAGCCCCACGGGCAGGGCTTTCCTCTGGGATATGGGAATGCACTTGTGGTCCTGCTTCTTCTTCCTGTCCCAGGGGATGTTAACTCCAGTGGGATGGCTCCAAACAGGGAGCCAGAGTGTGAGGACAGGAGTGGGAGGGAATGCTTTGAGGTCTGGATCTGCATCCCTGGAAGTGTCCAAAGCCAGGCTGGAGTGGGCCTGGGACAGTGGAAGGTGTCCCTGCCCATGGCAGAGGGTGGAGCTTTAATGTCCTTCCATCCCAAACATTCCATGACCTGCCCAAGGTGATTCCCTGAGGCCCAGGAGTCTATAACTACTCAAAGGATTAAAACCTGGATGCATTAACTACCCCCAAAGAGCCTGCAAGGTTCAAGGAGAACTCCGACACACACAGAGCCCACACGGAGCTGGATGTGCGCAGCTCCACCCGGGATGGACACCCCAGCTCCACCCGGGATGGACACCCCAGCTCCACCCCCCAGCTCCGCCTGTTTCCCAGGGCTCCTCTGGCTCAGGGGAAACATCTCCCTGCCCGGGACTCCCTCGTGTTTCCCGAGGACGTTGGTTTACAGCACTTATCTCGCTGCCTACAAGTTTTCCTTCGTACTTGACCTACATTTTCCCATCCAAAAGTTCACTCCCTTCAATCATTCCAGACACCATCCCTCTCCCTCCTCTCTGTTTACACATCTCTAATATTTGCAGACGTATCACGCTCCCGGTTTAGTCATAACTCAGGCTGATTTACTCACTCACATTTCCTGCTCCGACTCTCCCACGCCGCTTCCCAGGCACATCCCCAGCTCCCACCTGGGGACACGTGCAGCCTGGAAAGGAGGGATGCTGCGCTGGATTCTCCAGCAGGGACCCGTGGGTGTCACCAGGGCTGTTCCAGCTCGGTGGCCCCCCAGGGCAGCCGGCACAGGAGATTCCCAGAGATTGGAAGGAGGGAGCTGAGGCTCATCCCACCCTCCAAACACAGCTTGGATCTTTGCATTTTCCCTGTGCTGATTCCCAGCAGGGATGTCTGGCACAGGGCTGGGGTCGCAGACGAGGATACTGCCATGAGTTTAACATAAATGTGGAGTGAGAGGCTGCAGGAGCTGGTGGTACCACTGGAGAGGTGCCCTTACCCAGAAACTGCTTCCTTTTCCTTTTCCCTTCCCAGGACACCTGCCTGCCCACTGTGCTGGGCTGGGGATCCTCTGGGGGCTGCAGCAGGAATTCCCCCAGCCCTGCAGGATGGGAACTGCTCACAGACACAGCCAGCAAAGAGCTGGGGGTCCCACAGCCTGGCCAAGCCCCCTGGGATCAGGGCAGGATCTCCAGGAGCCCCGTGTCACAGGCCAGGAGCAGATTCCCTCCTGGTACCGCTGAGCCTCCCCCACACATCCTGCTCTTCCTCATTATGTGAGAATTTAGGACAGGAGGGAATTTACTGCCTACACAGACCAACCAGGCAAGCTCCCTGTTTTCCATCCCTGGATCCTTCGGGAAGCAGGTTGGGCTGCAGTCAGTGTTCCCTCCCGTCTGCTTTTGCTTTTGGCCGATCTCCAGCCTGGCCAAGTAAATATAAGTGACCTAAACTCCAAATAGCTCCATTTTGGTGCCCTCCTCCTGCATTTTTAGCTCAGAGGCCTGGCTGGATGACTCCAAGGAAGCACAGGGAGTTTTGCTGCCCAGGAAAGGAGCCAACTTCAGACACCCAATTTATAAGGGGGGAGGAGGACGACAGGCGATTTGTCTGCGTCAGGGTTTTGCAGGTGGGGCGAAATATCCCATCAGAAAAGACATTAAAAAGAAACCAAATGAAGCGGATTTCCATCAATGAATTAAGCTACCTGCCTGCTCACGCTTCCAGTCAGAGGAATGGCCCTTTCCCAGGGAACTCTGTGCTGAGTTCCCCTTCCCTGCACTCCTCCTGCCAGCACCACAACAGCATTCCACACCAAACAGCTTCTCCAGAGTTTGAGTCCTTACTATTTCTACACAATATACTGATTTTTTTAAAGTAATTTGGCCACTCTAAGGTGCTGCAAACACTGGCATTGCCTGCTGAACCATCCCGGGTAAGTTCCAGGAGAACCAAGGGACAGGGATGGAGCAGCATCCTGGGGATGTCACACCTTGGATGGTTCGGGTGCTCCATGGGAATGCCAGCTGTAATTAACACAACAAACTGTTGTCTTCTCATTTGAACAGGAAGCAAAGCATGGGAAGCTTCCCCGAGGAAAATCCTGCTAATGGCCCAGCAGTAATGAATCCTTTTTCCTAATTAGAGGCTGGGGCAGCATCCCCAAATTTTGCTTCTCTGGAAAGGGGGATGTGCAGAGTGGAGCAGGAGGAGGATAAGGAGGGCAGAGAGGTAGGTAGGAGCTCTTCCCTACAAAATAACCCTGGAAGGAGCCGCAGGAGTGTGGGCAGGGCAGAGGCTGGGGATCACCCTGGAAGTTGGGCTCTGCCACCAGGACTCTCCTTTTGCTCTCTCAGGTGTCGCTCTCTTGCTCCAGGTTCCAGGTGGGATGAGGAGAGATCCCGGCCTGCTCCTGCCAGAGCCCTGGCTGGGAGTGGCCCCCACCCCTCCTGGAGCAGTTCCTGGGACTCACATTTCCACCCTGGCCTGAGCTGAGCATCTGGAGTGGCTGCGCCTCATTAATCTTGGACACAGGGAAATGAGCCCTGCTAATGAGGCGCTCGGGCAGCTCTCCAAGCTCTGGCACATCAGGATGCAGTGAGGGAAGCAGGACGGGCTGGGGGGGGGAGAAAAGAGCCCCCCTGGATGGCAGAGGATGAAGGGAGTGCTGAGGTGCAGGGCTGGCCAGGAGGAGTCACAACCACAAGCTGCACTGGCCAATTATCACTGTATTCAATTACCAGTGCCTGCGACGGACACGAACAATGTGCAGCTTTAAAACTGCCTTTTTTAATCCTTTTTTGTTTAAATTCTCCTTGCTATGGGCTGTTCAACATCATCTGCAACAGCTGGGTTTGGGGAACGTCTTTGATAGTCCTGGAGCTGTGCTATCCCTGCCCTGTCACATCCATGTGCTCTGGTTTGGGAGGAGGGGGAGGGGGACACAAAGAGCCCAAGCCAACCCCAAACCCAAGAACTGCAAGTGATTATGTGCCTTGTATTGTTTTTACTTATTTGTTCTAATATAAAGTTGACTTTGGCCTGGCGCTGACAGCGCTGGAGCCGCAGACCCTCTGTTTCCCAACCAGGGGAGGCACGGCCCGGGCGCCTCTGCCCATTGTCCCCAGCACTGGGGGCACAGGGGGTGGCTGTGCTGGTGGCAGCAGCAGTGGCCTGGGACAGGGATGGGGGGGGCGTGGGAATGGGGCAGGAGGCACTCAGGGAGCTGGGAATGGCAGTGGTGTGGAGCCCAGGCACTTGGCAGAGCGGGTGTTCCTGCAACCCTGCTGGAAACTCCGCCTGGAGTGGCTGGGCTGGCACCCTGCCTGCCCCCAGGGACTGCCTGGCACGGGTCCCCTCTCTGCTTTAGGCCCTAGAAGGGGCTCTAAGTTCTCCCCAGAGACTTGTGCAGGTGAACATTCCCAGCTGTCCCAGCCTGCCCCCAGAGCAGAGGGGCTCCAGCCCTCGGAGCATCTCCGTGGCCTCTGGACTCTCTCCAGCAGCTCCATCCCGTCCCCATCTCTCACCTGCCACATCCCGGGGAGGCTGCAGGGAACCAGTGGCTTCGTTAGCAGCCCGTCCTCTCTGCCTAATTAGTTATGAAGTATGGAAAGACCTCTATGAAGTTGGAGTTGAAAACTCTTGAGTTGGGACAGAGGGAAAGTGAGGTCCCTGCAATCCATTAGCCTGGCTTGAGGAATTCACTCCCATTAGATCCTGCAGCAGCCAGGAGCTCGGCTGGATTCAAAAGTGGATTAAACATTTATACACATAATGAGAACATCCTGTTACATTAGATAGGATATAAAAAAATAAAGGCGAGACACTTCAGTGCCACGAGCCATCCATTACCCACCAGCTGATGGGGGCCAGCAAGAAATTTCTCCCCTCATCCACCTTCCTTGCCATGGTTGTGCACCTCACACAGAGGGGTGAGCAGCAGGATGTGGCCCATCCCAGCTCCCTCACACAGCAAACAGGAGCATCCTGACTCCTGGGCACCTTCCACGGCCAGAGGGAGGTGCTCAGTCTCCCAGACCAATGATGGGGTTGTTAAGTGTAACAGCTCCTTGCAGCCACCTAAACTTGTGCCCAGATGTCCCTTAAAATGCAGGAAAAGAGAATTTCTAGAAGCTTATCACCACTCCTGGCAGCTCCTACTGATGGGGACACAGCACTGGACACGGCTCATGTCAGACCTGAAAGCTGAACCCCTGTTTCCCATCTCTGGCTGAACACCACCTGCAGGAACCTCCAGCTCCTTCCAGGGCAGGGACAGCCCAGGATAACCTGCCAGGACAACCTGCTGGGGAGCAGCAGGCAGGTGATCCTGGCTGGCACCACTCCTCAGGCAGTGAGCCCAGGGAGGAGGGGATGTGCTCCTGCAGGGAAGGAAGCCCCATCCAAGGGGGTGAGCAGAGGGACTGGAATCTTTGGGAGCAGTAACCCAGAGAGACAAGAGTTCCAAAGCACCGTGGGAAGGTTCCATTACCCTCCACAGAGTGGAAGTGCTTCCCTGCATTCCCATGAGCAAGGAGTGTCTGGGGAGCTGCCCCAGGACCATGCTCTGAGCCAGCCCACCATCCCAGCAGCTGCTGCTGCTCCCTGACAGTCCCAGCAAGGAATGCTGACAAACAAGGAACCCCCCATGGCAGGAAAAGCTTCTCCTGTGGACACTGCCTCACCAGTTCCAGCATTCCATCTCTCCAGCTCCATGGAAAATGACACCCAAGAGCAGGAGCAGGTCAGGGAGAGACACGGGTCTGCAGGGGGCTGAACTTGGCACTCGTCACACCACCAAAATACGGCTCCTGCTCTGCCAGCACTGGTCAGCCTTCCTTTCCCTTCAGAAACACCCAAGGAAATCTCTGCTTGCCTCCTCTCCCTCCGTAACCCGCAGCTGTACAGCACGACACACCAGGCTCCCTGCTCTGGGCACAGCCCTTGCCAGGGGAATCCCCATCCCAGCCACCTCCAGTGCCCCCTCCAGCTCTGCCTCCACCCACCCGCAGCGCTGCACAACTGCTGTGCAGGGATGCCAAACACACATATCATGTTATCGTTTGCTCCCAAAGGGATGAGCAAGGCAGGTGGCATTTCCTTCTCCAGCCAGGACCAGGAGCACTGGGATGCTGGTGCAGGCAGGGCTCTGCAAAGCCAAACCCTTGCTGTTTCATGGCCACATCTGCAGCATCTGGGGGAGTCCAGGCTCCTCCCTGGGACACTCCTGGAGCACAGGTGGGACACAGGCCTCGGGAGAGGCCAGGAGCAACAACTGAGCAGGGAAGAGGAGCGAGGCCGCAGCAGCCCCGGCACAGGCAGCTGCCGGCTCTGCCCGTGGGAGCCGGGGCTGGAGGCAGCATGGACAGATGGCTACCTCTTGCCCAGGCTGCCTGTGTGTCTCATTCACAGATTTGCTGTCCCTGAGTCATTGCCCTTCAAACGACAGCGGAGCCGAGCTCCTGCGTGGAGCCGGGCATGAGTCGCATCCTAATGGCATCCCGGTGAGAGCAGGAATAGCCCCCGGCAGCCAGGTACATCCTGCCTCTGCTGCCTGCCACCCTGCCGCGGGGCATCTGTGGAGCCAGGCCTGGCATGTGCTGGGATGTGTGTGTGGCCCTTGGGACTGCCCGGCAGGACCGGGGTCAGGGCAGGCCGAGAGGGAGCTCTGCTGGGCACCGACGGCTCCTTTCCTGGGGGAAATGAATCCTATCCCCAGGCAGGGAGCAAGTGACACCCACTGCACGGGCAGGTCCAGCCGTGCCCTGGGTTCAAGCAGACACCCAGGGCATCCCCTTCACCCTCTCAGTGCTGGCTGTGGGGAGGGGGCTGCTTCCTCTCCCCAGCAGCGCCGGGACGGGCACACGGCTGGCACCCGGCACTGGCACATCCCTTTGCCCGTGGGGACAACACACGTCACTGCCTGGCACGGACAGCAGGGTGGCAGGACACCCTGACCCTGATGTGGGTCACCCCGGGTGGCCCATGGCAATGGATGTGCACAGCAAGGGTCGGGGGTGGGGTGGGTTGTGCTGTTTTCCCAGGTGACACATTTCGGTGACACCCTCAGGGACACTGCTGAGCTCCCTGGTCCCCAGAGCCTGCCTGCACCCGGCAGCACCAGCTGGACGGGCTCCAAAGGCATCGGGGGCTGCTGAGCCTCCGAGGAGGAGGAGGTTGTTCCACCCCCACCCCGGTGGGTGAAGCCCCCGTGCCCCCCGTGTCCCCAGGAGGAAGCACAGCCGGGAGCACCCGGGAGCAGGGACAGGCGCTGGCGTCACTTGGAGCTACTTGGTGACAGTTTGATGGAGATGGATCTCACCCTCCCTCGCGCTCGTCCCTGCACCATTTGCCAACCTGCCTGTTGCTGCACAGAGACCTGCTGCTGCCTTGGGAAATTTCTGGGTGTTCCCTGTAGCACCAGGGACACAGAGAGGACCGACAGACCACAAAGAGGCAGTCAAACAACCCCAAATTAGCAGTAACACCCCCCCCCAAATTCACACCCCCACCCCAGGCTGATTCATCCCACAGACCCTGTGTGGATCCTGCCTGCAGCCCAACACACACCCCAGGGATGTCTCAACCCCAGGTAAAACTCCCGACTGTCCAACATCTTCCCACTCAGTTCCCAGTGCTCCCACGTGTCCCAGGTACCACTGGAGCGTTCCTGACACCTCAGCACTTAATTTACTACAGAGCAAACTCCTTCCATCAGTTCAGTTTTGGGTTCTTCTGTTTCCCAAGATTTGATCCCTGTTTTCCAGCACTGAGGATGCACCTGACACAAGGTGCCAGAACCAGACTGTGCCAGAGGCTGCGGCCACAGCACCTGCACACCAACCCCCCAGGCCCACAGTTTTTATACAATTTCATCCCACCTTTGGGCAGGGCTGAAGACAATTCCCTTTGGTAACACGGAGCCACACTTGGCTAAGCTCATGCATGTGCTGCTCTTGCTCAAGCTGCCAAATGACTGCGCTGCTCTGCTGGAATTACTTTGGAATTTACTCTGCAACCTTTTTTCACCTCATGAAATGCCCATAAAGCTCCACCTCGCCGGCCAGGCTCGTTCTGGAGGAGCAGCTGCAGGTGCAGCTGAGGTGTGTGGGACCAGCCTTGCCCTTCCTGGATGCTGCTGCCTCTGGAGCAGCAAATGCTGCAGAGGGAACCGGGTCCAAGGTGCAGCTTTGCAGTCACCCCTCTCTGAACCCTCTGGAAGCCTCAATGTTAACGTAACACACCCAAAAAAAGCACAAGACTCTGGTGAGACCACTCTTGCTGTGGATCTCAGGGGACTTTCCCTCCATGCAAGGAGCCATCCAGGCTCAGAGCCCGAGTGCACCCAGTTGAGCAGCATCTTGAAAAAGCCCAGCCCAGATAAACTCAACTTGAGCAGCTTTTGTGAAGGCAAAACACTGCTCTGGTTCCCCCACGAGGCTTCTGGCACTTGGGATAACCCCAAGGTACGATGCTCCCAAAGCTCCCAGCCCTGGCGGGGTTGGGTTTCCAGGGATGTTCCACAGAGACTCCGATTGCTGACACTGTTTCTGGCTGAACACAAGCAGAAAACACGGCCCTGCAGGGCACCCACACGGCTCCCTGCTCAGGGTGGGCTGTGCCAGGCATGATGCCACGGCAGGAACCGGCCTCTGTCCCTCATCTGCCCTCCCCTCACACCGGCAAATCCTCGGCAGTGAAATCCTGCCCTGCCAGGCTAACGGGGAAAACAGGGGTGCAGGAGCACATCTGCCCTGGGGCACAGCGGGATCCAACAGCCACAGTGCTCAGAGAAACCCGCTAATCTAATCACAGCTGAGATGCTACAGGTCCTGTCCAGCCCTGGCCTGCCCAGCAGCTCCTGCCTGTCAGCCCTTCTCTCTCCACAGCTTTGTTTCTCGCAGCCTAATGAGTCCTTAATTCCCAGCCTTTGTCCCATAGATCTTGATTTGCCCCCGGAGCAGAGGGAGGGGAGGGGGCACTTTGGGAGCTGCTGGGGCGGGAGCCAGCAGGCAGAACTCTCAGCTGGAGCAGCGCTGCTCCTTCCCTGCCTGGAGACACGGAAAGGAGGCACAAACCAGCCCTGGGCATCCCACAGGGTTCCAGAGGGACAGGGGTTTCCTCCTGCACTGTCCCACCAAGCCTCAGCCGCTGTCCCATGTGCTGCTGCCCTGCCCTTCCCAAGGAACATCCTCCAGCCCTTCTGGGGTTGGTTGGATGCTCCAGTGGGTCCCCACTCACTGCAGGAAGTTGTGTCTTGCAGAGACAAAGGGTGCAAGTGGCACAGGAAAAGGAGATGGAGGTGGCTGCCAGCCAACTAATTTCACGACTTTTCCCTCCTAATGGCCAGAAAACACAAGTATTTTCCATATTTCCCCCTCTTTATCCACGTCAGCCCTAAGGAGCACCATGACCCAGCAGCTGGGACACAGATCCCCACGGCAAGAGGTGAAAAGCATTTGAGGGATGGACCTTAGGGACCCACTCCCCCCTCTCCCTCCTGTCTCCAGGGTGCCAAGTGTCCTGCTCACAACGTCCCCACGAGAGCCAGACCCCCCAGCTCCCCCCCAAATGGGAAATGCCAACAAACAATAAACCCCAGAAATGCATCTCCACGGTTCACTGCCTCTCAGCCACAGGCATCTCTGGTGTGAGTTGCAGCAGTAACAAGTAAAACATTTCCAGAGTGTGACTTGGGAGCTGACGGCGCTGCACAGGAATAAACAACATACACAGAGAAGTGGGATCTGCCTGGGAATGATCTCCAAGCAGAAAATCAGAAGGCCTGGGAGAGCATTACAGCAGTGAGTAATCCCAGCAGCTGAACTACACACAGACCCCACCATTTCACAGGATTTCTCTCTCTCAGGGAGATTTTTGGCCAGCCTTCTCCAAGCTCTGGAACAGACAGATCCAGGATTCAGATGCTGAGGTTGCCATTTCCCCTCCTGGCAGCACCTGCCTTTCCCCCACCAAGCCAGGAGCAGCCCTTGGGATGATTTATGTGCAGGGAATGATGTGTGCCCTGAAATCCAGCCTGCAGCCCTCACCTGTTCCCCAGCTTTGGCCTCGGGGACAAACCTGGTGCCGAGGGAAGGAACCGGTGGCTCCTGGAGGGCTTTTGGTGTTGCTTTTGTTGATGTTTTGAATCAGAAGGAACGAAGAGTCCAAATCCCTGGAGTGGTCCGGCTGCCACAGAGCTCCCTGGGAGCTGTTTATTGAACCACACTTCTTTGGGATGGAATTCCAGAGGGATTTGTGGCTCTGCAGAGCCAGGCTGTGCGCAGGTGAGCTCGAGCTGCTGTGCCTTCCCACCTCCAATTTTCCAGCTGCAGTTATGGGATGGGAGGGATGCAAATGGGAGGCACAGCCCAGCTCCTGCAGTCCCACAAATATCCTTTAAATCCTGTTTTCCCAGAGTCCCTCTGTGAGGGCCACTCTGTTTCCCTCCACCCCTCTCCTACTTTGCTGTCATTTGCTCCCAGATGCTGTCACCATGGAGGGGTAGCTCTGCCGTCCCTCAGGAGTGGGTACTACCCAACATCTGGATGGGAATCACAAATCCAGGCCGCTTCAAAAATCCCGCCAGCCACATTTTTCCAAGGCAACGAGTAGCTGCAGTCCCTGCTCAAGTCCAGGGGACTCCAAATCAGGCCAGAACTCGCTCGTCAGCACAAGGCTGGATGAGTTTGGCATCAGCCTCGTTTCACAGATGGGGAACAGCCACCGAGAGGGAAAGGTTGAGACTCACGAGTGTGAGAGGCTGGAATAAGGCACCTGAATCTGGAGTGAATGGCCTGAACTGAAGCAGCCTGGTTTCCATGAGAGCCCAGAAGGATGGCATGCTGACATGGACATTTCCTCACACAAAGGCCAGGTGAGCAGGCACAGGTCGGCCCTGCTGCTCCTGCCTCCTGTTGCTCAGCCAGTGCCACCTGTGGAACACAGAGCTGGCTCTCCCAGATGCTCTCAGGATGCACTGACGTGACACAGAGCCAGCCCAGAGACACGAGCCCTGCCACTGCCTCCAGCTCTGCATTTCCCAGCCTCATTTCCTGCTTTCCCATCAAGGATGTTATGCCCAGTGACGCTTAATGGAGACGGCTGTTTCACATACGCTGGAGTCCACGGGAACACCTCCTTGCCCCAGACCCAAAGGTGATGGTTATTGTCTCATCCCTGCTCCCTTCTCCCCCTCAGCAGAGATGGAAACTAAGCCAGGAGTTGGGGTGCCTGTGCTCCACCAGACATGGCATGAGGACACCCTGTGCCCCTGGGAGCAGGAGCAGCGATGGGCAGCGCTGAGCTCCCTGTGGGAGGGCAGCAGCAGGACCAAAGTACTCACAGCAGACTGAAGACCATGACCCTCGGAAACTGGAGGTGGAATGTGGGCAAGCAGCTTGTAATTACCTGGCCTGGCACGGGCCAAGAACAGCAGCACTCGCTCCTGTCCAGAACCAGCAAAAGTGACCCTGGGAGCAGTGGCTGGGAACTCAGCACCTCAGTGTCCCCAGCTGTGTCTCCGTGCTGCTCCCGCACTGTCCCACGGGACCAACGTGACACCAAGAGCTGCCCGTGCTGCCACCACAGTTTCAAGGGGCCCTCAAAACTCCTGGCCCAGAAGAGCAGTGTCACACACCCCAGGACATGGCTCTGAGAAAGGGAAGAAGGTGATGTCTGGAGGGAGTGGGCACAGGAGCAGGAGGAGGTTGGAGGAACTGCGGCTACAGAATGGTTGGAGGTCTGACTGCAACTCTCATTTGGGAGAGGTGGCGCCGTGCTGAGGCTCCATCCACTCCTGGAGCACAGACTGTGACCCAAGGGATGGCCAGTGACACTGAGGAGAACCCCAAAGGGCAACCCCAAGGAGAGGAAGCACATCCCAGTACCCCCAGCCCAGCTCCCTGAGAAAACAGGTGGAAGAGCTGGAAAACAGCTGCTGCCTCCAGGAAAGGGGCCCAGCACCACAGTTCATCTCAGGTCACCGCTTTGTGATGATGGCCAGGCAGAGCCCCGGGCTGTCCCAGGAGCAGCAGCAGCCTGAGGCAGCAGTGAGGAGCCCCACGCCTGGCCTCTGTGTGCACAGGTGCGCACATGGAAAGGGGTGCAGGTGTGGCTGGGAGGGAGTGGGGTGTCAGGAGTGGCATGTCAGGAATGTCGGGACTGGGGTGCTGGGAGCTGTGCATGGACAGGTGTGAAGGGATGTCCGAATGCTCACTCAGACCAAGCCCTGCTCTGCTTTCTTGCTCCCACCACCACTGCCACGAGGGGCTCGGGGGGGGTCTGTGGAACCCCCAGGCAGCCGAGCCCTCCCCGTGGCTCAGCTCAGCCCGGCCGGGGACCCCGGGACGCCCCGTCCTACCTTGCAGTCCGTCAGGCAGGATCTGACCGAGTACTCTTCCGACTGCAAGTACTTCTCCAGCAAGAGGTCGAACTCCTCGTATTTTTCCTGAGCGTGTTGGTCCAGCCGCTGGTACGCCTGGACACAGCTGCTACAGGCCTCCCCGCCCAGCGCCCCGGCCGCCGCCACCACCAGGTCCACCATCAGGTTGTCCAGGCTGCAGTCCAGGCCGTCCGGGCCGGCCATCTCCCGCAGCAGGTCCCAGATCGTGTAAGTATCACAAAAGGAGAGGTTGAAGTTCCTGAAGTAAGCCTGCAGGAAGGTCCTCTTGGAGGAGGGCGAGGCGAAGAAGGGCGCGGCGGCGGCGTTGGCGGCGGGGGGCGAGCGCAGGGG
>WEKX01006241.1:152810-183629 GCA_013390025.1 Pitta sordida
GCTCCGCGCTGGCTCCACAAGCCCCGGGCAGAGCCCTCACACCGCACACATCGCACACTCCGCACACACAGGGCACACACACATGGCACACACATGGCACACCCCACACACTGAACACTCCGCACATGGCACACACCCCGCACACACACCCCGCACACACACACCGCACACACACACCGCACACACACACCGCACACACACACCGCACACCGCACACACCGCACACACACACCGCACACTGGCACCGCACACACACACCGCACACACACACCGCACACACACACCGCACACCGGCACCGCACACACACACGGCCCCGCACACACACACCGCACACGGCCCCGCACACGGCACCGGCACCGCACACACACACGGGCCCGGCACCGGCACTGACACCACACACACCGCACACCGGGCCCGCACACTCACACGGCACCGCACACCCACAGGGCCCCGCACACCCACACCGCTCACTGGCACCGACACCGCACACCCACACGGCACCGACACCGCACACCGGCCCCGCACACGGCCCCGCTCAGCCCCCTGTACTGGAGCGGGCCCCGCTGCCCCGGCAGGTGCGGTGGTGCTGAAGGACAGCTCCGCTCTCCGCGCTGGGGCCGCGCTGCCCGGAGCGGGGACACCCCGCATCGCGCCCATCGCCACTGTCATCCTCATCCTCACCGCCACCTCCACACTCGCCTTCAGCCTCACCCCCGAGCCACCATCACCTCCCTCCAACCCCGCAGCCCCGGGCGCTGTGCCCGGCCAGGGGCCCTGTCCCTGTCCCCGTCCCCATCCCGGGTGTCCCCCAGGGGCCCTGTCCCCGTCCCCGTCCCCATCCCGGGTGTCCCCAGCCCCCCACGGGCACATCTCAGCCGAGAGGTGACCACAGTTCTGTCCCCCCGAGAGCAGAGCCCGCCGCCCCCCCAGCAATTCCCATCCCGGGGCACTGGGACAGAGGGACCTGATCAGGCAGCAAAACCAGCTTCCAGGGACTTCCCTTCTTTCTGTCCCTAAACTGCTGTTAAGGGTTTCTTGGGATGGTTAAACCTCAGGGACCATCAGCTCACTGGGAGTGGAAAATAAACAGAGCGGCTGAGGGAGCTGGGGGGGCTCAGCCTGGAGAAAAGGAGGCTCAGGGGGCACCTGGAATTCTCTCCATTCCCTGGGGGGGGGTCGGGCTCTGCTGCCAGGGAACAAGGGACAGGAGGAGAGGGAACGGCCTCAGGCTGTGCCTGGGGAGGTTTATATTGGGTATTAGGGAAAAATTCTCATGGAAAGGGTTGTCCAAGCCTGCCAAAGGCTGCCCAGGGCAATGGTGGAGTCACCACACCTGGAGGTGTGCAAAACACACGTGGATGTGGCACCTGGGGACACGGGTTGGTGGTGGCCTTGGCAGTGCTGGGGGGAGGGTTGGACTCGATCTCGGGAAGCCTTTTCAACCTAAATAGTTCTGTAATTCTATGAACATGAAACCCCAGCCCATGCAGAGCCTGCATCGACCCTCCTCCTCCAGCCATGAATCCATCCTCACCCTCGGGTGCTCACCTGGCTCTGGGAACTGGTTCCAGAGCTCCTATCCCTGTCCCAAAGTGAACCACTCGGCTGTGCCGAGCAGCTGGAGCTGGTTGTCTGGGCTCCATCAGGGTGGCCCCAGGTGGGATCCTGTGGGCACAGAAAAGTCACTGGAGGCTTCATCCTCCTCCCCATTGTCATCGTGCCCCGTGAGGACAGAGAGCCCCACGGGAAAGGGGAGCTCACATTGCTGCTGAAGGCTCCACACGCTCCAACAGCTCCGCTCCAGCTGAGGCACTGAGGCAGGGAAATACCTGGTGTGGAGCCAGGAGAGGCTTTACAGCCGGAACGGACAGATGTTGAACATCACCCGCAGCGACAGAAGGAGCTGCAGCCCAGGCTGGAGGCTGAGCTCCTGTGGGCCACGGCACAGAGACAGGATGGTTTGGATTGCAAGAGGCTTTTAAAGATCATCTGGTGCAACCTCCAGATACTTTCCTCTATCCCAGGCTGCTTCAAGTCCCTCCCAGCCTGGCCTCACCACCTTCACAGGGAAGAATTTCTTCCCAATACCCCATCTCAACAGCCAGTCCTTTTATTTTAAAGCCACTTGTCCTGTCACTCCGTGTCTCAGGGAGAGCGCTGCAGGCAGGACACCAGCAGTGTCCTGTCTCGTCTGGTACAGAAAGAGCCCGTGCCTGGCTCAGCGTCACCTGCTGAGCTGAGGCTGCCCCAGCACTGCCCTGTTTGCCGAGGGCTCCCTTTCCAGGGCACAGCGCTATTTCCACCCGGGAGTTTCCCCTGCCCAGGAAAACCTCTGCTCCTCCCACTCCCTGCTCTCACATGGCCCCTCAGGAAAGGGTTTGCTCAGCCTTCCTCCTGCTTCTCTCTACTGCTGCTGCTGGTATTCCGAGGGAAATCTGGTTTGTGCCTGTTGTGCTGCTGGTATTCCAAGGGAAATGTGCTTTATGGGCGTTTTTTTTACACCAAACAGACATGGGGCAGGTTGGCATTCAAGTCCTGGGCTCCTCAGGTGAGAGAGGCAGCTCCCACCTGAGGAGATGGTGCTCAGGAGGGTTCCCTGGGGAATTTGGAGAGTTTCCATCGTTACCTGTCACTAATGAGGCAGCCCCTCAGCAGGGATAACCAACGAGGAGCTCATCGTCAGCACAGGGTGTCAGCCAGGTGAGAGCTGAGGAGGGCACTGATGGGGTTTGGGGGAATCTCGCAGGGAATGTCTCCCTGCAGCCAGGATGCAGCTGGAGTTGCTTCATAAACAGAGAGAGGCCCCAAGAGCTCCCCAGCCAGAGCAGAGAGTAAATCAAGGAGTCAAGGACAGTCAGATGGAATAGCCAGAAGGTGGGGAAGGAGTGGATGTACTGGACATTCTTGGAATGAGGCTGGGCACGGCGGGGAAGCCAGGCTGGTGCCACTGCAGTGTCAGACATCAGCAATCCCCAGCCCGTGGGACTCCCTGGCTGTCTCCTGGCGCCAGGCTGGGAGGGAATGGATGCCTCCGATGGGGAGGTTCAGGGAGCCCCTCTCCAGGGGGCACCCCGCAGTCCCTCCCCGCTGGCACTTCCCGTACCATTCCCATTCACAAATCGCATGCCCGGGCTGGCTCCGTGCCCTCCCGACCTCGGTGGCCTCGTGTGGCGCCTCTTGGCCGCCTTTGGAGGCGTCTGTGGAATGATGACAGCGGCGTCCAGCCCTGGTGCTATACGGCCCTCCCGGGACAGCCCTGGGAGCACGGCCTGCCAGGCTCCGGCTCCAGTTGCTTCAGCTCCCGAACAATGTGTGCTGGCGGGGGTCCGAGCCGGCCCCCGGGGCATGGGCTGGCTTCCACAGAATCCTTGAGGTTGGAAAAGCCCTCCAAGATCACCGAATCCAACCTTTGACCAAACCCCACCTTGTCCCGCAGCCCAGAGCACTGGGTGCCAACCAGCCCAGTTGTTCCTGGGACACCTCCAGGGACAGGAACTCCAGCACCTCCCTGGGCAGCACATTCCAAAGTTTCACGGCCCTTTCTATGAAGGAATTCCTCCTGATGTCCAACCTGAGCCTCCCCTGGCACAGCTGTTCCCTCTCCTCCTGTCCCTCATCCCCCCTCCAACTTCCCCCTCCTGTCAGGGAATGGAGAGAATTCCAGGTTCCCCCTGAGCCTCCTTTTCCCCAGGCTGAGCCCCCCCAGCTGCTCCTGCTGCTCCAGCCCCTTCCCCAGCTCCGTTCCCTTCCCAGGACATGCTCCAGCAGCTCCCTGCCATGAAGGGCCCAGAACTATCCCCAGGAGTGGTGGTCCCTCAGCAGTGCCAGCGCAGGGGACAGTCACAAGTCACCCACAGCAGGTCCTGCTGCCCTGCCCTCAGTGTGGGTGCCCCCAGCTCAGAGGGGAGCAGGGCTGGGCTGCAGCACCCTCTGCTCTCCCTGCAGACCCCCATCCCATGCCTTTCCCAATCCTTCCCTGATGTTCCTTGCAATCCCCCTGAGGACACCTGGATGCACACACTTGACCAGTGCTGGATTCATGAAATCTCCTGAATCAGAAGGGACCCACAAGGATCATTAAGTCCAACTCCCGGCCCTGCACAGGCACCCCAACAATCCCACCCTGCCCCTGAGAGTGTTGTCCAACCCCCCCTGGAGCTCTGGCAGGTTTGGTTCCATGCCCACTGCCTTGGGGAGCCTGTTCAGTGCCCAACCACCCTCTGAGGGTATCCTGAGATCCAACCTCACCCTGCCCTGACCCAGCTCCAACCATTTCCTCAGGTCACCAGAGGGAGAGAGACCTCGGGTCACCAGAGAAGAGAGACCACCTCAGTCCTGCACCCTCAGCTGCTTCCAGGCCCTGGATCCAAGGGGCCAGGAGGGCTGTGGCAGAGGTGCCAGCTGTGATGCAGGGGCAGGGCTCCCCTGCCCGGCTGGCTGCAGCCCCATGCTGCTCCCAGCTGTGAGCGCTCGGAGCGAGGGAGGGAGCAGCGAGAGGGTTTTACAGCCCACAAGAGCAGATGTTGCTAATTGAGCCTTTGAGCTGCATGCCAAGCCGTGGCATGGAGGCTCTGCCCGGGTTTCAGAACCACTGCCAGGTCGCTGGCTTTGAAGACAGTGGGGGTGGGAGAGGGGCTGGCGAGGGGGAGCCCGTGTGTGAGTATCAGATTGGGCACGGAGCCCGAGGCCAGGCTGGGAGACCCCAGTCTGCACCGGCAGCTGCCGGGAAGCTCATCCCGCGGGGGCACAGGAGCTCTGGAGTGAGGGATCCTCAAATCCGCTCCTTTGCCAGAGCTGGACCTGGGCATTAATGCCTCGGCAGAAAGGGGAAGGGGGCACCTACAGACACAGGTGGCTCCTGATTCCCCTGTTATTTCCTTTGGTGGTTAAAAATGAGGCCCTTTGTCAGCAACAGCAGGTCCTGGAGCTGCTTAGGAATGGGAGAACAGCCGACACCAGGTTGGATCGGAGCATCCTGGCAAGGGGAAGGGAAGCCCCGGCACAGGTTTCCCAGAGCAGCTGTGGCCGCCCCATCCCCGGGAGTGTCCAAGGCCAGGCTGGAGCCACCCGGGCCGTGGATGGAAGGTGTCCCCGCTCATGGCGGGGGTGGCACAGACGATCTTCCCTGACCCCGCAGTGCCCGGGGGAACCCCAGCCCCGCACCGCACCGCTCCCGCTGCGCTGCTGCCCCCGCGCGGCCACCGGCGGCACTGCGGGGACAGCGGGGACAGAGCGAGGAGGGGACAGAGCTGGGAGGGGACAGAGCCCAGCCCAGAGAGGGTCCCGGGGCTCACACCCGCCCCAGGGAGCTCAGGGCCGGGTGTCCCTCGTGCCCACAGCCCCGGCGGGGACAGGGCTGCAGGTGTCACCTCGGCGGGTGTGGGAGCCGAGCCCACTGCCCCGACGTCCTGCCAGGGAGCACCAGGGTGGCTGTTCTCCAAGGACAGGGTTACCCCGCTCCTGGCAGTGCCCACACCCACCAGGTGCCACTCCCAGCAGAGGCACATCCAGGGCTGTCAGAGCAGTTCTGTAGTCCAAAGAAAGCACTAATCCTGGAGCAGGGTTTGCCAAGGCAGGAGCAAAAGGATGCAGGGATGGAGGCACAGTCACAGCATGGCTCTAGAACCCCCCCAGGAGCCAGGGCTGGAGACAGCCCCTGGCACCCGATGCCCACCCCAGGACTGTTAATGGCAGAACTGGAGGCAGGGCTAGAACTGGGCACATCCACACCAAGGTGATGAAGGAGCTGAGGGCTTCAGGCTGAGCTTAAATGAAGCCCCAGAGAGGCACGTGGGCAGCCCCAGGTGAGACTGCTCAGGGTGAGATGGTCCTGCAGTGCCCCAGGAGCTGCCCTCCATCCCTGCTCCCTCACCTCCCCACTGCCCCATCACTCTTCTCCTTTCTCTATCCCATGCTCCTGTGCCAGTTCCCCAGTGCTGAAACGGGGTGGGAGGCTGAATGTGTTCGGGCGAGCGGAAGGGCAAGAAGAAACAATTCGGGGTTGAAAAAGGTGGGGAGGCTAAAGAGGGGTGGGAGCCAATAAAACTGTAGTGGGAAATGGAGTCTGAGAGTGATGGAGAGAGGGGAAGGGGAAGGCTGAAGAGGACCAGGAGCCTGAGGAAAAAGTGAAGACCCTTAAATTAAGTGGAAGCTTAATCTAAAGCTGAGGCAAAAAAGGGGGAGGAGGACAAGTGGGAGTGGGAGGTGGGAAAGAAAGTGAGGGGGAAAGGGATGCTGAATAAATAGCAGAGCCCCCGATAATGCGGGTGTTTAGCGGGAGTGGGAGGTTGGTTTTAGCGAGGCCCCCTTGCCTGCTCCGTGTCATGGAGCCGGGAGTGCACTAGGGGCCAGCCGAGCTCCACGGCAGCGGCCCGCCAGCAGTTCCCGCAGCCTGGAGCATCCCTGCTGCCCCCAAACCCCCTGCCGACCCCTGCCAGCCTCGAGCACCTTTCCAGCTCCGCGCAGACCTGCAGTCCGGAGAGCCTCTGGTGGTCCCGGGAATCCCTGGCACCATCCCTGCAGGTTCCAACATCCCTGGAGCATCCCCCAGCCCTGAGAACCCCTGGCAGCATCCCTGGAGCATCCCCCAGCCCCAAACCCTGCCCAGCCTCTTGCAGGGGTCTCAGGGGTCTCAAGCCTCTTGGACCTGAACACTGACAGGCTTGGGGCTGGCAAAGGTAAAACTGAGGGGGATTTGGTACTTGTGTGGAGGGTGAAGAGGTGTTCCAGCTCCTCTGCTGCTCCTGTTGGGCAGGGGATGGTCCTCAGCCCCATAACACACCCTCCTGGGTGTCTCCTTCCAGGGAACCACCTTATCCCCCCCATCCTGCAAGGAGACAGCAGAGGTGGGACCCGCTGGATCACCCCTTGGGATGGGCAATGCCTTCCCGTGTGGCACAGCCCCTCTCCGGGCAGGCAGCACCACCTCAGCTGCACCCATGGGTGCCAGGGTGTCCCCAGCTCCAGTGCCACCCCCGGGGGCTCAGGACTCCCGACTTGGCTGCCCAGGGAGCACGTCCTCGCTGTGGGACCAGCCGGGGCCGCAGCTCCGGGGGGAGAGGAGCAGCTGTGTTTACTTTCCATCCGCTGGAGGCAACAACAGGGGAATTTTTTTTTTTTTGTATTCATTTTATTTTTTCGAGGCTTTGTGTGTCCTTCACCAGCCAGAAACCCTCGTGTAAACATCCTGCTGCTTCGCCAGGAGGGGAGAGTGTGGGCTTGGAGGAGGTGTCTGGGCCCCTACCCTGCAGGGCTGCTCCTCCTGCCCCCCCACCCCAGAGCCAGGGAGCACACGAGGGTGCTGCCATCCCCCCAGCTCGGGGTGGTCCCTGTGACCCGGCTGGTGACCCCAGGGGTCCTCGGGAAAGCAGGAGACCCCCCTGGCTGCCAGTGCCAGCCCTGAGCACAGCGTCCAGCAGCCCAGGATCCTGCCAACACCAGTCCATGGTGTCGGGGCAGCTTTGGGCAGTGCCTCCAGCAGGGAAGAGAGAGGGGCATGTCCTGGGGGGGCAGCGGGTGGGGGTACACCAGGAAAAGCCCCCAAAGTGCCTGCCATGGAGAGCACATGGGAAGTTGAACGTGGAGGAGGCTGAAAGAGGGAGACAGGAGCAGCTCAGGGACTTGGGACCTCAGTGGAACATCCCTCGGGGCTTTCCTTTCCTGTACATCCCAAGGTGGGTCTGTGTCCCAGGCAGTGCCCAGAGTGCTGTGAGTGGAATCCCAGCGAGGGTCCCCCTGCCCCTCACCATCCCCTTCATCCACAACCTTCCATCCCCTGCCCCTGCCCTGCCCCTGCCGCTGCCAGGGGGGCTGAGGGGGCACAGCGCTGGTGGCAGAGGGCTCCAGAAGAATGTGGTCAATCACTACACAAAGATTGCTGCTCCCTCGTGCTGTGCAGGAGCAGGAGGCAGAGGCACGGCCCTCGCACACGCCGCTGCCTCTGCCAGGGCCTCATCAGCAGGTTTGTTCCGAGCCGTGGCCACCCTGATTAATCCGGGCTGCCTCTGCTGGGATGCTGATTTCTGAGCCTGCCACAGAGCACATTTCTGGCTATTATGCACAGAAAATTGTTCAGGTTCTGGCTGAATTATCGGTGTCCAGGGAAACGGAGCGATGCCTGCGTGGGACCGACGCTAATGGCTCTGCAGCGGTGCCGAGGCCTCGCTGTGGGGGTCACACGGGCTCAGGGAGCCTGGGACAAACCCTGAGGCTTGGAGGGACATCAGCCCTGCCCTGAGCAGGAGAGAGAACCCCCACCACTGGCCCAGAGCATCATCATCTCCAGTGGGGAGCAGGGGAAGCCTCTGCCTTGGAAAGAGACCCTCCTGACCCCCACACTCCTAAACATCACCCCCTTGGCCAAGGAAAGGTGGTCAGGCCGTACTGGAGCCCAGCTGAGAGCCCAGAGAGGGGCTGTGGGTCCTGTCCCAGGGCAGGGTGAGGCCAGGGATCCACAGGATGCTCTTCCTGCTGGGACTGGGGTGACACCGCAGCGGAACATCCTCCATCCCAGGGGGAGGGCAGGGGGGCATCTCCCTGTGGGGGGGTGGGATGAGGGCTCTGGGGACACCCCCCCTCCAGTGGTGGGAGCAGGGGCTGAGCCCCTGTGCCCCCGAGGGTTTTGGGGACAGCAGCTTGGCTTTGCTCACCCCGACACATCGGCTGGGGCTGGAGTTTGTTACGGGGTCAGGCGGTTTGGGGTTGTTTTCCTGCGCTTTACAATTTCCTATGTGGTACTTTAATAGACGTGAGGGCGCCTGCAGCCACCGAGACACTTGGGTTTGGTTTAGAAATGGGAGTGAGGGAGGAAATAAACCCAGGCATCGCCTCCCTCTCCCTCGCTATCTCTCCTCAGCCCCTCACCGGCTTCCTCTGGCTTGGGGGAACCTTGGTTAAAGCAAACACAATATATTTTTAACGAGGCCTGTTAATTAGCCCTGGCCCCAGCCTGCTGTGCGTGGCTTCCTCAGAGCTGGGCCCTTTCAGAGCATCAGGGAAACGTTTGGGTTGGAAAACCCCTCTGAGATCATCAAGTGTAGCTGTTCCCCCAGCAGTGGCACGGCCACCACTGCCCCGTGTCCCCAAGTGCCACATCCACACGGCCTTTCAACTGGACTCCACTGGACAGCCCTTTCCATGAGGAAATTTTCCCTAATATCCAACCTAAACTTCCTCTGGTGCATCATGAGGCCATTTCCTCTTGTTCCTTGGCAGAAGGGATGGACACCAAGGTCCCGGTGGTGCTGGGGTGACGGGTGCCCATTGGCATCCTGCTCCAGGCATGTCCCCGAGACCTGCCACTGGCACTTGTTTTGTGTTGATAAGGTGCCAGCAGTGCCTGTCTCTGGGCCTTTCCCTGCTCTCCCAGGCCCTGAGGGCAAACATTCCTGGCATATTTGTCATGGTCGGCTCAATACAGCATCCTTCAGAAAGGAAAAAAAAAAATCAAATAAAAGAAAATCCGGTTCTTCCACTGCTCCCTCGAACTGTTCCTTCACACTTCAGCTCTCTGAGTGCAGCCCTGAATAACCCTCGGGATGGGGAGGCCTGAGGAGCTGCAGCCTCCCCCTGGCTGGGGCAGGGATGGAGGCTGGGCACAGCTGGGGGGGTCACAGGGGGATCCCCCACCATGTCCCTGGCTCGTGCTACCCATGGGGACCCTGCTGTCACCTCTCTGGGTGTGGGGAGGTGCAATTGGGAAGGGGCCTATGGGGCCTGTGGGTGGCAGAGACATGGCAAGAGTGGCACTGGGTGGCCTTGAGTTGATATTGTTTATTTGCCCTGGCAGCCTGGTGCTGTGCCCACTGTGGTGGCACCGGATCTGTCACCCCATGTCTAAGCGGGTGGGCCCAGCACTGCCACCTTACCTCCATGCCATCCCATCCCATCCATGCCATGCCATGCCATGCCATGCCATGCCATCCCATCCCGTCTGGGACAGGGTGAGGGGCTGGAGGAGGGAGGGGGGCAGTGGGAAGGGGCAGGGGCAGAGCCCTCTCCCCGTGGCAGGTCCCCCGCACTGCCAGGGCTCACGGCTTTCCCACTGCCACCCCCTCATCCCCCCCGAGGAAAGGGATGTTTTTGGAGAAGAATGAAAGCAAAGCCCAGGAACGCTTGCTGTGCTAATTCTGTCAGGGAGCCAAGAAATATGAAGCACCCCTTTGTTTTTTTGGAGCAATTATCCTCCACCATTTGGCTTTTTGTATCTCCGTGTGCGTAAAGCAAGTCATTATAACCCCCTTATCTGTGGGGGGATCTCTGCCTGCTCCCCACTACCCTGTGCTCCCACCCTTCCCTCACCCACTCCCTGGCAGCACCAGCGGTGCCACAGCCAGCCCAGACCCCCCCTGGAGAGTCAGAAAGATGCAGAGCATCCCCAAAACCAGAATCACAGGGTCACTGAGGTCGGAAAATACATCCAGGGTCATTGAGCCCCAGCTGTGGTGTGTGGGAGCAGCCTCTGGGCTGCTGTATCTCCATCAGCCCTTCTCCAAACGCCAACAGCTCCGCTGGTCCCAGCTGCGGGTCAGCCAAAGGTGCCCCCAGAAGTGCCCTGCACACGGGGAGGGTGCCAGAGGGTGGGATCACTCCCTTCGACATCGGCCAGGCTGCCCCATCGCTCTCTGCCCTTGCTGCCCCGAAGGGAATTCACCTCAGCCCAACCTGTATCACTCTGTGAGCAAATCACGCTGCCACACCACCCATGTGCCCAGCCCGTCACCCAGCTGAGGGAATTCTGCCTCCCTTCTCTCCCTGCAGGGCTGGGGGGTTTCATGGGGGGCTTTTCTTTAAGGCACAGAGCAAATCTGCTGCGCAGAACAGCGGAGCTGGGAATCCTGCAGGGGTTTACACTGGGCAGACAGTGACAATGAGGAGCTGTTTCAAAGTAAAAGAGGGGAGATTTAGATGGGCTATTAGAAGAAATTCTGGGCTGTGAGGGTGGGGAGGCCCTGGCACAGGGTGCCCAGAGAAGCTGTGGTTGCCCCTGGATCCCTGGGAGTGTCCAAGGGCAGGCTGGAGCAGCCTGGGACAGTGGAAGGTGTCCCTGCCCATGGCAGGGGGTGGAACTGAATGAGCTTTAAGATCCCTTCCAAGACAAACCATTGCATGATTCCATGATTCAACAGCCCTCCAGATGTTTCTCCCCCGGAAGGGACTCGAGGCCTCCCCGTGCACAGAGGTTGTGGCAGTGAATAACCAGGATTGTTCCGTGTGTCCCTGTGCAGGGCCGGGCCAGGGAAGCCACAGCCGGATAAACAAGGCTGAGCTCCTTGGGCTGCCCCACATCCAGCTCTGGAGAACATCCCCGAGCCCCCGTCCCTCATCCCTGCTCCAGCTGCAGCTGCCTGTGGACTGCAGAGGGTCTGGGCAGCCGGTAAACACGGCTGGAGCCTGTAAACAGCCTGGGCTAAACAGGATGGGAGGGAGCACATCCGTCCATCCCGCCTGTGCCAGCACCGCTGCACGGACACGGGGCTCCTGAGGGGCCAGGGGATGTGCTGAGGGCTCACAGCACGGAGCACCCAGACACAGCACCCTGCTCCTGCAATCCGGAACCTTCCGAGCGCCCCCGGCACAGTCTGACAGCAGCACAGGCTGGGAGAGCTGGGGATGTTCACCTGGAGAAGGGAAGGATCCAGGGAGACCTTGGAGCCCCTTCCAGAGCCTAAAGGGGCTCCAGGAGAGCTGGAGAGGGACTGGGGACAAGGGATGGAAGGACAGGACACAGGGAATGGCTTCAAACTGAAGGAGAGTGGATTTAGATGGGATGTTGGGAAGGAATTCCTGGCTGGGACAGTGGGGCTGCCCAGAGAAGCTGTGGCTGCCCCTGGATCCCTGGAAGTGTCCCAGGCCAGGTTGGACGTGGCTTGGAGAAATCTGGGAGAGTGGAAGGTGTCCCTGTCCATGGCAGGGTTGGAACCAGATGGTCTCTCTGGTCCCTTCCAGCCCAAAGCAGTCTGTGATTCCATGATTCCATGAACACAAGCTCTGTGTTCACTCCACAGACAGCTGGGATGCTTTGCCTCCATTTCCTCACGACTGCAAAGGAAGGCTGGGAAACAACAGCTGCAAAAATGCTGGTGAAAAACAAGAACCTGTGACTTAAATTTGATTTTTTTGTATCTGTGTGAAGGTTCTTTGTGCAGCCTTGGACCTTACGATCCTGTGGGAGCACTGATGGGAGCCTCAGCAAATCTGGGAGGATTCAGAGCAGTTTTGTCCCAAAAAAAGAGAGGAAGAAAAAAAATCCCACCTGGAGGAAGCAGTGGAACCCATTTCATACTGTAATGGCTGGGAAGAGCAGGAGCGCTGCCCAAAGCAATGCTGGGCTCCTGCAATGTCTGGCCAAAAATTATCCTGCTTGTTTAACGAGCTTCCCACAGGATGAGGACGTGAGCAGAGGATTTGCAGTCCTTGGAAGGGGACAGGGCAGGACTGGTGGGTGCAGAGCTCTGGGTGCACCCTGACACCCCACACCTGCACCAGGCAACGGGTTTTCTTATCAGAAAGGACCTGGCAGAGCCCCAGGTGCTCCAGCTCCCAGAAAGGAGCTGTCAGCTCCATGGGATGGGGGTCTCCTGGCAGAGGGCAGTGAAGGACGAGCCAACTGCTCCCTCCTGGCCCTTCCTGGGGAACATCTCTGCCTGGAGGCTTTAATGGCAAACCCAAATGTGTGTGAGTAGGTGTAAGCCAAGGAGCCCGTGCCAGGTCCTGCTACCTACTTAATACCTGGGGCCTGTGCCGTTGTGACGATTCCCTGCTGGATAATGAATATTTTTAGCACTCTGCTACAGCGCTTTCAGTGCCCGGAGAGGCAGATCCTGGCCGGCCTCTGAAGGCGGTGCTGGGGCCGCTGATGTTATTCCAAGGATGTCTTCCCCCTATACACATCCCGAGGGACTTACAGCATATCCTGATCTCTTTCTCTTTTATTATTTCGTTCCAGCTTTCTCTGATGTCAGCGGAAACAAATCGGCTGCTTTGGAAACCGGGAGAAGCGGCGGTGCCGCCGCTGGTGCGGCCCCGGGCAGCAGCCGGGACAAAGGGCAGGTCTGTCCCTCCTCACCCCTCCGGAGCCTGCGGGCCAAGGAAAGGTCCGTGCTGGGAGCGGGACTGGGGGGGGTTGGCTCCTACCCCTTGGTCTGAGCGAGGGGCTCCATCTGGAAGCACTAAGGATGGGGGGAAAGCGGAGTTTCCACTATTGTGCTTGGCCGGGACCTTGTTGTAGCGACTGCTGTTAATGCAAATCCCGTGTTGATTTTCTCCAGCTCACTTAGCACGGTCGCAAGGCAGAGAGAGGGATTTCTCTGCAGCTGGAGCCAGGACGGAGGAGAAGGAGGAGAAAAAGGAGGAAGAGGAGGAGGAGGAGGAGGGGGCTGTGAGGGCATTGGGGTGCCAAAGTCCTGCCCAGCTCCCTGGGCACAGCAGGCAGGGCACACTGGGGTCTGTTCATACCCCCTGGACATCCCTCGGGGGGATTTTCTGCCGTTTGGGGATTATACTCCAAAACTGGCCGGCAGCTGTTGTGTGGAAGGGATAAACATCCACCCTGTGCCTGGAGGAAGGGCCCTCAGTGCCTGTCCCACCCAGGGGCACCCGCCCCCTTCACAGGGCTCTGCTCTGGTAATCACTCCTACAAGAGCCTTTTCCTTGCAGGTTTAAGCAGGAATTTGGGGTGGCTGATGATTCCTGAAGGGAAGCACTGAGCACCAGCACAGGCAGCTCAGCCTCCCGAGGCAGGATCCACTTTTCCAAACAAACAGATGAATCCCGGCAGCATCCACACTGATATCCCCTCGAGTTACTCTCCCCTAATCCCAGCGGGATGTTCCCTGCTGGGCAGGGCCAGGGAGAAGCTTTGCTGATAACTGGGGCATGCTTTGGGTGGGAGGTGACGGGGCTCATCCATCCCACACCGCCCAGGGCACACGCGGCAGCCTCGGGGTCACTTCTCACCTTGGGCTGAGCTCTGGAGAACTTCAGCCAGCAAAGGGAGAAATCCATGTGACGTGGGGAGTGAGCCCTGACACCTCCTCCGCTGGGGGCTGGCGGTTCCTGCCCTCACAGGGTCCCACACCGAGGGAGGGACGGGGTCAGCAGGTGACAATTTGAGCAAAAGCTGATCCCACTCCGGGTTCTTGAAGTCACTGTGCTTTTGTAATGTGCTAATTCCTGGGCCCGGGGAATAATGGATTCCAGATCCCCCAGCAGCCGTGCGGGAGGGTGATGGATGTGGGCAGCCCTCCCCACCTCCAGCACTGGGAACCTGCAGCTGTGCTGGGACTGGGGCAGAGCTCCTGCAGGAGGGAAGGTGGTGGGAAGTGCTTCAGCTCCCTGGGATGTCACAGGGCTGGATCCATGGGTGGCCATCACGTCCCAGCCCCCCCAGCTCCTCCCCGGGTGCTGCACGTGTCCCCCACCGCAGGGACATCTGCTCCTGCCCTTCCCTCCCCCCAGGCCGGAGGTGCAGCTTCAATCCTTCCGAGAGTTCAGGGAGGTCAGAGATTTTTTCCGATGGTTCTCACCAGGCTGTGTCTTCCCCAGATTGCATCAAGGCAAGAGGCTCCAGCCATCCCCCGGGTCTGACCCCGCCGTGAGCTCATCCCTTGGCCGGGAATTCCCATCCCACTTGGACTATTCACCCATCTGCCAGTCCCACAGCATGTGGGGCTGTCTTTGGGTCTGTCCTGCAGGACACCTCTGGCCAGAGCATCTGCAGAGTGTGGGAGGGAGGTGAAGTCTCTTCTGCCCACGCAGCAGAGCCAGGAGGGTCCCTAAATCTGGACCCTGCCTCAGAGCCCAGGCAGAGCCTCTGGCTGGGGAAGGTTGTGCTGGGGCACAGTCACACCACGTTTGTTTTCCCCTCTAATAAAAAGCTAATAAAGGAGAAAATGAAAAAATAATTTTCTGGAATCTGGCTGTGTCTGCCCAGTTTCCTCTGTCCCACCCCCAGGGATGTGGATGTGCCGCCACGTGAGATGGGGGTCACTGTGGTGTGGATCCTGCACTGCAGTCCCTTCCCCTTTTCCCCCTGCCCTTCCCCTTTTCCCTTCCCCTTCCCTTTGTCCCCTGCCCTTCCCATTCTGCTTTCCCTTCCCCTTTCCCCTCACTCTTTGCCCTTTTCCCTTTTCCTTTCCCCTCTCCTTTCCTACCCCTTTTCTTTTCCCCTTCTGCCTCCTCATCTCCTTTTCCTTTCCCTTTTCTCCCCTTCACTTTTCCCTTCCCTTTCTCCTCCCCTTTTTTCCTTTCCCCTTCCCCTCGCCCTTTCTCCCCCCCTCCTCCTGCCCCAGGACAGGCTCTGCCCAGTTACTGTCCCAGTGCCACAGGCTCCCATCCCACCTTTATCCCACCTCTTCCCCTGTGCCCACCCGGTGCCTCCCGCCCTCTCCACCGTCACCCCCTGGCAGGGCCCGGCCCCCCCGTGCCCCCCTGGTTGTTGTTCTGGGCTCGGGTGTAAATCCCAGAGCAGGAGTTATTTATGCTCCCGGCGGGACCCCGCGCGCTCTTTTATCCTCCTCTTTAATCCGAACCAGAGAGGGGGTTTGGCTTAAAACAGTCTGGAGTGTTCCTGCCCCGTCCCCCGCCCTGCCCCGCGCCTTGGAAGTTCAGATAAGGGGAAGATTTATACCGGCGATGGGGGGGGGGTTAAGCGAGAGCCACTTTTGGGGGGGTTCTTTGAAGATAAATTTAACTTGTTCTTATCTGGGTGCACTCAACCAAACGTGAGCGCTGGGGGAGCTGGGAGGGGGGGCTGGTTTTAATCTTCGGCCCCTTCCATTTTGGGTTCATTACAGGGACATCCATCACCCCGGCCAGGTAAATAATTCGGGTCCCCGTTGTCACCCAGTGCGGCAGTGGGAGAACTGGGGATGCTGGTGGACAGCACTGGGCTCCTGGCTCCCTGGAAGAGCTCCAAGCACTGGCTCATCACCCCTTTGGGGTGCAGATGGGGGTCTAATCACACCCCCCATGTCCACTGACAGCCCCGACCCCATGGCTGGGGTTAATGAGCACAGGGCCAATTAGTGACCCACGTGGGCTCTTGGCGCCAGGAGTTATTAAAGCGCTGCCAGCTGGGGGTGTGGGAGGGTGCCCTCGGTGGGAAGGGGGTTTACAGACCAGCTGTCCCAGAGCTCTGCACTTGCCCTGTCCCAGGCCACGAGGCTGAGGGGTCTCTGCCTGGATCTCGGGGCAGAAGTGCCCCAAAATCACCAGGGGAGCAGCCCTTGTGGCCCCGGGTGACACCCCCGGGACACCTGTGCTCCTCATCTCTGGGCAGAGCATGGAAGTGGGTTTTCTCTTGGTGTTTTGAGGTGTTTTTTACCCACAGTTTCTTGTGGAAAGAAATTTTGGGTGGGAGGTTGAAGGTTTTTGTGAAGGATGGATGTGCATGAGCAAGGAAGGGATGAGACAAAGAAAGTGTGTAGGAAATCCTTCCCTCCTGCGTGCCATCGACAGGTTTGCTGTGCCCTGCTCCCATGGGTGCCATCCCTTCCCTGGACCCTCCTGGCACCCAGGGCCTCCCCAGTGCCGTGGGAAGGGTGGCAGTGACTGGAGCAGCCACGTGTCACTGCAGAGGTCCCTTCGCTTGGCTCCGTGGGATGGCTGTGGCTGACCCGTGACCCCGGGGTCAGCAGGTATTAACAACCCACCCCATTCCCGGGGGAACACAGCCCTGAGTGCACCCAGGAATGCCTTTGGGAGAGCACAGTCCACCCTGGGACGGGCACTGCAGCTCCAGAGCCCTCTGCCCCAGCCCCTCTGAGCCGGGGACTGGCTCCTGTCACTGATCCCAGCACTAATTTATGTCCCAGGGCTTGGGCTGCCCCAATCCCCCGGGGGAGAGAGCAGCCGTATATCTGCCAGGGATTATCTGGGAATCCGGCCCCGCTCTCCTGACCCTGGGAAGGGCTGAGCATTCTGGTGGCCGTGCCCTCCCCTGCCACCCCGGTGAGCTCCAGAGCCATCCCTTCCCTCCCTGGGAACGCTGGATGTTGAGCCAGGACAGAGATCTGGGGCAGCTTTAGGGCAGCAGCAGGTGGGGAAGTGGGGAGGGAAATCCTGGGTGAGGATCCTGGTGGTTTCCCTTCCCTGGTGTCATCACTGCCTGTTTGGCACAGTGGCTGTTCAACAACGCCCCAACCAGCAAGAAATGGTTAAACCCAGCCACGAGGGTTCAGAATTGAAACAGGAAGGACAAATGGTGACAAGAGGAGCTGGGGTAGGAAGGGACGAAATAAATGACTTTCCTCAGGCCGCACCAGCAGGTCCAGAAGGTGGATCAGTGTCTCACCCACGGGGAAGTGATGTTTTCCATGTGCAGTGGGCTCGGTGGAAAGCACACAGGACTCATTTCCTCTCCTTCCCAGTGCCCTGGATGCGGCTGGCGCGGAGCAGGGGCGATCCATCAGGCTGAGGACATGTATTTGGGTTTCAATGGACTGGAAAGTACCTGCGGAACGGCAGAGGGGGGTTTGCATCTGGCTGTTGAAAGGTCGGGGGCCCTGGGGGTCTCTTGGCTTCTCCTGATAAATCGGGGCTCTGTGCTCAGCTGCCGTCCCGTGTCAGGCTCTCTGCCCCTGGGGGTGGGATGAGGCACTTCCATGGTGCTCACCCTGGCATCACCCCGGGTGTGTGTTAAGGGACAACAAAAGCATCCCCCTGCTCTTGCTCTCGGTGCTCCCCCATTACAGCAAAATGTGTCCCCAGGAATGAAATCCCTTTGAGGCAGGAGAAGCCTTTCCTAGAGGTGGCTGCTCCTCCTGAGCCCCTCTCCCGGGCTGGGATGGGGGGTCAGGGAGCCCCAAGGAGGGTTTTGGTCACGGCCCTGTGGGTCTGGGAGCCCTTTCCCACTCCCCAGCATCCTCCAAGCAGGGCCAGGACAGGCTGGGACCACCCCAGTGCCCAGAAATGCCCCAGGCTGGGTCTGGGCAGTGGCTTTGGGGGTGGCAGCGCTCAGCCAGGGAACAGGCAGAGAACAGGCAGGGAGGAGTCAGGGAAGCTGGGAAAGGCCGAGCCCTTCATTTGAGGGCAGGCTGGAGAGCAGGGACACAGCCCTGGAGCTCCTCCAGCAGAGAAGGGACGTGAGTGGGAATGGGAAAGGCAAGGCTGAGGGCAGCAGCTGCAGGAGGTTTCCTTCAGCCCCGAGGAGCTGAGCTTGCCCGGGGGCAGAAAATGGGCAGGTCAGGTGTAAGATGTGCCTTGGGGTGGGGGGGATACGGTGAGACTGAGGCAAAGGTGGAGAACAAAGTCCTGCAGCCCTTCAGAGGCAGGAACTGTGCCAGGGAATTTGTGCCTCCACAAGAAACCCACAGGCAATGAAAGGGAAGGAAGGAAGGACACTGTGGGGAACAGGGATGTCCCTGTGATGGTGATGCCAGGGGTGAGGGGCTGGCACTGCCCGGGGGTGGGGGGGATGTCTCAAAATCAGCACACAGAGATTCCCAAGGCCCACCGGCCTCCTCCAGGACTGCAGGAGGATGAAGCAACTCAGCTGCCAGACTAAAGACTTGGGGCTGGGAACCGGCCAAGGACAAAAATCACTGTTAAAAATGCCGATTCATCAACTTTGTCAGGAGCAGATCAGCACTGTTTGCCTTTTCACTGCAAAAAAAAAGGAGAAAACTCTCCAAATTACTGAATGTTTAATTCTTTTCTCTTTCGAAAATCCTGAAATTACAGCTAATGATAGGAAAACATATTAAAAATAAATGATCTTCACGACCAAACAAAAGCTTGTGAAAATCCCAGAAAGCGCATTTGGGTTGTCCTGAGCTCCTCTTTGCAGATATTTTCCCTTCCCCACCATGTCTTTGTTTGTTTGTTTGTTTGTTTGTGGGGTTTTTTGACATATTCAGTGCCCAGAGTTGCAGCTGGGGATGGATTCCGAGGGAGAGGGGTGAGAAGAGGCTGATGAGGATGGGGCTGGGGTGACAGTCACCCCCCAAGGATCCTGGCATGTTGGGGGGGTCAACTGGGAACCTCCTCACTGACTTCACCGTGTGTTTCTCTGCTCCCATTGCTTTCCAGAGAGGGATTACAAAGTCCTCGAGGCGTAACGAGGTGCTAAAGTTATAATGAATAACTTTTTAATTAAGCTTGTGGTCCCTCAAAAATACCTCGGTGAAAGACGGGAGAAGATCCCGCGGAGGGAATCTCTGCCCCGCACAGAGCGAGGCTGGGAGGGCTCTAATGGCTCTACCAGAAGGGCTGTCTCTCAGCTGGACACAAAGTGAGAAAAGATGCCTTAATTGCTAATCCAGAGGAATTCGGGGCCATCGGAGCAGTGTCCCCTCCCCAGCGCCAGGAGGATCCGCGGGGGACTCTCGGGGTGATTAATCACGGGACAAATTCATTATAAACACAGAGAAGTGAACCTGGAAAAGGGATTTTAGCGGAGGGGAGGAAGCTGAGTGAGGGGTTTGAGCAGCGAGTGCTCCGGGTGCCCACAGTGGCCCCAAGGAAGGGCAGTGGTGGCATTTCCTGGCCGCTGTGGCACCGGGGACAGTGTCAGCTGCAGCTCCTCACCCCGGGGGCTGGAGCAGTCGGGACAGGATCTGGGGATCTGGTGGGTGCCGCACTGGCTGTGCAGTGACAAGGGTGAGCTCAGGGCCCTTGGACATCCCTGGCACTGTCCCTTGTCCCTGCTGTCCCCATGCAAGGGAGGCCCCATTGCTGCAGCACCTCAGCTGGATGCAGGACCCGGATCCACTGAGGATACTGGGAAGGGGGATGTGCCGGGGGAAATCAAAGCCTCATTTGGGTGGGGAAGGACCTGTAAGAGCATCGAGTCCAAGCATCAATGTGGCACTGCCAAATCAGCCCCTCCAGGGAGCTGAGGGTGCACTGCAGAATGGGGACCCCGAGTGCCATGAGCCTGTGGCTGGCCAGGAAGGGCTGGGAAGACAGGCAGCACTGGCAGGACAGGCAGGACAGGCAGGACTGGCAGGACAGCTGGCATCATCCTTCCTCCCTGAGCTGCTCACTCAGCAGCGATGACACCGGAGCAGAGCCGGGCTGGGATCTTTTCCCATCTCCGCATCCAGGGGGTCCAGGGAAACCCCCGGAGCCCTGCCCCGTGTCTGGGAGCACCTGGAAAAGCTCCATGGGGTGTTCCAGGAGAGCAGCTGAGTGAAGGAGGGGTGGGGGATGACCGGAATTTACTGGGGGGTGGAATGTCCCGGCATTGAGGCGGCTCTGCGAGGGGAGGGGCTGTGCGGGCTGTGGAATGTCCCCGCACTGGGGTGACCCGGGGTATGGGATGTCCCCGCACTGAGGTGACCCGGGATACGGGATGTCCCTGCGCTGAGGTGACCCGGGATACGGGATGTCCCTGCGCTGAGGTGGAGCCGGGGGATGAGATTCCCGCACATTGGTGTCTCTGGAATACGGGATGCCCCCACACTGAGGTGGCTCTGGGGGGGTGGGATGTCCCCCCATAACTCTGGGTTTGGACAGTTGCGCTGAGCCCTGTCCTCGTGCACTGACCCGCGGAAGCTGCAGTGGGGCTGCGAGGGGCCAGCAAAGCTCCTGATCAAAGCCCGGGGCACTCTGTAAACACAGGGAACCATCCCAGGGCCCCCTTCCCACCCCCATCTGCCGGGAATGGCTTTCAGGTGTCGCCGAGGTTCAAAGGGGGACACCCCGAGTGAGGGGGACACTCCCCGGGGCGCAGCAGGACGTGGAAAAGGGCCATGGGAGGAGAGTCCATCCCCACTCCTGTGCCAGCCACAGGCTGGGGTTGTAACCTGCTTCTGGTCAGTCCCGGAGTGGAAGGGTTTGAGTGGAGAAAAATTCAAATCGGGATATTTTGGGAGGAGGTTTTATTTTCCCCTATTCCACTCCATGTACAACGTGCTGTTCCCTGCTCTCCCAGTTTTGATGGAAGAGCCTGAAAACACGGTTTGGGGTTTTTTTCCCACCTCTTTTACACGTGGAGCAGGTGTTGGCCATTTCCTGAGCCCGGTTTTACCTCCCCCTGGTTATTTCCCTGAGTCACGGTGCCCGTGGAGCTCTGCCAGCACCGGGGGTGCCACGGCGTGTTCCCCACACCCCAAAGCTGTGCCACGGGCAGGAGGTGGCAGAGCCCACGCGAAAGTGAGAGGATGGAGGAGATGGAAGTCATTTTACCCCCCGGGACTGCTGTGAAGGTGTTTCACTCCACCCTGGGGTGCTGCGGAGGGGGTGATCACAAGGAAAGAGACCCCGAGCACTGCAAGGGGGATGGTGTGGAAAACCAGGTGGGGTCGGGGTCCTGCTGGGTGGGGCTGGTCTCACCTGCTTGGGGGAGCAGGGCACCGTGTTTGGGGGCAAACACCTGCAGGGCCGGGCACAGGGAACACAAAGGGGGGCTGTGGGGAGGAGGGCGAGGGGCTCGGAGGGTCACCCGACTCCTTATCTCCCGCACTGTTTGCTCCAAGATTAACCCGAGCCCGCAAGATGCGAAAGTCCAAGGAAAAGCTGGGCTGGGTGGGGATGGTCGGGGGCCTCCCCCCCCCTCCCCTTCCCAGGGCACTCCAGGAGAGCCGGCGTTTAAAGTCCAGGCACTCGCTGGGTGATTTACGACTCATTATTGTTCAGTGCGAGAGCTGGTTAATGAGCAATGAGGGGTTGGGCAGGCGGGGCTCGGCCCTGGGGAAGGGGCTTCTCCCCCGGGGATCTGGGGCGGGGGGGCAGACAGGCAGCCCTGGGAAGGGCTGGAAAGGCTATTCCCAGCCCCCTCAGCACAGGGACAGGGCAAGGAACTCCTGGATCCTTCCCGCCCCAGCCACTTTTAGCTGTTCCTCCACCCCTTTCCAGTCCCTCCAGTTATCTTGAGCCCGTTTATCTGATAATCTGGGATTGGGATTTGTTGTTTATTTATGCTTTTGTCCTAGGTGCTAACACTTCCCACCCTGCTGACTCCACCGATTTGTCTGGAATGGTGTGGACAGGGGCACGGGAGACACTCCCCCTCCCCAGACCTGGCCTAAACCAGCTGGGTTATGGTAAAACGCGGGTGAAAGGGAACCAGCTCTGCTCAACTCCCTGTTCCCAACCAGTCGGGCAATGTCTGCCTGGGGAGGGGGTGGCACTGAGTGCCAAGGAGAAAGGTGGGGAAAGGGGACACCCTGGCCTCTGTGGCCTCGGGGCTCTGCCGTGCCCAAATCGGGCACAGAGCAGCATGAACATTAACCATGTAAACCCCTGGGAACAGAGGGTGGAAGAGGGAGGGAAGGTGGGAGGAAGGGGAGTGGAAGGGTGAGCTGGGCTGGCAGTGCCTTGGGAAGGTGCTGCAGGGCCCTGGGACATCCAGCTGTGCCAGTCCTGGAGCATCCCAAATCCCTGCCAAACCCAGCCCTCCAGCAGGCCCAGGGATCTGCCTGGCCGGGAGGGGTTTATGGCTCCCCCCATTCCCTGGGCATTCCCAGAGCTTTGATTCCCATCTGGAGCTGCTTCTGGGCCCAGCCTGTCCCAGCAGGGTGACGAGCGGGGTCTGGGCTCCTCGGGCAGGGGGACGGATGGTCTGTGCCTGCGGGGTCAGGGACCACCATCAATCTCTGTGGCCGGAGCTCGGCGGGGCCCGGGCCATGTGCTGCCCACAGGTCACTGCCTGCGGGCAAAGGGCACTGCCCAGGGGCTCCGTGTTTGCTCTGGGAAGTGGCTCTGGAATAACAGCCCAGCTGTGAGGGGGGGGGTGATGGAGAGGCGATGACAGCCCCTGGAGTCGGACCAGAGGGGTGTCACTTGTGCCCTGAGCTGTTTCCAGCGCCCCTGGGAAGCTTTCTGCCAGTGTGGGATGCTCTGCTGCTGCTGGGGGATGCTCTCCTGTCAGGAATCCTCTCCTGCCTGCAGGGGATGCTCCCTGCCGTGTCCCTGTGGGGCACAGGCTCTTTGTGGAGAGGCCAAGCAAAGCACTCCCGTCCTGCCCCCCAAACCGTGATTTCATTAAAGCAGTTCTCGGCTCAAAGGTCGGCACAAACCCTCAGCTGAGCTCCGCGTTTCGGCTGCTGCACCCCCAGCCCTGCGGGCAGCAAGGAGCACAGCGTCCCTCTGAGCCACCACGGTGACAGCGGTGTCACCCGAGCGGCGGCCACCCCCTCACACCCTCCTCTGCATGTCCTGGTCCTGGCAGAGCCCAAGCCCCACGATCCAAACGTCCTGGAGGAGACAGCAGCTCCTCCCTCCCAATCCCTCCTGGTGTGTCTGTGCTGCAGCTGCAGGGACGGAGGGCCCAGATCTATTTTAAGTCCAGTATTAGGCCGAGGATTATTTGGCTCAGGGAGGGCTGGCTGCAAACAGGGTCCCGGGGAAGTGCTCCACATGGGATGTTGGGAAGAGCTGCTGTTCCCCCGGCCTGGGTATGACACACTGTAATTAATATCAGTGAGGAATTAGGAAGGATTTGGAGACAGAATGGCCTGAGATTAAGTTGAAGAGCAATGTGATCTCAGCTCTGTCAGAAATCCACTTCCCAAAGGGCCGGTGCTTCCTCACAGCAGCGGGGCTGGGTGGCCATGGGGAGCTGACCCCCCCATCCCTGTTCTCCCAGGCAGGACTGGGACTGTGCACAGCCCTGGGACCCCCTAATCCTGCACCCACAGCCTGAGGCATCACCCGCAGCGCTGGGAAGGGCTCAGAGCCCCTCGTGCAGATGCTTCAGCTTTTCTTAGTGGCCCAAGTTAAGCCCCCTCTGAGGAGGGCTGAGGAATCCTTTCTTCCTCCCCAGGGATCAGGTGTCAGGGGAATTAAGCAAGAAACAGGATCCAAATCCTCCAGTTCCTCTCTAATCTGCCTCTTCCACGATCGGGTGCCTCCAGTTGAGTCCCTCTGCCCACCCCAGCCTGTCCCCCCCGCCATGTCCCCGTGTCACTGGCAGCTGGGGAGCACAGGACAGTGGCTCTTTTTCGGGGTCAGGGAGCTGGTGCTGCTTTTGGGGTCCTTTGGGCTGTTTGGCAGTCCAGGGGTGATGGGCAGCACCAAGCCCAGACTGCAGATCCAACAGCAGGAGAGGAGGGGGAAGGTGGGCTCTGGGGCTGCTTTGCCCAGAGGAATCCCCCTGTTTGACGCCCACTCACACCATCCTGGGATGTGTGTGACCCCCCTGGCTGCAGGATCAGCCCAGCACGGGGGGAGAGGCACCTGCTGCTGCTGCAGCCCCTGGTCCTGCCCGTGCATCACAACCTCAGCTCCTGAAAGCTGCAGCTGCAGCACCATTTCCCACCTCCTGCTCCTTGCTGGTGCCCATGTGCCCTGCCCAGAGCCCTGCAGCCCCAGCTCCCCCCGCCCTGGGTTCCTTGGCACACACCAGTGCCCTGCTTGGCCCCGGCTCTCCTGCCCTGTGCCAAAGTCAACACGGCCACAGCCCAGCCTGTCCTGGTGCTCACACCCCCCCGCCCCGGCCCATCACAGGTAGGAAATAAATAAAGTCAGCAAGATAAACAGAGCAAACACGGCCTGGGCTGCTGCATTTCACACAGTATTTGCAGGAGAGGTGGGTCCATCCCGCCCGGGCTGAGTCAGTGGCCGGGCAGGGTGAGGCTGAGGGGGGGGCACAGTGCCCAGGGGGGCTCCCAAAGCTGCTGCTGGGGGTACAGCACCTGCTTTTCACCGGCTCTGATCCTCTGTGCCCATCGTGGGGCACCCATGGATCTCTTCAGGGGGACAATTTACCCCTCAGTTCATCCTGCTGCTCCTCTCTGTGGGTCACCCCACACCCGAGGGGGTGTCAGGGGCTTTGGGTGGCACCCCAGGACCATGAGAAGCCCCCGGGATATCCCAGAATCCTGGACTGGTTTGGGTTGGGAAGGGTCTTACAGACGATCCAGTGCCACCCCTGCTGTGGCAGGGACACCTTCCACTGGCCCATGTTGCTCCAAGATCCACCCAAGGTGACCCTGAACACTCCCAGGGATGCTCCTTCTGCAGCCCCCAGTGCAAGGTGGTGCTTGGTTTGCTGGTGCTGAGTTCTCTGAACCAGGAATTTGGTTTCCAGGACATCCTGGAGGAGCCCAGGGCTGACCATGGGGTCCCACAGCACCAGGAGCCGGGAGAAGCCCACCCAGACTTTGGGATGGCTCAGAGGGCTGGAATAGGACAGGGAGACTTGGGCTGTCCAGAGAGATTGGTGTCCCATGTCCAGGTCCTAAAAGTCAGAGCACCTGGGAAAACTCCCACAAAATGGGGCTGGATCCCTAAAAAAAGTGCTTGAGAAATTCCTTGGAACATCATGAAGTGCAAATGAAAAAAGTCCCAGAAAGCACAAAGGAAATTCTTGGGAAACAACAGGAAAATTCCTAGAAAGGTCATTGTCTGAGGAATTTCTAGAAAACAGTGGGAAAGTCAAGTCCAGGCTTTCCTGGATGGAGAAGTTTCTCAAAAGTATTTGGAGAATTTCATATCTATTCTAGACCTGGGGATTTCTTGAGAGCCCTTGTGGGAATCTTGGAATTCCTTGGGATGCTCCTGGACAGGTCGTTGATAAGGAAATGCCAGAAAACCCCTGGAAGACAAAAAGCTCTCCAGAAAACTGGAAAATTCCGGGGAAGTTTCTAGATGGAAAAAAGCCGATGAAACTCCAGGGCATTCCTTGGAACATTTCACTTTAGAGAAACCTTATGAAGCCCTTGAACATTCCTGGAAATGTTCTCGACATGGGTCACCTGTGAGAAATGTGGGCAGGTTTTACACTGGACTTCCAAGGAGAGGGAACATTCCAAGGATGGGCCAGGCTGATCCCTGGGCCAGGCTGGTCTCTGGGCTGGACAGGCTGTGTCCAAAGAGCTCCCCGAGATCTCCGTGAGGAGCAGGAACTGCTGTGACAGAGCTGACATACATGAGCGGGCAGGAGGGACCTTCTGGTGTTCATTGCTGTGCAATTAGGAGCGAGGAAGTTCATTTTATTGCCCTGCTCTGCACAGTCGTTACATTCCCCTGCAGCTCCTCAGGGCCACATGGGCTGCTCGAGGAATTTGGAGCCCCTTCATGCTGGGCTGTGCTCTTCCTTCTCCAGGAATTACCATCTGGGGAGCACCAGGGTCCTGCAGGACCTCCTTCAAAGTCCCTTCTGTCACAGAGACAGACGGTTCACCCCCAGTCCTGCTGCCCTTAGCCCTTCCCATTAAACCAGTGCAGCTCTCTGGCCTCACCAGGCTCACCTTAATGACCTTGGAGAGAACTCTCAGAAACCCCAAATATTGCAACCTGGGTGCTCCAAGCCTCTCCCAGGAGCTCAATTACTCTAATTGGGCTCATGTTGCAGCAGGGCCGGGGTGGACAGACCGGCCCCGGCCCCGGCACTGCCTGGGCTTGGTGCTCATCCCGTTCCCTCCTGGAGCAGCCGGAGCTGGGGACTGGGCAGGTCTCTGTCCCAGCTGCCACATGGGCTGAGGGACCTGGAGATTCACACCCAGCTCCAGCCCGGCCATGGGGAGCTGGGCTGGCCGGCAGAGATGATCCTTGGAATCACTGAGCCCTCCAAGGTCATCGAGTACAACCATCCCCCAGCACTGCCCAGGCCACCACTGACCATGTCCCCAAGTGCCACATCCACAGGGCTGTTAAATCTCCACCACTGCCCTGGGCAGCTGTGCCAGGGCTGGACAGCCCTTTCCATGAGAAATTTTCCCTGATATTGAAATAAATCTTCCCTGCAACAACTTGAAGCCGTTTCCTTCTGTCCTGTCCTTTTTTCCCTGGGAGCAGAACCTGACTCCAACCCGGCTCCCCCCTCCTGTCAGGGAATGGAGAGAATTCCAGGTGCCCCCTGAGCCTCCTTTTCTCCAGGCTGAGCCCCCCCCAGCTCCCTCAGCCCCTTCCCCAGCTCTGTTCCATCCCCTGGACACACTCCAGCCCCTCAGTGGAGCAGCACAAGTGTAACAGTAGGTAGTGGAAGCTAAAGAGGGATTTGGGCAAAGCTCCTTGGGCTTCCCCAAAGCTCCTGAGGTGCTGCTGGTCCTCATTCCTTCAGCCAACACCCCGCGAGGTCGGACAGCTGGGAGGAAGGGGCGGCCCAGGGGCCTCTTTTCATCCAATTTTTCTCCCTTCTTGAGTGAGGAGCTCGACAGGAATGGGCTCAAAGTAAACAGAGGAGCCCTGGGGCCGGGCTGGGCAGGGCTGGCAGCATCTGCTGAGGTTGGTGCCGCCGTGGCCGGGCGGGATGAGGCGTGGGATAGTTCCCAGCATCCATAGGATGTTAGTTTTGGGACTTCATCAATAAGACTCTTCTCCTGCGGCTCCCCAAAGTGTTTATGAAAGAGATACAGGAAGGGAGGAAGATCAAACCTGCTCCAGCGAGGCCTTGCTGCCTTTATCTGTGGTTTATGAGGTGACCAGACCTTGGCGGCTCCGTTTTAACTTGTTTGGATCTGGCTGTGCTTTATGACCATTATCCTGAAATGTTTGGACAGGCACAGGCCTCACCCGTCTGGGCTCCTTCCACAGCCCGGATTTTCCATGGAAAGGGCACCAAGCAGAGGGAGAGGGTGCCAGCCCCGAGGATGCTGCAGCCACCTTCACCTGGGAGGGCTTGACTTGCTCCTGGCCCTTTGCTCTGCTCTAAGCCCGGCGTTTGCAGCTTTTGTCTTTGTGGGGCTTTCCAAACTCTGGGAATGGGTTTCCAACAGATGCTTGGGCTTTTTAGTTGAGGTTTTGTTTCCACCCCCCGCCCCGCTCAAAAAATATTGTCTTTTGTTTGCATACGTTTCATACTTCTAGTTATAAAATCTGCAGCTGCAAACCACATTTCTGGGGGGATAATTCCTTTGTGTTTTCAGTTTCAATAAGTCATTCCTGGTATTATTTAATCATTTTATGGACAATACTTGGAGATGCTGGCTGGACTTGGAGACAGGTCAGAGGGACAGGGAGAGCAGGGTGAGCTGGGCTGGGCTCTGCCAAGGCTGAGGGGAATCACTGCAGCCCCTTCCCCACCTCCCATGTACCATCCTTCTAACCAGGGCTCCAGCTCAGAGGACGGAGTTCCCAGGGGCTGGGAGTCACAGGGGAAATAATCATGGGATCACAGAACGGTTTGGGTTGGCAGGAACCCTAAATTCCATCATTTTCCACCCCCTGATATGGGCAGAGACACCTCCCACTGTCCCAGGCTGCTCCAACCTGGTCTTGGACACTCCCAGGGGCAGCCACAGCTTCTCTGGGCACCCTGTGCCAGGGCCTGCCCACCCTCCCAGCCAGGAATTCCTTCCCAATATGCTGGGGAGGGGGCATCCCTCGTTACCCCCATCCCTGATTACCTCCACACCTGATTACCCCCATCCCTCGTTACCCCCGTCCCTGCCCCAGCCCGGGGGAAGGAGGATGGGCGCAGGTGGAAGGAGTTCGGGCTGGGCCCCGTTTGCCTCTCAGTGGGTGTTTTCTTCATTCAAATGCTGTGGGAAGAGGAGCCGTCTCCCGCCTCCGCCCTTGCTGCTGCTCGGGTGGAAGCAGGAGCCCCTTTGTCGGAGGGAATGTGGAGGAGTTTTGGCTGGAAGGGCTTTCCGGGGGCTGGTGAGCAAACCTGGGCACCCGGCCGTGGCCGCTGCCCGCGGAGGCACCGAGGCTTTGGCAGAGGGAGGATGGGACGGGGCATTCCTGGACAGTGTGGGCTGGTTGGGGCTGCCCCGGTGTCTCCTTTTGTGGCCAGAGTTTGTCCCTGTCACCTGCACATCCCAGCTCATCTCTCCCCCTCGCCCCCCGTTTCTCCTGCCAGGAATTTCCATCCGCCCCGGGATTGCTTCGATCTGTTGCTCACGGGAAGAGAAAACACGAATTTTCCCTCACTTTATTTGAAGCGTCGTTTATCAGAGATGCAGCAGCGCCTTTAGGTTAAGGGACCCCCCCCCAAAAAAAAAAAAAAACCCCTTGCGCCCCCTGAGCAAAAGGCTGAGGGGCTGGGGGTGACAGGGACACTCTGTGCCCACCTTGGCTCGGGGCTGGGCAGAGCTGGGCACCCACCGGGCTCCAGGCAGAGCTTATCGGGGCTGGACATGCCTTGGAGGCAGCGCCGGAGTGGATGCTGCTCACTGAGCTCCTTAATTGCTTTTAGGTGTAGACTTATTAAAGAACAAGATTTAAATAACGTCACGGGGGAGGAAAAAAAAAATAATAAAAAGAGCTCAATAAAAACGAGCTGAAGAGGGAGCAGAGAAGCTTCCCGTGGTGCTGAGTGGAGTCACGGCGAGGAGTCATCAGCTTCCAGGTTTCCTATTTTTCCTCCAAATCTGCTTTGAGTTTAAGCAAATCCCCGAGGATTGCCCATGAATAGTCATGCGGGAGCTGCCCGTGCCTGCGCTCCAGCCCGCGTCCCAAAAAGCGAGCTTCCTGGCAGAGGGGGGATGAGAAAAAGCACCGAGTTTTCCTTGAATATTCCTCATTATTCGGGGAAGACTTGCAGGCGCGAGTTCGTGCTTGCGCTGAGATCTGATAGGAAAAGCAGCTTTTGCCCAATTATGGAGTGGAAACGGTGCCGGGGGGTCGCAGCCAAGGGGAGGGAGCGGCCGAGCCCGGGCACAGCCCTGGCAGGGGGAGCTGCCCCTGCCCCGCTCCTGGCACAGCCCCCCCGCCCCGCTGCGTGTGGGCGTCGGAACAGCAGCAAAAAAAACCCGGCCTGGGTACCTGGGGCACATCCGACAGCGAAAAGAGGCACAAAAAAACCCCTGGAAAAACTTCCCTCGGTGTGCTCGGGGGGTCAGGGGACGGGAGGGGAGCTCAGCCTGAGGCTCATCCCGAGGAAACACGCTGGGAAGGGCGCTAAGGGGAGGATTTCTGTGCTTCTCCTCGGTGCTGATGGGGGTCACGGCAGGAGTGAGACCCAGCAGGAACCTGGTGCCCTTGGGGTGTCCCGCTGCCGGGGTCTCTCCGTGGGGTGAGGGATTCACTCAGGGATTGGAATTTGCCCCAAAATTGCCCCTTCTCTCGATAGAAAAGACCTTCCCCCTGTGAGGTTTCTAGAAGCTGCTCTGGAGCCGATGTGGAGATTTCAAACATCAGGAGAACACGAAGCCATTGGCCACATGTTCCTTCCCATCCAATAATCCTCCCAGCCATCCCCTTTCCCTGACACGCCTGATGGAAGCAGAGAACTCAGGTTTCTTGGTTGAAATGCAGGAGGAAAATAGGGGGGAAATGGGAGAAGAATGGGATGGCAGAAGGGACAGAAATGGGAGAAGAATGAGATGGTAAATGGGAAAGAAATTGGAGGAAAATGGGATGGTAAATGGGAAAGAAATGTGAGAAGGGCGTGCTGGCAGGGCAGGAGCTCCATCACCCTTGGAACCAGATGCTCTGGGCTTGGGATTTCCTTTCCCTGACCCCAAAACCGCCTGGTCTGACCCAAAAAGTGCCGCTGCTGGGCAAGAACGAGGGGAGCAGGGGTGTCCCTGTGCTCTCAGGGGTGTCCCTGGGCTCCCAGGGGTGTCCCTGTGGCCTCTCGGGAGCCGGGAATGCCACCGGGGGCTGGCGGGGAAGGGGCTCGGCCGGGTCGGTCTCTGCTGTAGCTGCAGCTCGTTAAAGTCTGGCTGGAGGCGAGAGAGATCCCTCGATAAAGATGTGAAGCGAAATCGAGGGTAAGTACAGTAATCTCCCAACTTCCCACCGGGGTGTGAGCGCTGAGGTTGTAAATAGGCTGAAATCAAAGACTCATAAACCATGCAAATTGCTCCGTGTGTGTTTGTCTGTCTCCTTCCCATGTCTTTGCCCCTCACCTCCTTCCTCTGAGGCTCTATCTTTCTATCTCTGCTCTTTCCATGAGCCCTGCTCTGCTCCCGACGAGCCTGTTCGGGCGAGGGAGGGAGTCTTTAAAAGGCATATTTGTGGTTCTGGGCAACAAGTCAAAAAAAAAA